>NW_026844366.1:352966255-352995604 GCF_025583915.1 Anolis sagrei ordinatus | reverse complement strand
AGGGGGGGTGGGGGGGGATAGGGGGTGTGACAAAAAGATACTCCACTTTGGCAGAAAAAACGAAATGCAAAGATACAGAATGGGGGACGATGAGGCCTGGCTCGAGAGCAGTACGTGTGAAAAAGATCATGGAGTCCTCGTGGACAGGAAGTTAAACATGAGCCAGGAATGTGATGTGGCGCCAAAAAAAGCCAATGGGATTTTGGCCTGCATCAAGAGGAGCCTAGTGTCTAGATCCAGGGAAGTCATGCTCCCCATGCTCTATTCTGCCTTGGTTAGACCACACCTGGAATATTGTGTCCAATTCTGGGCACCACAATTCAAGAGAGATATTGACAAGCTGGAATGTGTCCAGAGGAGGGCGACTAAAATGATCAAGGGTCTGGAGAACAAGCCCTATGAGGAGCGGCTTAAGGAGCTGGGCATGTTTAGCCTGAAGAAGAGAAGGCTGAGAGGAGACATGATAGCCATGTATAAATGTGTGAGAGGAAGCCACAGGGAGGAGGGAGCAAGCTTGTTTTCTGCTTCCATGGAGACTAGGATATGGAACAATGGCTTCAAACTACAAGAAAGGAGATTCCATCTGAACATGAGGAAGAACTTCCTGACTGTGAGTGTTCAGCAGTGGAACTCTCTGCCCAGGAGTGTGGTGGAGGCTCCTTTTGGAAGGCTTTTAAACAGAGGCTGGATGGCCATCTGTCAGGGGTGATTTGAATGCAATATTCCTGCTTCTTGGCAGAATGGGGCTGGACTGGATGATGGCCCATGAGGTCTCTTCCAGCTCTTTGATTCTATCTATGATTCTATTTGTACCCCGCTACCATCACCCCAAGGGACTCGGTGTGGCTTACATGAGGCCGAGCCCACAATACATCAATACAAGCAATAACAACAACAATAAAACAAAATAAAACTCATAAACAGAAAAGCAATAAAAATGACAGTAATACAGCACACATTTAAAATCTATGCCTGGGCCAAATGTAATTAGTTAAAAAATAATGCTAGGCATGTACAAGATAAGAGAGATGAGGAATTGGTGAGAGCGTACAAACACTCCTAAATCAGTGTAAAGTGCATTTAGGGGACATAATGCTGAGATGTATTGTCGAAGGCTTTCATGGCCAGAATCACTGGGTTGTTGTAGGTTTTTCCGGGCTATATGGCCATGTTCTAGAGCATTTTCTCCTGATGTTTTGCCTGCATCTATTGCAAGCATCCTCTGAGGATGCTTGCCATAGATGCAGGCGAAACGTCAGGAGAAAATGCCTCTAGAACATGGCCATATAGCCTGGAAAAACCTACAACAACCCAATAATGCTGAGAGTTCATTATTCTGGGAAGGCACACTGGAACAACCACGTTTTCAGGCTCCTCGTAAAGACTGCCAGAGTTGAGGCATGCCTGATGTCCTTGGGAGGCGAATTCCAGAGTCGAGGGGCCACCACTGAGAAGGCCCTCTCCCTCGTCCCCACCAATCGCGCCTGCGATGGAGGTGGGAGCATGAGCAGGGCCTCTCCAGATGATCAAAGCTCTCACAGTCAGGAAGTTCTTCCTAATGTTCAGATGAAATCTCCTCTCTTGTAGTTTGAAGTCATTGTTCCGTTGCGTCCTAGTCTCCAGGGAAGCAGAAAGGAAGCTTACTCCCTCCTCCCTAGGACTTCCTCTCACATATTTATACATGGCTATCATGTCTCCTCTCAGCCGTCTCTTCTTCAGGTTAAACATGCCCAGCTCTTTAAGCCGTTCTTCATAGGGCTTGTTCTCCAGACCCTTGATAATAATTAACATCATAAGGTTTTTCTTTAACACACACTTGATCCTGCTTCTCCAAACTGTATTCTAAAATCCATACAGTTATACCCCATTGGGTGTGGCTCAAGCATGCTGGCTGACCTACATTAGCAGCTGCGCACAATAATTAACATCATAAGGTTTTTCTTTAACACACACTTGATCCTTTCTTCTCCAAACTGTATTCTAAAATCCATACAGTTATACCCCATTGGGTGTGGCTCAAACATGCTGGCTGACCTACATTAGCAGCTGCACACAATAATTAACATCATAAGGTTTTTGTTTAACACACACTTGATCCTGCTACAAACAGTGCACCAAACTTTCATAGTCCTTGTAAGTAACACAGAATAAGGCTTCTTTATCTTCATTCAAATGAGAGTAAATAGCTATTCCACCATCGCAAAGAGCATCGTTGTTAGAGCATAGCAGCATTACAGCATATTGCTTCACCTCCTCAGAGTAGCGTATTGCTTCTCCAAACTGTATTCTAAAATCCATACTGTTATACCCCACCGGGTGTGGCCCAAACATGCTGGCTGACCTACATTACCAGCTGCACACAATAATTAACATCATAAGGTTTTTCTTTAACACACATTTGATCCTGCTACGACTTATCGTAATATGTGGTGGAGGAAACACATACAATCTAGGATGGAATTGTCCCTGAATGAAAGCCTTCACTTGGGTGGTGGGCAGTATGGAGTTTGTGGAGGACATTGGCAGGGCTCTTGGACATGTTCATGGCGCTTACTATAATCTGCAATGTCATTGGAGGGAGGACCATTGGTATCTCCCTGCGTGGTAAGAACTACAACTGTTTGTGTAAGTGGAGACTGCAGCCATACACATTGTGCTGGTACGGCTGTACCAGGAGCTCCAAACTCCCTTTCATTCTTTGAGCATTTGCATGTGCTTGTTCTGGCCATGCATTTTGCAGTTGGATGGTTCCTGCTAGGCTGCAGTCATGGGGCTAGCCACCTGTCTATCATCGTTAAGTTTTAGTTCCACCCTTTTTTCCAGGTTCAGGAGGGAAAGGGAACCATTTTAGTTCAGTCTTACAGTTGGAAGCTCAGCTACAGGACGTGAAAGTTTTCTACCTGTAGAGAAGCTTCGTTTCTTACAAAGTCCAGGGGATAACAGTCCCAAAAGCTCTGGCTGGGGAATTTACAGCCTCACAGCTTTAAGAACAGCCTCTAAAGAAAGGCTTTTAAGAGAAACAGCTTTACAGCACAGCCTTTGTTGGGGTTAGAGAAACGGACCTACAACTTTCGTGGGAAAAATCCTAAGGACTCCAGCTGGAAATTCTTCAGAGCCTTGGCTGGTAGGTCTACTTGGGTACCCAAGAAGCATTTTGGAGCCGGAAGTAGAGCCCACACTAGCAAAACCTAGAAAGCAGATTGCCCAGGGAGGGGTTAAAAGGGGTTTTCCTCATAAAGGAAAGAAATAGTTTTCCAAGCAAATTGCCTGTCCATTGTAGACAAGTTAAGAAGCATTTGTTTGATTTGTTGAATATCTAAGATTGTTTGTTGAAGACCTAAGCAATAATAAAGAACTTTGTTAAACTTTTAAGCTTCTAAAGACTTTGGTATAGGAAAACCCATAGGGCCTCTCAGCTGAGGCACCCCGGCTTCCCGCTGGGCACAAATAGCATGTCCTGTTCAAAAGCCAATTGCTATAGGCCCAGTGCGCGACAGCACACACTGTTGCAACTCAGAGTAGGCTTCACCTTGCTTCTAAACACCACCACACAAGAGCTGTAGTTTTACAGTTTATTGAGGAAAAAATCCAAGTCAAAATAAAGAATAAGCATTGCAAAGTTCCAAAGATTAAGGTTAAATGCAGAATACAGTTCCAAAGATCTTCAGGTAAAAAGCAGGAGACATAATCCTATTGGCAAAGTTCAAACCAGAGTCCCAGGTACAAGCAAGGAAACATTTGCCCCAAGAATCACAATGCAAGAAATCCCAAGCGTACTGCTTTCCAGGCTAAGGTTATTCCATGAAGCTTTCAGGCTAATAAGCTATGTTGAACTGACACTTTCACAGAGTTTCCAGGAGGCCTAAATACCTTTCTAACATCAAAACATTAGGCTCTCAGCATCATAAAAGCATTGCGATGACCTCTCACCGAGCTAGCCTCCCGTCTGCTTGCCAGACGCGAACTCCGCCTGACCCGGAGATCAAGGCGAGCTTCTCGGGTCAAATCCTTATCTACACTTTCGGTATCATCGTGGGAAGGCACCTGCTCGCTATTCCTTCGTTAAAATTCCTTTCTGGTGAAAACAGCTGTGTTGACACTGCACTGTCTGTGAGAGCCTCGGAAGCAGGCTCAGAGATTTGAGGCACAGACAAAGAGCCAGGAAGCTGAAACCCAACAGGAATCTGAATCCCATCATCCTCATCGTCAGAAACTAGCTCAGCCACAACACACGCATACATACATAATTTCACTTTTATTATGTGGATAGATGTGTGAGCCCCCAGTGGCACAGTGGGTTAAAGCGCTGAGCGGCTGAGCTTGTTGACCGAAAGGTCGCAGGTTCGAATCCGAGGAGCGGCGTGAGCTTCCGCTGTCAGCCCTAGCTTCTGCCAACCTAGCAGTTCGAAAACATGCAAATATGAGTAGATCAATAGGTACCGTTTTGGTGGGAAGGTAACGGCGCTCCATGCGGTCATGCCAGCCACATGACTTTGGAGGTGTCTACGGACAACGCCGGCTCTTCGGCTTAGAAATGGAGATGAGCACCACACCCCAGAGTCAGACACGATTGGACTTAATGTCAGGGTTAATACAATCCACTTAAAATAACGTCATGCAGAAATTAACATCACCGCATGATGGTGTCCCTGCCTTTCGCTCCGGAAGAAGAAGGTCACTGCCCCCTAATCAGGCTTTAGTATTAATTTTTGCGTTTTTATGTCCGGGTGATGGAACGTGGAAGCAGAACGTTGCTGAATTCTGAAAACAAAGGCTTCTTCGCCACCATTTTGTGTTGTGAGGAGGGACACTGGAATCCCTCTGGGTGGATATTCGTGCCCTGCCTCCCATTGGGATGAAATTCTGCCTGGCAAATAATGTCAGCGATTGATTTGGAAATCCCTGCCATGCCTTGGCACACGCTGCGGCGGTTCTGTTGAATGCGCTGAGCTTCAGAAAGGCACAACAACAGCAGCAGCAGCTCTGCCTCACTGCGTAGCCTGAATGCAACAGATTACGCCCTGAGATAAAACGCTGCGCAACCGACAGTGTGGAAAGGGTTGCCGTGGTACCGTGGGTGGAACATTTCAAATGCCTCCAAAGGAGAATCCAGAAAGGCAGGTTGTTTATTTATTTATTTATTTGCAGTATTTGTATACCTCCCTTCTCAATCAACCCTGAAGGGGACTGTGCCGTCGCGCTTGGGGGCTATTAGTCTTAAAAGGAGGATGGACGTGGCATCTTTCCCCCAAGGGATTGCTTCTTGCCCTCCTTTAGGAAACTGGAACTCCCAAGAACCCAAAACGATGTAAATAACTCAAAACAAGTTTTATTTGTCACAAAGTCATTTCTTCAATGCAATAAACTGGAAAACTTTAGCAGGGTGAAGGAAAAACACACTTTACAGTCTCTATTAGTCCTGGGTCCAAGGGGTTTGAAGCTGAGAAGCCTCACCAGGTTTCCTCTTCCTCAATGGTTGTGAGTGCCGGAGCAAAACCACAACCCCAATTCAAATGGCCTATTTTGAAGATTCAGGATCTTCCTCTGGTGCCAAAAGAACTGGCTTGAAGGCGCCTGGGTCTCCTCAGTATCATCCAGGATGATCTGGACATAAAGCATGAGTCCCAGGGGAAAAAACCTCAGAATTGGTGCTAAGAGGTGACTTAAAACAGGGTCCTTTAAGAATGAAGTCTCTTACTCACGTCCATGTTGCAGGAACTCTCATGGCAGAATGAAAAGAAAAGGAAGTTCTCCCCTCTTGCAGGAAGAGGTGGAGCCAAACAGTGCTGATTGACAGCTACAAGTAACCAATCCATACAAATATACAGAAACATGGCAAAAGGGGCAGGATTAAGCATGATACAACAGTTTAAATCTTACAACTAACAGTTCTATACATAGGTGGCGCCACTCGCGCCGTCACAGGTACTCAGGGCAGTTCACAGTGTTGGCAACAATTCAATGCCGTTAGTTGTGCAGGTCTTTAGGTTCAGGCGTCCTCATCCTCTGCCAGAAGCAGGGCTTTGGTACAGCTAATGCCTCTTGCTCACTCAAATCCCAAAGCACACCACACACTGCATAGCAGTGGATTATTGTTGGAGGAGAGTATTTCTGGCGACTGAGGACCTTGTGGTCCAATTCAAGTCCCATTCCTGATGTCGTGGCTGCATTCCTCGAGACGCAGGAAGGTTTGGTACCTGTAGCAATGTAGACTGGGGCTTATCCAGTGCAGTGTGTATGCACTTGTAATAGGAAACAGGAGAGACTATAATCTCTCCTATAAGAAAGATAACAACTTACTTTTTACTGTTGTAGATTATTATTATTATTATTATTATTATTATTATTATTATTATTATTGTGGTGGTGGTGGTGGTGGTGGTGGGATCACAAGCTGGAAAGAGTTACAGAGAATGAACATGCCAAACGCCTCTGGGACTTCCAAATTCAGACAGGCAGAGTTTTGAAGCATAATACTTCTGACCTCACAATCATGTTAAAAAACAAAGTATGGATTGTCGATGTTGCAATCCCAGGTGACAGCAGGATTGAAGAGAAACAACTGGAAAAGCTGACACAATATGAGGATTTAAAGATCAAACTGCAAAGACTCTGGCACAAGCCAGTCAAGGTGGTCCCAGTGGTGATCGGCACACTGGGTGCAGTGCCTAAAGACCTTGGCCTGCACTTAAACACAATCAGCACTGACAAAATTCCCATCTGCCAGCAAAAGGCCACCCTATTGGGATCTGCACGCATTATTCGCCAATATATCACACAGTCCTAGACACCTGGGAAGTGTCCGATGTGCCCCCCTCTTTCCCCCCCCCCCCGTCTTACCTAGCGTGACGGATCACAATACAAAACCTGCCAGCATGGAGGTTTGCGTGGGGGACTCATCCTGGTTAGATGTTCTCACAATACTAATACTATCCTAATAAATAATAATAATCTAACTAATTAATTATCAACATAATCGTCACAAAGGATTTCCACTGGCCAAGATCACCTGGGTTGTTGTAGGTTTTTCGGGCATTCCCACTGCTCAGCAGACACCAGATCTCCCTTCTGTCCCACACACCTGGTCATTCCACAGATATCATCAACCCATTCTCCTCTCCAGTTCCAACAGAACCTCATACTCATGAGGATGCTTGCAATAGATTGACACTAGGCGAAACACTACGTCAGGATCGCCCCAGAGACATCGCCTCCTTAGTACCAGTCGGTCTCCAACCGGAGGGCCCCAGACTGTTGTTTTGGCCAACACCCCAGAAACGTCTCACTATACAGCGCTGCGTTGAAATGGCTGCTGGTATTTCTGGGATTCCTCTTCGAGTGCTATAGGCCCAAAAAAAAACAACATCGGCGTGACCCATCAGGCTTGAGAACCAAATGCTCCCTAGAACCATGAGCCCATATAGCCAAAAAACAACCTACAAACAAACCTAACTATATGCTGAGGATATTTATTGATCGGTGTATGCGGACCAGTTTAGTGAAGCTAGAACCAGGATCATCACACCCTGAGGACCTAGTGGAGACGTTGACATTATGCGGCACTCTCTACACGCAACTCCAGCCATGCCACAACCCGGTCCAAATGCTGTTGAAGGCATTTGACAGATGCAACTGTCTTTCGGGCTGCAAAGGTCGACAGTAAGCTAGACAAATGGTCGGGAGCTTACTCCAACCCGGGCAGGCTTCGAACTCATGACCTTTCGGTCAGTAGTGATTTTAATGCAGATGACTCCCAACCAGTTGCACAACCCTAGACCATGGCCATATAGCCCGAAAAAACCTACAACAACCCGAACAACAAAGGTTTTGTGCAAGAAGGAGGATGTGACCTCTTTCTGCAAACAGGAAGCAAAACACCTTGAGCTACATGGATCTAGGAAACAAATTGAGGGGACGGGGACCAGACAGTAGGCAGGAACCAAGGAAGGGCCAAGATGTGTTGTGCCCGCTTCCCCCATCCTCCTCCTCGCCCTCCCCTTGCGCCGGGTTCAGGTGTTGGCGCAGGCGTCTGCGGTGCTGCCGGGTGCCTTTGGCTCTGTGTGTTCTAATGCCCTCCTCTCCTTTACCTTTCTCCCACAGACTGATAACCCACCGGCAGCTCAGCTTGACAAGGTTCGTGGCCCACCTTTGGGGTTTTGGGGAGGAGGAGGAGGAGGAGGAGGCGGTGGGGGGCGGAGGCGGCTTGTCTCTCATGGGGCCTTCATGCTGGGCTTGTGTGTGGGGGCGTGGGGCGCTGTGGCAAGACATGCAGACACGCACGCACTCACGGGACCCCTCCGTCCCCCTCCTTCCCTCCCCACATACGTGTTTTCCCACTGCCGTGAGACGCGTACCTGCTCAAGCACACCTTCAGGCACGCAGGCGCAACCATACATGTGCTTTGCTTCTGTATGATGCGGTTTTCCTTTACGAAACTGATTTGAGGCGGGAGGGGGACGCTGATTATTTATTTGGGGTGCATGGCCTTTTCTCTGGGGGAGCTTCTCTTTCTCTCTCTCTTTCTCCTTCTTTTGCTTCCACTTCCTCTCCTTTCGAGCCGCTCCCCATGTCTTTCTCCCCTTCCTCCCTACTTTTCTTTCTCCTTGTCTCCTTTTTGGAAGCGTGGCCCTTTTTGGAGATCAATTGGCATTCTCACTATTTGGAATAATCATAACCTTTTGGAAAGGCATAACAACAACAACAACAACAACAACAACAACAACACTTTATATATAACCTTTCTTCCCGAGGGGACTCAGAGTGGTTACAGCATATAAAGCAGACACAGGCAAACACGAATGCCTTATTACAATTTATTTGTCGTGTCAGGGCAACCAGTCAATTGTATTACATTTCTAACAGACAGAGGCAGCCCTAGGTAATTTTCATGGTAAGCAAACAGTATTTTGGCGCCCCCCCACCAATCACTGATATATATTTTCTGTTCGTCATGGGAGTTCTGTGTGCCATATTTGGTTCAATTCCATCATTGGTGGAGTTCAGAATGCTCTTTGATTGTAGGTGAACTATACATCCCAGTAACTACACTTGCCGCACTTGCTCCCTTGCCTGGCCCGCTTTGGGTCCGGAGGCTTGCCTGAAGACCCCGGCGTGTGCACCAAAAGTCACCTCTTCTCCTGACTTTCTCCTCAGCCATTGGGACCGAGAGAGAGAGAGAGAGAGAGAGAGAGAGAGAGGTGGAGATGCCCACCTTTCCTGAAGGTAGGCGCAAAAACAAAGGAGGGAGCAGAGGTGGGAGATACCTCCAGCCAGAGGGGCTCTCTCTCTCTCTCTCTTGGTCCCAATGGCTGAAGAGAAAGGCAGGAGAAGAGGCGACTTCTGGTGCGCATGCTGGGGTCTTCAGACATGCCTCCGGACCCAAAGTGGGCCAGGCGCGGCGGCTCCGCCCCTTGGCCCACCCGCGGATTGGGGAGAGAAGAGGAGGCGGGTGGAGCGCTCATGGGAGCCGGTCATGGGGAAGGGATTGAATGCAGAAAACGATTGAGCGCCGGCTCTGCTCGCACACCCGGTGGCCGGGTGGAGCAGGAACGAGAGGGGCTAGGCGAGGCTCAAGGGCCCGGCCCCTTTGGGAAGAGGATCCGGCAGCGAGGCAAGAAAGCCGAGGCTCCCCCCGGACTGCTAGGGCTGTTGTGAGCTGAGGGGGCGCTCCTCAAGTGGCGGTCGAGGGGCATTTACAGAGGCGCCTCTGCACCCCTGGCAAAAAAAAGTGTTCTGCGACCGCTTACTTCGCGTAATGGACGAGCCGCCCCTGCTAACAGAACAAAGCAAACAAACAGACAAAACACAGCATTTGCAAGTTTGGTAGTTGATTAAATGTCCTTTGTTTTCTGATGGTCTTTGGTGACCTCTCTGTCAACCTCTGGCGACCCCTCACAGGTTGAGAAGCGCTCCTTTAAGGCAGGTGTGGGCCAACTTCAGCCCTCCTTCCAGATGTTTTGGACTTCAACTCCCACAATTCCTACTGCCTGTTAGTAATTCTGGGAATTCAAGCCCAAAATACCTGGAGGGCTGAAGTTGGCCCATGCCTGGTGTAAGTGTTTGGAGGGGCTGATTTTCATAGAACCAAAGGATTGGAAAGGAACCCAGAAGCCATCCAAACCAACCCTTTCGGGCAGCAGGCAAAGCCGCAGCTGTAGTTGCCCCAAGGACCAGCCATCCAACCTCTGCATAGAATCCTAGAAACCTAGAGTTGGAAGAAACCTGGTAGGGCATGATCCAGTCCAACCCGATTCTGCCAAGAAGCAGGAAAATCACATTGAAAGCACCCCCAACAGATGGCCATCCAGCCTCTGCTTAAAAGTGTCCTAAGAAGGAGCCTCCACCAGAGAGTTCCATAGTTTTGGTTCTCTTTTCATGTTCACTTTGCACCGTGTCAGGAGCAAACCAAACAGTTGTATTGCATTTTTAACAAACAAACAAACAAAATTTATTTATTTATACCATTTCTACCCTGCCCTTCTCACCCCCCGGGGTGGGGGACGGGGACTCAGGGCGACTAACATGGGCAACAATTCAATACAACAATGTAAAATCAAATACATAGCAAATTAAAACAATAACATTAATTAAAATCACATACTCATATACTAACATAGTTGCCTAATCAAAATCACATATCTGTTTCCAATTGTCATAACAGCTATGTTGTGGTTCAATGTCTAAAGTGCTGCTATGTCCACTAGCCGAAAGCCTGGCTCCAAAACCATGACTTTAGTTTTTTCCTAAAAGTACGGAGGGAGGACGCCGATCTAATCTCGCTGGGGAGCAAATTCCACAAGCAGGGGGCCACCACTGAGAAGGCCCTGTCCCTTGTCCCCACCAGGCGCGTTTGTGACGCCAGTGGGACTGAGAGCCTTCCCCAGTAGATCTTAAATTATGAGGTGGAACGTAGAGAGAGATACGTTCGGATAAGTAAGCTGGGCCGGAGCTGTATAAACACAAAGTTTGCAAGCTTGGTAGTTGATTAGATGTCCTTTGACCAGTATCTGGCCCTTGGAGTGCCTCTGGTGTTGCCGCAAGAAGGTCCTCCATGGTGCATCATGTGGCAGGGCTCAGGGTGCATTGCAGCAGGTGGCCAGTGGTTTGCTCTTCTTCTCCACACTCGCACGTCGTGGATTCAACTTTGTGGCCCCATTTCTTGAGGTTGGCTCTGCATCTCGTGGTGCCAGAGCGCAGTCTGTTCAGCGCCTTCCAAGTCGCCCAGTCCTCTGTGTGCCCAGGGGGGAGTCTCTCATTTGGTATCAGCCATTGGTTGAGGTTCTGGGTTTGAGCCTGCCACTTTTGGACTCTCGCTTGCTGGGGTGTTCCAGCGAGTGTCTCTGTAGATCTTAGAAAACTATTTCCGTGCTGGCTGATACCCAAACAAGGGATGAGCTGGAGATGTCACTGCCTTGGTCTTTTCACTATTGACTGCTACTTCCCGACGGATGTCAGGTCGTGCAATACCGGCTAGACAGTGTAATTTCTCCAGTGGTGTAGGGCGCAGACACCCCGTGATAATGCGGCATGTCTCATTAAGAGCCACATCCACTGTTTTAGTGTGGTGAGATGTGTTCCACACCGGGCATGCGTACTCAGCAGCAGAGTAGCATAGCGCAAGGGCAGATGTCTTCACTGTGTCTGGTTGTGATCCCCAGGTTGTGCCAGTCAGCTTTCGTATGATATTGTTTCTAGCACCCACTTTTTGCTTGATGTTCAGGCAGTGCTTCTTGTAGGTCAGAGCACGGTCCAGAGTGACTCCCAGGTATTTGGGTGTGCTGCAGTGCTCCAGTGGGATTCCTTCCCAGGTCATAATTCTCAGAGCTTGGGATGCTTCTCTGTTCTTGAGGTGAAAAGTCTCTCATTTGTTATCAGCCATTGATTGAGGTTCTTGGTTTGAGCCTGCCACTTTTGGACTCTCGCTTGCTGGGGTGTTCCAACGAGTGTCTGTAGATCTTAGAAAACTATTTCTTGACTTAAGTTGTTGGCGTGCTGGCTGATTCACTTTGAACATTTTGAACCATGACACAGAAAGAAAATCCAAATTACTTATATTAAAATTAGACTTTGACTCATTACATCACAAATATTTGTACAGATTATGCGAGGAAAGTAATATGGGGCGAAAGTGTGTAAGGCTGATTCACTTTGCATGTGGTTCCTATTGTTTGTTTGTTTTTAAATAAATGGGTTTGCTTTGAATCCCGAGATTGGAGGGAAAATGGGATAGAAATGCAAAACAAAGGCGACAACAACCTATCTCTTGGGGATGCTTGGAAACAACTTTGTCCCGCTGCATTTGCATCGATTTGTGATCCACTTTTAGACTCTTGTCTTGTCTAACCAATGAATGTTCTGTATCTGAAAATACTTTTCAAAACTGTCCCTTTGAGGAGGAGGAGGCCCTTTTTTGCGTAGGTTTTATCACTCCTTGGTGTGCTTGAATGGGATGGACAGATTGATCTGCTAAAAGCCAGCTAATTGATTTTAAAAACACGCAAACAGACACATGGAAGGAAATCTGTCAGTGCCTGGCAGGCGGGCTTGCTATAAATCATTTGAACTTGGCAGAGTTTCTGCAAATGCCTGAGGGAGGCACGGGCTGGTTGCTGCAAGAAGACGTGTGTTTGACCTTGGCGGGTTCTGGGGTTTGGCTCCCGAGAGAGAGTGCCTCCCCAGGGCTGGGGCTCCCATTGGCTCACCATGCGCATGCCTGGAAGCCATGTGCAAGGCTCTCTTCTCCATGTGCAGGACACTCTTCTGGGTGTCCCAAAGGCCAGGGGATGGTGGAGGCCTACAAAGTGCAAAGGTCAGGAAGTGACCCTGAGGCTTAAGTAAGGTGCAACCCTGTTGGAAAAAAAACCAGTCCCAACATAGGAAATGTAGATGCATTTAAGGGGAAAATACCAGGAGTTTGCAGCAAGACTTGGATGATTTCTGTGATAAGCTCTGTCGCAAGCAGTGACATGTTCAGAGGAAAGGTGTGTGCTTGAAGGAGAAGATGTGCTTGAAGGAGAAGGTGGGGGCAATGCTGACAGGGGATGATAGGGAAAAGGCAGAACTACTAACTGTGCTAAGACACAAAAGAGACATGCACAAGAAGTGGAAAAAGGGAGAAATCACCAAAGAAGAATTCAAACAAATAGCCAACACCTGTAGGGAAAAGGTCCGCAAGGCTAAAGCAAAAAACGAGCTCAGACTTGCCAGGGACATTAAAAACAATAAAAAGGGCTTCTATTCTTATATCAGTAGAAAAAGGAAAAACAAGGAGGCGATAGGACCTCTTCGAGGAGAAGATGGGGCAATGCTGACAGGGGATAGGGAAAAGGCAGAACTACTTAATGCCTTCTTTGCCTCGGTCTTCTCACAAAAAGAAAGTCATTCAACCTCAGCAAGACGGAGTGGATGAGGGATTTGAGGACATCCAACTCCAAATTGGAAAACAAGTCGTACAGGAATACCTGGCTGCTCTAAATGAGTTCAAGTCCCCAGGGCCAGATCAGCTACACCCAAGAGTATTGAAGGAACTAGCGGAAGTCATTTCGGAAACATTGACTATCATCATTGAGAGTTCTTGGAGAATGGGAGAAGTTCCAGCAGATTGGAGAAGGGCAAATGTGGTCCCAATATTCAAGAAGGGAAAAAAGGATGACCCAAACAATTACCATCCGGTCAGCCTCATGTCGATACCAGGCAAGATTCTGGAAAAGATTGTTAAGGAAGTGGTCTGCAAACACTTAGAAACAAATGCGGTCATCGCTAATAGTCAACATGGATTTATCAAAAACAAGTCATGCCAGACTAATCTGATCTCTTTTTTCGATAGAGTTACAAGCTGGGTAGATGCGGGGAATGCCGTGGATGGAGCGTACGATTTCAGTAAGGCCTTCGACAAGGTCCCCCATGACCTTCTGGCAAGGAAACTAGTCCAATGTGGGCTAGGCAAAACTATGGTGAGGTGGATCTGTAATTGGTTAAATGGACGAACCCAGAGGGTGCTCACCAATGCTTCTTCATCCTGGAAAGAAGTGACGAGCGGAGTGCCGCAGGGTTCCGTCCTGGGCCCGGTCCTGTTCAACATCTTTATTAATGACTTAGATGAAGAGTTAGAAGGCAGGATCATCAAGTTTGCAGACAACACCAAATTGGGAGGGAGAGCCAAGACTCCAGAGGACAGGAGCAGGACTCAAAGGGATCTTGACAGATTAGAGAGATGAGGGGCCAAAACTAACAAAATGAAGTTCCTCTCTCTCTTCATTCTGGGCCAGAGCAGCAGTTGATGCTGCGGGGAGGGGCTCCCAACTAATAACATAGTCAGAAGACAAGATGGAACTGTCTTCCTGATCCTCTTTCTCTTCACTTTGAGCTAGAGCAGCAGTTGGTGTTGCGGGGAAGGCCTCCAACTGATGACATAGTCAGGAGACAAGATGGAACTGTCTTCTTGGTCCTCTCTCTCTTCACTCTGGGCCAGAGCAGCAGTTGGTGTTGCGGGGAAGGGCTCCCAACTGATGACATAGTCAGGAGACAAGATGGAACTGTCTTCCTGGTCCTCTCTCTCTTCACTCTGGGCCAGAGCAGCGGTTGGTGCTGCGCGGAGGGGCTCCCAACTGATGACATAGTCAGGAGACAAGATGGAACTGTCTTCCTGGTCCTCTCTCTCTTCACTCTGGGCCAGAGCAGCAGTTGGTGTTGCGGGGAGGGGCTCCCAACTGATGACATAGTCAGGAGACAAGATGGAACTGTCTTCCTGGTCCTCTCTCTCTTCACTCTGGGCCAGAGCAGCGGTTGGTGTTGCGGGGAGGGGCTCCCAACTGATGACATAGTCAGGAGACAAGATGGAACTGTCTTCCTGGTCCTCTCTCTCTTCACTCTGGGCCAGAGCAGCAGTTGGTGTTGCGGGGAGGGGCTCCCAACTGATGACATAGTCAGGAGACAAGATGGAACTGTCTTCCTGGTCCTCTCTCTCTTCACTCTGGGCCAGAGCAGTGGTTGGTGTTGCGGGGAGGGGCTCCCAACTGATGACATAGTCAGGAGACAAGATGGAACTGTCTTCCTGGTCCTCTCTCTCTTCACTCTGGGCCAGAGCAGCAGTTGGTGTTGCGGGGAGGGGCTCCCAACTGATGACATAGTCAGGAGACGAGATGGAACTGTCTTCCTGGTCCTCTCTCTCTTCACTCTGGGCCAGAGCAGCAGTTGGTGTTGCGGGGAGGGGCTCCCAACTGATGACATAGTCAGGAGACAAGATGGAACTGTCTTCCTGGTCCTCTCTCTCTTCACTCTGGGCCAGAGCAGCGGTTGGTGTTGCGGGGAGGGGCTCCCAACTGATGACATAGTCAGGAGACAAGATGGAACTGTCTTCCTGGTCCTCTCTCTCTTCACTCTGGGCCAGAGCAGCAGTTGGTGTTGCGGGGAGGGGCTCCCAACTGATGACATAGTCAGGAGACAAGATGGAACTGTCTTCCTGGTCCTCTCTCTCTTCACTCTGGGCCAGAGCAGCAGTTGGTGTTGCGGGGAGGGGCTCCCAACTGATGACATAGTCAGGAGACAAGATGGAACTGTCTTCCTGGTCCTCTCTCTCTTCACTCTGGGCCAGAGCAGTGGTTGGTGTTGCGGGGAGGGGCTCCCAACTGATGACATAGTCAGGAGACAAGATGGAACTGTCTTCCTGGTCCTCTCTCTCTTCACTCTGGGCCAGAGCAGCAGTTGGTGTTGCGGGGAGGGGCTCCCAACTGATGACATAGTCAGGAGACAAGATGGAACTGTCTTCCTGGTCCTCTCTCTCTTCACTCTGGGCCAGAGCAGTGGTTGGTGTTGCGGGGAGGGGCTCCCAACTGATGACATAGTCAGGAGACAAGATGGAACTGTCTTCCTGGTCCTCTCTCTCTTCACTCTGGGCCAGAGCAGCAGTTGGTGTTGCGGGGAGGGGCTCCCAACTGATGACATAGTCAGGAGACGAGATGGAACTGTCTTCCTGGTCCTCTCTCTCTTCACTCTGGGCCAGAGCAGCAGTTGGTGTTGCGGGGAGGGGCTCCCAACTGATGACATAGTCAGGAGACGAGATGGAACTGTCTTCCTGGTCCTCTCTCTCTTCACTCTGGGCCAGAGCAGCAGTTGGTGTTGCGGGGAGGGGCTCCCAACTGATGACATAGTCAGGAGACAAGATGTAACTGTCTTCCTGGTCCTCTCTCTCTTCACTCTGGGCCAGAGCAGTGGTTGGTGTTGCGGGGAGGGGCTCCCAACTGATGACATAGTCAGGAGACAAGATGGAACTGTCTTCCTGGTCCTCTCTCTCTTCACTCTGGGCCAGAGCAGCAGTTGGTGTTGCGGGGAGGGGCTCCCAACTGATGACATAGTCAGGAGACAAGATGGAACTGTCTTCCTGGTCCTCTCTCTCTTCACTCTGGGCCAGAGCAGCAGTTGGTGTTGCGGGGAGGGGCTCCCAACTGATGACATAGTCAGGAGACAAGATGGAACTGTCTTCCTGGTCCTCTCTCTCTTCACTCTGGGCCAGAGCAGCAGTTGGTGTTGCGGGGAGGGGCTCCCAACTGATGACATAGTCAGGAGACAAGATGGAACTGTCTTCCTGGTCCTCTCTCTCTTCACTCTGGGCCAGAGCAGCGGTTGGTGTTGCGGGGAGGGGCTCCCAACTGATGACATAGTCAGGAGACAAGATGGAACTGTCTTCCTGGTCCTCTCTCTCTTCACTCTGGGCCAGAGCAGTGGTTGGTGTTGCGGGGAGGGGCTCCCAACTGATGACATAGTCAGGAGACAAGATGGAACTGTCTTCCTGGTCCTCTCTCTCTTCACTCTGGGCCAGAGCAGCAGTTGGTGTTGCGGGGAGGGGCTCCCAACTGATGACATAGTCAGGAGACAAGATGGAACTGTCTTCCTGGTCCTCTCTCTCTTCACTCTGGGCCAGAGCAGCAGTTGGTGTTGCGGGGAGGGGCTCCCAACTGATGACATAGTCAGGAGACAAGATGGAACTGTCTTCCTGGTCCTCTCTCTCTTCACTCTGGGCCAGAGCAGCAGTTGGTGTTGCGGGGAGGGGCTCCCAACTGATGACATAGTCAGGAGACAAGATGGAACTGTCTTCCTGGTCCTCTCTCTCTTCACTCTGGGCCAGAGCAGTGGTTGGTGTTGCGGGGAGGGGCTCCCAACTGATGACATAGTCAGGAGACAAGATGGAACTGTCTTCCTGGTCCTCTCTCTCTTCACTCTGGGCCAGAGCAGCAGTTGGTGTTGCGGGGAGGGGCTCCCAACTGATGACATAGTCAGGAGACAAGATGGAACTGTCTTCCTGGTCCTCTCTCTCTTCACTCTGGGCCAGAGCAGCAGTTGGTGTTGCGGGGAGGGGCTCCCAACTGATGACATAGTCAGGAGACAAGATGGAACTGTCTTCCTGGTCCTCTCTCTCTTCACTCTGGGCCAGAGCAGTGGTTGGTGTTGCGGGGAGGGGCTCCCAACTGATGACATAGTCAGGAGACAAGATGGAACTGTCTTCCTGGTCCTCTCTCTCTTCACTCTGGGCCAGAGCAGCAGTTGGTGTTGCGGGGAGGGGCTCCCAACTGATGACATAGTCAGGAGACAAGATGGAACTGTCTTCCTGGTCCTCTCTCTCTTCACTCTGGGCCAGAGCAGCAGTTGGTGTTGCGGGGAGGGGCTCCCAACTGATGACATAGTCAGGAGACAAGATGGAACTGTCTTCCTGGTCCTCTCTCTCTTCACTCTGGGCCAGAGCAGCAGTTGGTGTTGCGGGGAGGGGCTCCCAACTGATGACATAGTCAGGAGACAAGATGGAACTGTCTTCCTGGTCCTCTCTCTCTTCACTCTGGGCCAGAGCAGCAGTTGGTGTTGCGGGGAGGGGCTCCCAACTGATGACATAGTCAGGAGACGAGATGGAACTGTCTTCCTGGTCCTCTCTCTCTTCACTCTGGGCCAGAGCAGCAGTTGGTGTTGCGGGGAGGGGCTCCCAACTGATGACATAGTCAGGAGACAAGATGGAACTGTCTTCCTGGTCCTCTCTCTCTTCACTCTGGGCCAGAGCAGCAGTTGGTGTTGCGGGGAGGGGCTCCCAACTGATGACATAGTCAGGAGACAAGATGGAACTGTCTTCCTGGTCCTCTCTCTCTTCACTCTGGGCCAGAGCAGTGGTTGGTGTTGCGGGGAGGGGCTCCCAACTGATGACATAGTCAGGAGACAAGATGGAACTGTCTTCCTGGTCCTCTCTCTCTTCACTCTGGGCCAGAGCAGCAGTTGGTGTACACAATCACAGAAATAAAAATAAAATACAGTGTATAGCAACAACAACAATGATGGGTTGATGCGAGTTTTTGTGGCTTTTTGGCTGTGTTCCAGCAGCATTCTCTCCTGATGGTTCGCCTGCATCTGTGGCTAATGGCATCCTCAGAGGTTCTGTTGGTAGTGAAACAAGTGCAGTATATATATGTATCGGTGGAATATAATGTCCAGGGTGGGAGAAATGGTGGTGATGATGATGATGATGATAGAGAGATCTGTATTTTTGAAGGCTTTCATGGCTGGGTTGTTGTAGTTTTTTTCAGGCGGTATGACCATGTTCAAGAGGCATTTTCTCCTGTCGTTTCGCCTGGATCTATGGCAAGCATCCTCAGAGGTTGTGAAGCTGTTTACCTGTATGAGAAAGTGGGAGTTGAAGTCCAAAACACCTGGAGGGACAAAGTTGGCCCATGCCTGCTCTATAGCCTGGCAGAAGTCCATTGTCAAACCTTGTGAGTCTTGGCAGTGCCTTGGAGACCCTTTGGCAATGGAACGGAATGGGCAAGTCCCTTGACTCTCCTGTGGCTGACCATTTGTGGCCTGGACTCTTGTGCCGGGAGCGCTGGGAGTTGGAGCACCACCTGGGGCACAGTCCCTGCCCCTTTAAAGCTTGGTGGGCAGTCCGTTCTTTAAAAGGAGAGAATCATGGGAGTGCTGGGGGTGGGCAGTGGACAGGATTGGGCTGGTGTTAGTGTTGGTGGTGGTGGTGGTGGTGGAGGAGGAGGAGGACAAAGAAATACTGTGTCCAAATCTGGACACCACAATTGAAGAGAGATGTTGACTCTAAGCTGGAATGTGTCCAGAGGAGGGCGACTAAAATGATCAAGGGTCTGGAGAACAAGCCCTATGAGGAGCGGCTTAAAGAGCTGGGCATGTTTAGCCTGAAGAAGAGAAGGCTGAGAGGAGATATGATGAGGGCCAATATGTGAGATGTGAGAGGAAGTCATGAGGAGGAGGGAGCAAGCTTGTTTTCTGCTGCCCTGGAGACTAGGACGCAATGGAGCAATGGCTTCAAACTACAAGAGAGGAGATTCCATCTGAACATGAGGAAGAACTTCCTGACTTTGAGAGCCGTTCAGCAGTGGAACTCTCTGCCCCGGAGTGTGGTGGAGGCTCCTTCTTTGGAAGCTTTTAAACAGAGGCTGGATGGCCATCTGTCAGGGGTGATTTGAATGAATTTTCCTGCTTCTTGGCAGAATGGGGTTGGACTGGATGGCCCATGAGGTCTCTTCCTCATGGTGTCTTCCTTCCTGGTGCAAAGAAGAGGGTGGGGATGGATGGCCTTTGAGGATCCCTTTTGTCTCTATGCTTGTGTGAGTCTCTGACCTTGCAAGGTTTCCCAGTGGGTCTCTTTGCAAGTGTTTTGCTTCTGCCGGCCAGCGGCACGTAGCCATGCGGAAGGGAGGATGCCAAGGCCTGGGCAGCAGGTGGGCAGCCTCGGTCCCTTGCTCCCTATCCCATCCTTGGCAGGACCTTCCTCTTCCTCTCTTTTTCCTTTCTCTCCCTCCCTCCCTTCTCCATCTCTTGTTTTCTTTCCTCTCCTCCGTCCTTCCTTCCTTCTTTCCTTCCTTCCATCCCTCCATCCTCCTGGCTGCTGTGTCTCCCTAGCAACAGGTCCCCTCTCGCTGGGCCTGCCGGGCTATTTATAGCACTGCTTGTCAGCCTTTGGCCACTGGCAGAGGAGGAGGAGGCGCCAACGAGCCAGCCAAGGCGGGTAATGGTGCGCCACAGGCAGGTGAACAGGGACACACCTGGAGGAGGACGGTCGGGCGGGCAGGTAGAGGCACCTTGCAGAAAAAGTCTTTCAGTGCACCTTGCAAGTCTTGCAATGCGGTGGCAAGGGAGCAGCAGGTTGGCATAGGCACCTTGCAAGTCTTGCAATGCACCTGGCAAGTCTTGCACCTTACAAGTCTTGCAATGCGGTGGCAAAGTAGGAGCAGCTTGGCATAAATGCAGTGGCAAGGTAGCAACAGGTTGGCATAGGCACCTTGCAGGTCTCACAATGCACCTTGCAGGTCTAGCACCTTGCAAGTGTTGCAATGTGGTGGCAAGGTTGCAGGTTGGCAATGCGGTGGCAAGGTAGCAGGAGGTTGGCATAGGCACCTTGCAAGTCTTGCAATGCAGTGGCAAGGTAGCAGCAGGTTGGCATAGGCACCTTGCAGGTCTTGCAATGCAGTGGCAAGGTAGTAACAGGTTGGCATAGGCACCTTGCAGGTCTCACAATGCACCTTGCAGGTCTAGCACCTTGCAAGTGTTGCAATGTGGTGGCAAGGTTGCAGGTTGGCATAGGCACCTTGCAAGTCTTGCAATGCAGTGGCAAGGTAGTAACAGGTTGGCATAGGCACCTTGCAGGTCTTGCAATGTACCTTGCAGGTGTAGCACCTTGCAAGTCTTGCAATGCGGTGGCAAGGTAGCAGGTTGGCATAGGCACCTTGCAGGTCTCACAATGCACCTTGCAGGTCTAGCACCTTGCAAGTGTTGCAATGTGGTGGCAAGGTTGCAGGTTGGCATAGGCACCTTGCAGGTCTTGCAATGTACCTTGCAGGTGTAGCACCTTGCAAGTCTTGCAATGCGGTGGCAAGGTAGCAGGTTGGCATAGGCACCTTGCAGGTCTCACAATGCACCTTGCAGGTCTAGCACCTTGCAAGTGTTGCAATGTGGTGGCAAGGTTGCAGGTTGGCATAGGCACCTTGCAGGTCTTGCAATGTACCTTGCAGGTGTAGCACCTTGCAAGTCTTGCAATGCGGTGGCAAGGTAGCAGGTTGGCATAGGCACCTTGCAAGTCTTATAATGCAGTGGCAAGGTAGCAGGTTGGCATAGGCACCTTGCAGGTCTTGCAATGCACCTTGCAGGTCTAGCACCTTGCAAGTCTTGCAATGCAGTGGCAAGGTTGCAGGTTGGCATAGGCACCTTGCAAGTCTTGCAATGCACCCTGCAGTTCTAGCACCTTGCAAGTCTTGCAATGCGCTGGCAAGGTAGCAGCAGGTTGGCATATGCACCTTGCAAGTCTCGCAATACACCTGGCAAGTCTTGCACCTTGCAAGTCTTGCAGTGCGGTGATATTTTACACCCCCTCAATGTTTTTGGCTAATGGAGTTCGTGCCCTCCAAATAGGATGTTCTGCCCCACAACTCTATGTGTTTTATGAGTTCCATTTAAACTTCCTGCTCCTATTTTATCTCATCATAGTCTGTTAATTGTTTTTATTCGGAATATGTGGCCTGCCCATTGTCATCTCTATCGTGATTGTGTCTACTGGAATTTTTATTTTATTTTATTTTATTATTTTATTATTATTTTAATGCCATTTTGATAATGTTGTTGTCTGTTGTATATGCTTTGATTTTATTGCTGTATTATGTTGTCCGGGCTTGGCCCCATGTAAGCCGCTCCAAGTCCCCATCGGGGAGATGGTGGTGGGGTAGAAATATAGGTTGTTGTTGTTGTTGTTGTTCTTCTTCTTCTTCTTCTTCTTCTTTTTCTTATTATTATTATTATTATTATTAAAGTATCAGCAGGTTGGCATAGGCACCTTGCAAGTCTTGCAATGCGGTGGCAAGGTAGCAGGAGGTTGGCATAGGCACCTTGCAAGTCTTTCAATGCAGTGGCAAGGTAGCAGCAGGTTGGCATAGGCACCTTGCAGGTCTTGCAATGCAGTGGCAAGGTAGCAGGTTGGCATAGGCACCTTGCAGGTCTTGCAATGCGGTGGCAAGGTAGCAGGAGGTTGGCATAGGCACCTTGCAAGTCTTGCAATGCGGTGGCAAGGTAGCAGGAGGTTGGCATAGGCACCTTGCAGGTCTTGCAATGCGGTGGCAAGGTAGCAGGAGGTTGGCATAGGCACCTTGCAGGTCTTGCAATGCAGTGGCAAGGTAGTAACAGGTTGGCATAGGCACCTTGCAGGTCTTGCAATGCAGTGGCAAGGTAGTAACAGGTTGGCATAGGCACCTTGCAGGTCTTGCAATGCAGTGGCAAGGTAGTAACAGGTTGGCATAGGCACCTTGCAGGTCTTGCAATGCAGTGGCAAGGTAGTAACAGGTTGGCATAGGCACCTTGCAGGTCTTGCAATGCAGTGGCAAGGTAGTAACAGGTTGGCATAGGCACCTTGCAGGTCTTGCAATGCAGTGGCAAGGTAGTAACAGGTTGGCATAGGCACCTTGCAGGTCTTGCAATGCAGTGGCAAGGTAGTAACAGGTTGGCATAGGCACCTTGCAGGTCTTGCAATGCGGTGGCAAGGTAGCAGGAGGTTGGCATAGGCACCTTGCAGGTCTTGCAATGCGGTGGCAAGGTAGTAACAGGTTGGCATAGGCACCTTGCAGGTCTTGCAATGCGGTGGCAAGGTAGCAGGAGGTTGGCATAGGCACCTTGCAGGTCTTGCAATGCGGTGGCAAGGTAGCAGGAGGTTGGCATAGGCACCTTGCAAGTCTTGCAATGCGGTGGCAAGGTAGCAGGTTGGCATAGGCACCTTGCAGGTCTTGCAATGCAGTGGCAAGGTAGTAACAGGTTGGCATAGGCACCTTGCAGGTCTTGCAATGCAGTGGCAAGGTAGTAACAGGTTGGCATAGGCACCTTGCAGGTCTTGCAATGCAGTGGCAAGGTAGTAACAGGTTGGCATAGGCACCTTGCAGGTCTTGCAATGCAGTGGCAAGGTAGTAACAGGTTGGCATAGGCACCTTGCAGGTCTTGCAATGCAGTGGCAAGGTAGTAACAGGTTGGCATAGGCACCTTGCAGGTCTTGCAATGCAGTGGCAAGGTAGCAGGAGGTTGGCATAGGCACCTTGCAAGTCTTGCAATGCGGTGGCAAGGTAGCAGGAGGTTGGCATAGGCACCTTGCAGGTCTTGCAATGCGGTGGCAAGGTAGCAGGAGGTTGGCATAGGCACCTTGCAGGTCTTGCAATGCAGTGGCAAGGTAGTAACAGGTTGGCATAGGCACCTTGCAGGTCTTGCAATGCAGTGGCAAGGTAGTAACAGGTTGGCATAGGCACCTTGCAGGTCTTGCAATGCAGTGGCAAGGTAGTAACAGGTTGGCATAGGCACCTTGCAGGTCTTGCAATGCAGTGGCAAGGTAGTAACAGGTTGGCATAGGCACCTTGCAGGTCTTGCAATGCGGTGGCAAGGTAGCAGGAGGTTGGCATAGGCACCTTGCAGGTCTTGCAATGCGGTGGCAAGGTAGCAGGAGGTTGGCATAGGCACCTTGCAGGTCTTGCAATGCGGTGGCAAGGTAGCAGGTTGGCATAGGCACCTTGCAGGTCTTGCAATGCAGTGGCAAGGTAGTAACAGGTTGGCATAGGCACCTTGCAGGTCTTGCAATGCGGTGGCAAGGTAGCAGGAGGTTGGCATAGGCACCTTGCAGGTCTTGCAATGCAGTGGCAAGGTAGTAACAGGTTGGCATAGGCACCTTGCAGGTCTTGCAATGCAGTGGCAAGGTAGTAACAGGTTGGCATAGGCACCTTGCAGGTCTTGCAATGCAGTGGCAAGGTAGCAGCAGGTTGGCATAGGCACCTTGCAGGTCTTGCAATGCAGTGGCAAGGTAGTAACAGGTTGGCATAGGCACCTTGCAGGTCTTGCAATGCAGTGGCAAGGTAGCAACAGGTTGGCATAGGCACCTTGCAGGTCTTGCAATGCAGTGGCAAGGTAGTAACAGGTTGGCATAGGCACCTTGCAGGTCTTGCAATGCAGTGGCAAGGTAGTAACAGGTTGGCATAGGCACCTTGCAGGTCTTGCAATGCAGTGGCAAGGTAGCAACAGGTTGGCATAGGCACCTTGCAGGTCTTGCAATGCAGTGGCAAGGTAGTAACAGGTTGGCATAGGCACCTTGCAGGTCTTGCAATGCAGTGGCAAGGTAGTAACAGGTTGGCATAGGCACCTTGCAGGTCTTGCAATGCAGTGGCAAGGTAGTAACAGGTTGGCATAGGCACCTTGCAGGTCTTGCAATGCAGTGGCAAGGTAGTAACAGGTTGGCATAGGCACCTTGCAGGTCTTGCAATGCAGTGGCAAGGTAGTAACAGGTTGGCATAGGCACCTTGCAGGTCTTGCAATGCAGTGGCAAGGTAGCAACAGGTTGGCATAGGCACCTTGCAGGTCTTGCAATGTACCTTGCAGGTGTAGCACCTTGCAAGTCTTGCAATGCAGTGGCAAGGTTGCAGGTTGGCATAGGCACCTTGCAAGTCTTACAATGCAGTGGCAAGGTTGCAGGTTGGCATAGGCACCTTGCAAGTCTTGCAATGCACCCTGCAGGTTCAAGCACCTTGCAAGTCTTGCAATGCAGTGGCAAGGTAGCAGGAGGATGGCATAGGCACCTTGCAGGTCTTGCAATGCACCTTGCAGGTCTAGCACCTTGCAAGTCTTGCAGTGCGGTGGCAAAGTAGCAGCAGGTTGGCATAGGGACCTTGCAAGTCTTGCAATGCAGTGGCAAGGTAGCAGCAGGTGTGCAGAAGGCATGATGTGAGCATGCTGACCCTCATGGCTCTCTTTTCCTGGATTGGCATGAAAGCCAAATCTAGAAGGGATGGTCAGCAAGCCAAGGACACCTTGGGAGTGTCACACTGATCATGTAAACCAGGCATGGGCAAATTTCTCCAGGTGTTTTGGACTTCAACTCCCACCATTCCCAACAGCAGTAAGATTTGGGACATATTTCATGATGCCTGTGGATGCTTCATGGCTACTCATGCTAATCAAGCTTGCTAATTGCAACATTCATACTTGCTTTACACAGACAAGGGTTCTTTCTCCTGCCCTGGACATCATTCCACAGGTGTATATACACTCCACTTTCTTCACTGCCTCTATGCAATTACCCTCACGGATTGACTTTGCAGCTTCATGGCTACTCATGCTAATCAAGTTTGCTAACTGCACCATTCACACTAGCTTTACACAGACAAGGGTTCTTTCTCCCACCACAAGCATATATACACTGCACTTGCTTCACTGCCTCTATGCAGATACCCTCACTGATTGACTTTGCAGCTTCATAGCTACTCATGCTAATCAAGCTTGCTAATTGCAACATTCACACTTGCTTTACACAGACAATGATGCTTTCTCTCACCACAAGCATATATACACTGCACTTACTTCACTATCTCTATACAGTTACCCTCACTGGTTGACTTTGCAGCTTCATGGCTACTCAATGCTAATCAAGCTTGCTAACTGCAACATTCACACTTGCTTAACACATACAAGGGTTCTTTCTCCCACCACAAGCATATATACACTGCACTTACTTCACTACCTCTAAACAGTTACCCTCACTGATTAACTTTGCAACTTCATGGTTAATCAAGCTTGCTAATTGCAACATTCACACTTGCTTCCAACAGACAAGGGTTCTTTCTCCCACCTTGGACATTCCATAGATATTGCTTCACTGCCAAAAGACCTCTGAAGATGCCATTAGCCCTAGATGCAGGCGAAACGTCAGGAAAAATGCTGCTGGAACATGGCCATGCAGCCCATCCAATCAGGGCCAGCTAACACCTCATAGAATCAAAGAGTTGGAAGAGACCTCATGGGCCATCCAGTCCAACCCCCTGCCAAGAAGCAGGAATATTGCATTCAAATCACCCCTGACAGATGGCCAGATGGTGCATCTTAAGGGCAGGGAGTGTTGTGGAAATGGGGTGGGGGGCTTATATAATTCTGTTGCTTGCTTTTGGGCACATCAGCGGATGCGGAAGGAGGAGGGTGGCCCCACTTTTTGGCAAATGCATGGGGTTCAGGGGACGATTTAACTGGGGGCCCCTAGGAAGGCGCTGGAGCTTCAAGAAGAGAGTGGGAACGCACTCTCCCTCACTTTTCAAAGTTTCTGCAAGAATGAATATTACCAGGAGGCGGAAGACCTTGCAAAACTGCAACTCCCGGGATTCCATAGCATTGAGCCATTGCATTGATTTCACAATCTGAAATATCGAGGCAGCCTCGGGGGCTTTCTTTCACCACCATGTTCCTATATAAATATTGCAAGCACTTTTGGGGGGTTTTTTTGTACAGTATTATGGGGGTGGGGGGTGGGAGGGGAAAGTCCCGGATTCTGCATGAAATAAATTCCTGCTGAAATACAGGAACAGATTTTCCTTCCAAATGTTTGGCGTGACGCTAAATGCTTAGCATATTTGTTGGACGTGTGCTGACTAATCACGGTTGTCAAGCCCAAATTGAGCTGTAGGCACCCAGGCACCTCAGGAACCAAAGAGAATGTGCATCGCATGCGCGTGCATGCTCCCTTTTAGAGCTTTTATTACACTAGCTGTACCCGCCACGCGTTGCTGTGGCCAATCTTCTCTCCCTCTTTCTCTCCTTCTTTCCCTCCTTCCTTCCTTCCCTCTTTTCTTCCTTCCTTCCCTTTTCTTCTTTCCTTCTCTCCTTCCTTCCTTCTCCACCTCTTTCCTTCCTTCCCCCTTTTCTTTTCCTTCATCCTTCCCTCCTTTCTTCCTTCTCTACCTCTTTCCTTCCTTTGTGTTTTGCTTCCATTCTTCTTTCTTTCTCTCCTTCCTTCCCTCCCTCTTTCTCTCCTTCCTTCCTTCTTTTCTTTCTTTCTCTCCTTTCTTCCTTCTCTACCTCTTTCCTTCCTTTGTGTTTTGCCTCCATCCTTCTTTCTCTCTCTCCTTCCTTCCTTCCCTCCCTCTTTTTCTCCTTCCTTCCTCCTTCCTCCTTCCTTCTTCTCCTTCCTCTTCCTTCCTTCTCCTCTCTCTCCTCTTTCCTTCTTCTTCTTCTTCCTTCCTTCTCCTCCTTCTTCCTTCTTCTTCTCCTTCCTTCCTCCTCCTCCTCCTCCTTTCTTCTCTCCTTCTTCTCCTCCTCTTTCCTTCTTCTTCCTTTTCTTCCATCCTTCTTTCTTCTCTCCTTCCTCCTCCTCCTTTTCTCTCTTCTTCCTCCTTCTCTTCTTTCTCTTCCTTTCTCTAAGTCTGCCAGCTAACAGAAGTAATTTCTTACTTTGACTTTGTGCTCAACATTCTTTCCTCTGTCTTTCTTCCTTCTTCCTGTCCTTCTTGTTCTCTATTCTTTCTCTACCTCTTCCTTTCTTCCTTCGCTTTTGCTTCCATCTTTCCTTCCCTCTTCTTTTCTCTCCTTCCTTTCCTTCTCTTCTCCTCTCTTTTCTTTCTCTCCCTTCTTCCTTCTCTCTTTCCTTCCTCCTCTTTCTCTTTCCTTCTCTCTCTTTCTTCTCTCCTCTTTCCTTCCTTTGCTTTTTGCTTCCATCCTTCTTTCTCTCTCTCTTTCCTTCCATCCCTCCCTCTTTCTCTCCTTCCTTCCTTCCTTCCTTCCTTTCTCCACTCCTTCCCTCTCTCTTCTTTTTTTCTGTATTGTCATTTAGCTCTTCATCATTTGGCTTTTTTGGAGTTTTTAAGTCCTTTCTGCTGTTTTTTGGAGGGGTTTTATGAATGATGGTCACTCGTTGGTCTGTTAGGGGTGGAGTGTCCAAATTTGGTATCAATTCATCCAGTGTTTTTTGAGTTCTGTTAATCCCACAAATGAACACTACATTTTTATTTATAGAGATTGACATTTAAATACTTAACATTCCAATTGAAGGCCTTCGTTTCGGGACTTCTGGTCAATGCATCGGCTTTGGGAGGTGGCTTGTTACATGTGTTGTTGTTGTTGTTGAGTTGTTGTTGTTGATGACCTGCCTCTCAGGACCCACAAGGCTTTAAAATCTGATGATCGGATTAATTGCGCCATTCATCATGTGCAAAAATGTGTTCTTTGGCTTATTCATGCCAATGGTTGTATCTGGTTTGGATCTGTTTTGTTTTGTGTCGGCTTCTGGCTGTCTCGTTTTGTTATTTTATGCTCAAAACAAAATAATCTTAAACTGGGTTGTTGTAGGTTTTTTCGGGCTATATGGCCATGTTCTAGAGGCATTCTCTCCTGACGTTTCGCCTGCATCTATGGCAAGCATCCTCAGAGGTAGTGAGGACCTCACTACCTCTGAGGCTGCTTGCCATAGATGCAGGCGAAACGTCAGGAGAGAATGCCTCTAGAACATGGCCATATTCTCTGAAAAAAACCTACAACAACCCGGTGATTCCAGCCATGAAAGCCTTCGACAATACCCGGTGAGAAAGTCTGACCAAAGCAGAATAAGAGTGGGATGATGACTTCTTTCCATCTCAGCACTAGCCTCCTATTGATGCAGCCTAGTGTTGAGCTGTATATCTTGTTTAAATTATTGTTTTGGTTGGGGACAAGAGGCAGGGCCTTCTTGGTGGTGGCCCCTCGCCTATGGAACTCTCTCCCCAGTGAAATTAGATCGGCCCCTTCCCTGCTGACCTTCAGGAAAAAACTAAAAACATGGCTCTGGGATCAGGCCTTTGGTCAGTAATGGGAGCAGTGCAGTAAGAGACCATAATTATCATAATGACAACTTGCAACGGCCTCGGAATATGATCTGGATTATGTGATTTTGACTGATGTTTGAATGTTATGTTTTAATTGACTTGGTTTGAATGCTTCTGCTTATTTACCAATGTGTTTCTATATATGTGGCACCAAATTGTTGCTTTTGTAAAGTCACCCTGAGTCCGCTTTGGGATTGAGAAGGATGGGATAGAAGTGCAGTCAATAAATAAGTAAATATCGGGTTGAAATTATTGTTTTGCACACACATACAGATAGATATAGACTGGGTTTAGAGTATTACTTCAAATGTATGTGTGTGTGTGTGTGTGTATTTATGTCTTATGTTGATCCCTGTATGTTGTTATTTTATGTTATTTGGTGTTTTATTTTATTTTTATTTGTCGTGTCAGGACAACCAGTCAAATTATATTACATTTCTAACACAACAAAGCAAACAAACAGACATAATACAAAATGTGTGAGTTTGGTAGTTGATTAAATGTCCTTTGACCAGTATCTGGCCCCTTGGAGTGCCACTGGTGTTGCCGCAAGAAGGTCCTCCATTGTGCATCATGTGGCAGGGCTCAGGGTGCATTGCAGCAGGTGGTCAGTGGTGTGCTCTTCTCCACACTCGCACGTCGAGGACTCCACTTTGTGGCCCCATTTCTTGAGGTTGGCTCTGCATCTCGTGGTGCCAGAGCGCAGTCTGTTCAG
>NW_026844366.1:352907004-352957948 GCF_025583915.1 Anolis sagrei ordinatus | reverse complement strand
GAGTATGGAGGGTCAGATTTGGATCCAGACCTCTGTTTTGTTATGTCAGTATTGCCCAGAAGAGGAAGAATACTTGTGTGGCCTCTTGGTCAGTTTCCGCCTGTATGGAATTGACTGGAGATCTGTGTCCAGTGAGACTCTTCTTCCTGTGCCACTGAGCTGGGGAAGATGTTTTGGCATTGTGGACTAGTGACTCTTCCTTAAGGGAAAGGAATACGTTTTTCAACCTCAACACAAATCCCCATCTGGGAAGGTTTTGGAAAATGGCCTTCATAACCATAATCTAAACCATTTGGATTGACCTTGAAGGAGCTGGGGGTGGTGACGGCCAACAGGGAGTTCTGGCGTGGGCTGGTCCCACGTGTGGTGGAGGCTCCTTCTTTGGAAGCTTTTAAGCAGAGGCTGGATGGCCATCTGTCAGGGGTGCTTTGAATGCAATATTCCTGCTTCTTGGCAGAATGGGGTTGGACTGGATGGCCCATGAGGTCTCTTCCAACTCTAGGATTCTATGATTCTATGGTCCATGAGGTCAGGAAGAGTCAGAAATGACTGAACGAATGAACAACAACCATTTGGAGATCATAACCTTTTGGAAAAGCACGATCTTTCAGGGTGTTAGGTAAAATTACCCTAAAATATACAACAGAGCACCCAAAAACAAACAGGATACTAAAGCTGAGCATCAGCTCATTAGCGAGCAGAGCGTGAAGTGCCATGTCTGAACATATATCCCCCTTACAAACCATCAAGAACTTTAAAGATGGTCTGGGGAGGCCCTGCTCTTGGTCCCGCCTTTGTCTCAAGTATGTTTGGCGGGGATGAGAAACAGGACCTTCTCAGTGGTGGCCCCTCGGCTATGGAACACCCTCCCTAGGGAGATCAAATCTGCTCCCTCACTCTTAACATTTCGTAGACAAGTAAAAACATGGGTGTCTGAGCAAGCGTTTTTACAAATGCAGAGTAGCTAATATAGGAAATCAAACTGGACAAAGCTTGATGATAAGGAGACGCTAATAATGTTGTTTTTATTGCTCTTGTGGTGTTTTATACTGTTTAGCGTCTTAATTTATATTATGTTTTATGTGTATTGATTTGCTGGAAACGGGCTTGAGTCGTCGATTGGCTGAGAAGGGCGGTATACAAATACAGTAAATGCATAAATAAATGTGATGTGGCTGTAAAGAATTCAGAGCTTAGGAGGCAAAGATGCAGACTCCGGTCTTAAAAAAATCACAAAAGGTTTATCTATATAAATAAAAATGTAATTTTCGTTGGTGGGATTAACAAATTTGGACGAATTGACACCAAATTTGGACACAAGACACCTACCGGACCATCACTCGGGAAAACACTGAAAAACACAAATGAAGAGACTTAAAAAGTAAAAAAGAAAACTACAATGCATGTACAAAACCATACACACACAAATATACACATATACACAAATGTATAGGCCTGTTTGATCAAGAAAAAATTTGTTTCTAAAATCGATTTGTAATTGGGGTGTTTTTTTGTTTCGATATTTAAAATAATTACAAAACTTTCCAAAAAAAGTTTTGGTATTTAAGAAATTTTGTAAATATTAACGAATTTTTAGAATATTTTTTGTATTTCTTAAGAATAATATTAAAATAATATTAAAAATTATTTTAAAATGGAAAATTAACCAAAAAATGGCCCAAATGTGGACCAAACACAGGCAGGATACAGCAAATGAGAGCACACACCAACAGAAGAGTCTTTTCTTTTTTAGAATATTTTTTAAGAATAATATTAAAATAATATTAAAAATAATATTAAATGGAAAATTAACCAAAAATGGCCCAAATGTGGACCAAACACAGGCAGGAGACAGCAAATGAGAGAAAACACCAACAGAAGAGTCTTTTCTTTTTTAGAATATTTTTTAAGAATAATATTAAAATAATATTAAAAATAATATTAAAAATAATATTAAAAATAATATTAAAAATATTTTAAAATGGAAAATTAACCAAAAAATGGCCCAAATGTGGACCAAACACAGGCAGGAGACAGCAAATGAGAGCACACACCAACAGAAGAGTCTTTTCTTTTTTAGAATATTTTTTAAGAATAATATTAAAATAATATTAAAATAATATTAAAAATAATATTAAAAATATTTTAAAATGGAAAATTAACCAAAAAATGGCCCAAATGTGGACCAAACACAGGCAGGAGACAGCAAATGAGAGCACACACCGACAGAAGAGTCTTTTCTTTTTTAGAATATTTTTTAAGAATAATATTAAAATAATAATAAAAAATAATATTAAAAATAATATTAAAAAATAATATTAAAAATAATATTAAAAATATTTAAAAATGGAAAATTAACCAAAAAATGGCCCAAATGTGGACCAAACACAGGCAGGATACAGCAAATGAGAGCACACACCAACAGAAGAGTCTTTTCTTTTTTAGCATATTTTTTAAGAATAATATTAAAATAATATTAAAAAATAATATTAAAAAATAATATTAAAAATATTTTAAAATGGAAAATTAACCAAAAAATGGCCCAAATGTGGACCAAACACAGGCAAGAGACAGCAAATGAAGCAAGCAGCACTCACAGCAGCAAGGAATGAATCCAATCCCAGTTGCTAGCAGCCATTGCCAAGCCAACCCAATGCAAACTCCCTCGCCCTCTGCAGCAAGCTACGGGCCGCGCGGAGCCGCTTTGAAAGGGCTCGCCGGCCAATCAAAAAGAGACAGCCACGGACCCATGGTGCACTGCTTGGGAGCGCCGGATTGGCTCCCAGGCACCAGCACTCCAGCAGCCTCCACCCCATTAACGAAACGAGCGGAGGCTCGTTAAAACTATGGGGGTTGCTGGTTCGATATTTAAAAACCCTTCCGGGTTTGGAAATATGTTTCAATATCGCTTCGGAAATGCTAAAAATAACGAATTAATAACGAATTAACGAACGAAACCGCACAGGCCTAGTATACACACACAAAACAACTTCCTTCATAGTCAAGAACTAGGTCTGAGCTACTCTAACTGGCGTCTCTTCTAAGGTTTCAAGAGAGGGAAAAACTCAAATCAGTACATCTCACACAAGCAGAGAGAGATCTCAAAGCACACAGCACATACTCTCCAGACTAAAGTGTAAGAAGGCGAAGTCAGATTCGAAAAGCTTGCAGCAGAAAAGTATCCATGCTACACAATCGATCAGAAAAAGAGCAGAAAGGGAGAAGAGAGGAGAAAAACATACCTTCCTAACTGTCATTCGGGAGACATAGTGGAAGCCCTTAGCCTATACTAAACTAACTAACTTCTCCTTGTTGAGGACTCGAGACTTGGGCAGCGTGGGGTTGAATTCCAACACAGAGAAGAGCCAAAAACCCATTGGAGTCTAATCTTCTCCAGGCGTACACAACCAGTTGTAATTACACAAGGCAATCTGGCTTTCAGTTGTTAGACTGATAACCTGTTGTCTCTGATCTCTTGGGAAACGGAGAACATGCCAGTGCACAAAATAGCCGTGCTTCAGAGGTGTTTTTCAGTTGCCCAAAAATGCATCTACTTTCCCATAAAACAACTGGAGACGCCCTGCTCACGATCCCACCTGCGTCGCAAGCGCGGTTGGTGGGGACGAGGGACAGGGCCTTCTTTGTGGTAGCCCCCCGACTCTGGAACGCTCTCCCCAAGGACATCAGACAGGCCCCTGCGTTGGCAGTCTTTCGGAAGAGCTTGAAGACTTGGCTTTTCCAGTGTGCCTTTCCAGAATAGGAAACCCCAGCAACATGTCCCAAAAGCACTTTACTAGAGACTTAAGATTGTCTGCACATTGCACTTACCCAAAAATCCTTATATTTCAACTGTCATGCTCAGCACTTTTAATCTGTACCCATCTACACTTGGCCTGGCCTTAGTTTTATTGTGTTACGGTGCATTGTTTTTACTGTTACTGCTTAATGTTTTGATTTGCTTATGGTTTATGTGTATTGTTGTATTGTTGTTTTATTGAGGCCTTGGCCTTTGTAAGCCACATCGAGTCCTTCGGGAGATGCTAGCGGGGTACAAATAAAGTTAATAAATAATAATAATAATAACTTGTTTTATATGATGTGCTCAAGAGAAAAAATGAAGTAGACTTCAGTTAAAAAAAACGTATTTGCTTTACTCACAACTTTGTGTGTTCAGAATACATAGGTACACAACTTATATCAGTCCAGTCACAGACATGTTTGAGATAATCTCAGTTTGCAGATGGGATAGGGCACTTTTCGTAAACAGCAAGCAGATGTTGGTCTGAGCAGTCTCAGAGTCTAATAGAGTCTGAGGTCTGAGAAATCCCAGTGTCTAATGGAGTCTGAGGTCTGAGAAATCCCAGTGTCTAATGGAGTCTGAGGTCTGAGAAATCCCAGTGTCTAATGGAGTCTGAGGTCTGAGAAATCCCAGTCTCTAATGGAGTCTGAGGTCTGAGAAATCCCAGTGTCTAATGGAGTCTGAGGTCTGAGAAATCCCAGTGTCTAATGGAGTCTGAGGTCTGAGAAATCCCAGTCTCTAATGGAGTCTGAGGTCTGAGAAATCCCAGTGTCTAATGGAGTCTGAGGTCTGAGAAATCCCAGTGTCTAATGGAGTCTGAGGTCTGAGAAATCCCAGTGTCTAATGGAGTCTGAGGTCTGAGAAATCCCAGTCTCTAATGGAGTCTGAGGTCTGAGAAATCCCAGTGTCTAATGGAGTCTGAGGTCTGAGAAATCCCAGTGTCTAATGGAGTCTGAGGTCTGAGAAATCCCAGTGTCTAATGGAGTCTGAGGTCTGAGAAATCCCAGTGTCTAATGGAGTCTGAGGTCTGAGAAATCCCAGTGTCTAATGGAGTCTGAGGTCTGAGAAATCCCAGTGTCTAATGGAGTCTGAGGTCTGAGAAATCCCAGTGTCTAATGGAGTCTGAGGTCTGAGAAATCCCAGTGTCTAATGGAGTCTGAGGTCTGACAAATCCCAGTGTCTAATAGAGTCCGAGGTCTGAGAAATCCCAGTGTCTAATGGAGCCTGAGGTCTGAGAAGTCTCAGAGTCTAATAGAATCAAAGAATCATAGAATATTTTATTTGTCGTGTCAGGGCAACCAGTCAATTATATTACATTTCTAACAGAACAAAGCAAACAAACAGACAAAATACAAAATTTGTGAGTTTGGTAGTTGATTAAATGTCCTTTGACCAGGATCTGGCCCCTTGGAGTGCCTCTGGTGTTACTATAAGAAGGCCCTTCATGGTGCATGTGGCAGGGCTCAGGTTGCATTGCAGCAGGTGGTCAGTGGTTTGCTCTACTCCGCACTCGCATGTCGTGGATTCCACTTTGTGGCCCCATTTCTGAAGGTTGGCTCTGCATCTCGTGGTGCCAGAGCGCAGTCTGTTCAGCGCCTTCCAAGTCGCCCAGTCCTCTGTGTGCCCAGGGGGGAGTCTCTCATTTGGTATCAGCCATTGGTTGAGGTTCTGGGTTTGAGCCTGCCACTTTTGGCCTCTCGCTTGCTGAGGTGTTCCAGCGAGTGTCTCTGTAGATCTAGAAAACTATTTCTTGATTTAAGTCGTTGACGTGCTGGCTGATACCCAAACAGGGGATGAGCTGGAGATGTCTCTGCCTTGGTCCTTTCACTATTGGCTGCTCCTTCCCGGCGGATGTCAGGTGGTGCAATACCGGCTAAGCAGTGTAATTTCTCCAGTGGTGTTGGGCGCAGACACCCCGTGATAATGCGGCATGTCTCATTAAGAGCCACATCCACTGTTTTAGCGTGGTGAGATGTGTTCCACACTGGGCATGCATACTCAGCAGCAGAGTAGCATAGCGCAAGGGCAGATGTCTTCACTGTGTCTGGTTGTGATCCCCATGTTGTGCCAGTCAGCTTTCGTATGATGTTGTTTCTAGCGCCCACTTTTTGTTTGATGTTCAGGCAGTGCTTCTTGTAGGTCAGAGCACGGTCCAGAGTGACTCCCAGGTATTTGGGTGCGCTGCAATGCTCCAGTGGGATTCCTTCCCAGGTGATCCTCAGAGCTCGGGATGCTTGTCTGTTCTTGAGATGAAAGGCACATGTCTGTGTTTTAGATGGATTAGGGATCAGCAGGTTTCCCCTGTAATAGGCAGTAAGGGCACCTAGAGCTTCGGAAAGCTTCTGTTCAACCATCTCAAAGCTCCCTGCTTGAGCGGTGATAGCACAATCATCAGCATAGATAAAGCTCTCTGTCCCTTCTGGCCGTGGCTGGTCATTTGTGTAGATGTTGAACATGGATGGAGCAAGCATGCTCCCCTGAGGCAGGCCGTTCTTCTGTTTCCGCCATCATAGAATCAAAGAGTTGGAAGAGACTTCATGGGCCATCATCCAGTCCAACCCCATTCTGCCAAGAACCAGGAATGTTGCATTCAAATCACCCCTGACAGATGGCCATCCAGCCTCTGTTTAAAAGCTTCCAAAGAAGGAGCCTCCACCACACTCCGGAGCAGAGAGTTCCACTGCTGAACGGAGTCTGAGCAGCGTGTTCTTGGCTCAGAGCTGATCATGAGGTCTGCAGCTCCTCCTAAAACTTCTCAGGAAACATAGAGCATGGAAAGAAAGCTGCATATCAGAACATACATACAAGTTGTAAGCAACAGGGTTATATGTAAATTACTAGTGGAGGGTTGAAGAAGGTTGTGATTTCCAACAGAAGGACGTGCTATTGCCTTTGCTGCTGTTGTGTTTGATGTGGTGGTGGTGGTGGTGTGCCTTCACATAATTTCCTCCCTATGGCAACCCACAGGCAAACCTACCATGGGGTTGCTTTGGCAAGATTTCTTTGGGAAGCAAATAGATTAATAATAATAATAATAATAATAATAATAGTGATTTTATTTCTTACCCACCTTTCCTCATGACTCAAAGCGGGTTGGCAGGAGCTAGGGCTAACAGCAGGAGCTCACCCTGTCCCGTGGATTCAAACTGCCAACCTTCTGATCAGCAGTTCAGCAGCACAAGGGTTTCTTGAGTTGGTGGTACAGAAATTGGTGCTTACTTACTTAGGCGATCCCTCGTTGTCTGAGTAAGATTGGTGTCCTGGTGGTGGGTCCGTAGGTGACTATGGACCCCTATTCTTGACCTGCATCTTCTCCCGCAGTGAGGGCATCAGTTTCCAGGTGGAAGGCGGTCCTGGTCGGGGTTGGCTTGACGCGCCTTCCTCTTGGCACGTTTCTCTCTTTCGCCCTCTATTTGTGCCTCTTCAAATTCTACAGCACTGCTGGCCACAGCTGACCTCCAGCTGGAGTGCACCACCTTACAATCAATAGCATCTTGGGATGAAAGAAATAGTTCAAAGCTTCACAGAAGAAGTAGAGTCAGTGTTGGAAAGCTGCTTGAGGGAAGCCTTTAAGGAGGGCCTGAGCCAACTTGGGCTCTCCAGATGTTTTAGACTGAAGTCCAAAACACCTGGAGGGCCCAAGTTGGCCCAGGCCTGCTTTGCAGAAAGAGCCAGTCTCACCCCAAGGATTGTTTTGCTAGCTGAAAAGCACAATAGTGCGCTCTCTGTCTCTCAGTGGGAGAGGAGAGGGGGTTAATGGCCCCTCTCTTCTTCTGAGCCATTTTTCTTGAGCAAGAGAGGAGCAGCCCTCTTCTCCCCCCAAAGCAAGACAGGTAATTGTGCCGAGGAATGTTGGCTGGCTCTTGCTCAGCCTTGCACTTGCTTTCTCCTCCTCTCTCCAAAGAAGGAAGGCCTGCTCTTTAGGGTTTACAGAAAACCCGTTTGACCCCAGAGAGATTGTCATCAGTAAAGCAGTAGGCAGGCAGAAGGACTCCGGGAATTCCAGTAGCAAACAGAAAATGGGAGATATTTTCAAAGTTTCACATTCTGGAAGGACAAGAATTTGGAGACTGAGTGCAAACTTTGGGAGACAGGATCCTTGTTGGCGGGCTGTGCCTCTGCTTTGAACCGTAGCCATGCCTTTGTGCCCCTCGCTTGTGGGAGGGAAAAGGGAGACCTTGCCTTCATTGCTTGCCTTTTTGCGTCCTGGAACTTCCAGGGTTTGGGCTCTCCTCAACCTCGTCGTGTTGCTAAAAATGAATGGATTGACCTGTTGTCAGTCCCAATTGCCAGTGGGATTTTGGGCTGCATTCAAAGGGATTTAATGTCTAGACCAGGCATTGCAAACTTCAGCCCTCCCTCCAGGTGTTTTGGACTTCAACTCCCACAATTCCTGGCCTCAGGCCCCTTCGTTTTCCCCCTCAGCCGCCATCTTGTCGGGGTGCTTTGATTGTGGTTTTCCTACATGGAAGAAGGGGTTGGACTAGATGGCCCACCGGGTCTCTTCCATCTCTGTGATTCCAGGTGCAGGGCTGAGGGTGGGCTCTGAATGCTGTTTGCCCTGTGTTTGTATCTCCTCCATGTTGGCCTTTCCCAGAGTGCCCAGAGGAAGCCTCTTGGTCTGACCTTGGGGTCTGCTCTCTCCCACTGGGGGTTGGAGCCCGTCTCCATCCTCAGGTTGATGTGTCCACCTTGAAAATGTTCCAGCACTTGATAGGGAGCATTAGTGCAAAGGCACTCCTGCTCTCCTTCTGGCTTCAGCCTTCATCAGGCTCTCCTGTCTCCTCTCGACCTTCTCTTCTGAGGCCAAACATCCCCAGTTCTTTAAGAGGCTCCTCAGAAGGATTATCCATAGCCTCCAGACCTTTGATATCTTTAGGTGCCCTCTTCCATCAACACACTCTCTGTGGTCCTTATAGTCCAGGAAGGCTCCTAACTCATACTTAGGACCCATCCTAATCATACTAATGGTGATGCTGATGATGTTACTTAGATGATCCCTCGTTGTCCGAGGATGATGGTCCTCCAAGAGCGGTGTCCTAGTGGTGGTCCATAGGTGGCTGTGGAGCCCTATTCTTGATCTGCATGTTCTCCCGTGGTGAGGGCATCGGTTTCCAAGTGGAAGGCGGTCCTGGTTGAGGTTGCCTTGATGCACCTTCCTTCCTGTTGGCATGTTTCTCTCTTTCACCCTCCATTCATACCTCCTTGAATTCTACAGCACTGCTGGTCACAGCTGACCTCCAGCTGGAGCACTCAAGGGCCAGGGCTTCCAAGTTCTTAGTGTCTATGCCAGAGTTTTTAAGGTTGGCTTTGAGCTCATCTTTCAGTCTCTTTTCCTACCTACCAATATTTCTAACTCATAGATTCATAGAGTTGGAAGAGATCCCAGGGGCCATCCAGTCCGACCCCTTCTGCCTGGCAAGAGCACCCAATTAGAGCATTCCCAACAGACACCCGTCCAGCCTCTGCTTAAAAGTCTCCAGAGAAGGAGACTCCATCAGACTCCATTGCAGTCTGGGAAGCCCTGGCTCTTGAGTGCTCCAGTTGGAGGTCAGCTGTGACCAGCAGTGCTGTAGAATTTGAAGAGGAATATTCCATTGAACTGCTCTTAATCTCAGGACGTTCTGTGGAATCCTTCGTCATGTGGGTTTCTTTGAGCTATGGATTGGTTGATGCTGCTCAAAAGCATCGGCCTGGAGATGGGTAACAGGCACACAAGCCACCATTTTCCAGTTGTTGAGGAGTTGCCAGGAAAGGAAGGGACAATGGCAGTGGATGAGCACAAATGGGATGCCGATCCCTGGCAATTTGGGAGGGAAACCCTTGGTGCATCAGAAAGCCCTGGACCACTTCTGTCCCCTTTCAGCCGCTGGCTGGCCGGCCCCTTTCCCCATTCAGGGTCAGTTTACAGCCAGAGATGTTTGGGGTCACTTTGGATACAGGAGAGAAAAGGAGCATCTCTACAAAGGACCCTCCTCCCCAAGTCCTTTGTAGATGCTCATTTCTCTCTCCTTTCAAGACCCCAATTCCTAATAAGAACCCCGGGGAGATACGCCTCCTCTTTCCTTGCTAGGAATTTTCTAGGGGAGTTTTGGAGAGGAGTTTCTGAGTCTTTTCTGGGTGTTTCCATTCGAAACAGGAGGCTTTGCTGGGAAGATTTTCCGGAGGCACAAGGCTGCCCCCTTTTGCACAGCGGCCTGCCTTCCTTCCCCGCCCAGCCGGCTTTAATGGAACACTTTCCCCGTCAACAGAGCCGTTTGTAAACAGCGGCTTAGCCCTGTAATGTTATTAAGGTGGGGCTTTGCAGGTGGTCTTGCTTCCCCTGCCTTTTCTCCAAAGGCATCAAGGACATCCTCCTTGCAAGGTGGGTTTGGCCAAAGGACTGGATTTCCTTGATTTTTGCTGTCCTGGAGACCAGGACGCAATGGAACAATTGCTTCAAACTACAGGAAAGATAGGAGATTCCACCTGAACATGAGGAAAAACTTCCAATAAGAGTCTAGTGTCTAGATCCAGGGAAGTCATGCTCCCCATGCTCTATTCTGCCTTGGTTAGACCACATCTGGAATATTGCGTCCAATTCTGGGCACCACAATTCAAGAGAGATGTTGACAAGCTGGAATGTGTCCTGAGGAAGGAGACTCAAATGATCAAGGGTCTGGAGAACAAGCCCTATGAGGAGCGGCTTAAAGAGCTGTGCATGTTTAGCCTGAAGAAGAGAAGGCTGAGAGGAGACATGATAGCCATGTATAAATATGTGAGAGGAAGCCACAGGGAGGAGGAGGGAGCAAGCGTGTTTACTGCTTCCTTGGAGACTAGGACGCAATGGAGCAATGGCTTCAGACTACAAGAAAAGAGATTCCACCTGAACATGAGGAAGAACTTCCTGACTGTGAGAGCCGTTCAGCAGTGGAACTCTCTGCCCCGGAGTGTGGTGGAGGCTCCTTCTTTGGAAGCTTTTAAGCAGAGGCTGGATGGCCATCTGTCAGGGGTGATTTGAATGCAATATTCCTGCTTCTTGGCAGGGGGTTGGACTGGATGGCCCATGAGGTCTCTTCCAACTCTTTGATTCTATGATTCTATGATTCTATGACTGTGAGAGCCGTTCAGCAGTGGAACTCTCTGCCCCTGAGTGTGGTGGAGGCTCCTTCTTTGGAGGCTTTGAAACAGAAGCTGGATGGCCATCTGTTTTTGAATGCAATTTTCCTACTTCTTGGCAGAATGGAGTTGGACTGGATGGCCCATGAGGTCTCTTCCAACTCTAGGATTCTATGAGAGATATTGACAAGCTGGAATGTGTCCAGAGGAAGGTGACTCAAATGATTAAGGGTCTGGAGAACAAGCCCTATGAGGAGCGGCTTCAAGAGCTGGCCATGTTTAGCCTGAAGAAGAGGAGGCTGAGAGGAGATGTGATAGCCATGCATAAATATGTGAGGGGAAGCCACAGGGAGGAGGGAGCAAGTTTGTTTTCTGCTTCCTTGGAGACTAGGACGCAAGGGAACAATGTCTTCAAACTACAAGAGAGGAGATTCCATCTGAACATTAGGAAGAACTTCCTGACTGTGAGATCTGTTCAGCAGAGGAACTCTCTGCCCCAGAGTGTGGTGGAGACTCCTTCGGAGGCTTTGAAACAGAAGCTGGATGGCCATCTGTTTTTGAATGCAATTTTCCTACTTCTTGGCAGAATGGGGTTGGACTGGATGGTCCATGAGGTCTCTTCCAACACTATTATTCTAGGTGTTTTGGAAGGACCATAGGGAGAAAGGAGCAGGCTGCAAGTCTCCAGAGGAGGGTGACTAAAATCATCAAGGGTCTGGAGAACAAGCTCTATGAGAAGTGGCTGAAAAAGCTGGCCAGATTAGCCTGAAGAAGAGAAGGCTGAGAGGAGACATGATGAGGGACATGGATAAAAATGTGAGCTGGGGAAGTTATAGGAAGGAGCAAGCTTGTTTTCTGCTGCCCTGGAGACTAGGACGCAATGGAGCCATGGCTTCAAACTTCAGGAAAGGCGATTCCACCTGAACATTAGGAAGAACTTCCTGATTGTGAGAGCTGTTCAGCAGTGGAACTCTCTGCCCTGAAGTGTGGTGGAGGCTCCTTCTATGGAGGCTTTGAAACAGGCTGGATGGCCATCTGTGGCGGGTGCTTTGAATGTGATTGTCCTGCTTCTTGGCAGAATGGGGTTGGACTGGATGGCCCACCAGGTCTCTTCCAACTCTAGGATTCTGACTCTGGCTTCCCTCGCAGGCCAAAATGTGCCAGACTTCCTAAACCCATAACATATCCCTCTTGACGTGTCTCCAGCCTGCCGTCCTTTTGGGATTTTTTCGTTGAGGCCCTTCCTTTACTCCTTCCAAAGGTCCAGCAAGAAAAGACCACAACTCTCCCTTGTAGAAAGTCCAAAACATTTTGTATTGATCCAGTTTCTATTCCTTTGAGCCCCCCAAAAATGACAAGACTGACAACGGAGCAAACGGGCAAAGTGTTGCACCGGGATTCTCAGAAACCTTGGGTGCTTTCGCGTTCATAGAATCATAGAATTAAAGAGTTGGAAGAGACCTCTTGGGCCATCCAGTCCAACCCCATTCTGCCAAGAAGCAGGAATATTGCATTCAAATCACCCCTGACAGATGGCCATCCAGCCTCTGTTTAAAAGCTTCCAAAGAAGGAGCCTCCACCACACTCCAGGGCAGAGAGTTCCACTGCTGAACGGCTCTCACAGTCAGGAAGTTCTTCCTCCTGTTCAGATGGAATCTCCTCTCTTGTAGTTTGAAGCCATTGTTCCATTGCGTCCTAGTCTCCAAGGAAGCAGAAAACAAGCTTGCTCCCTCCTCCTCCCTGTGGCTTCCTCTCACATATTTATACATGGCTATCATCATATCTCCTCTCAGCCTTCTCTTCTTCAGGCTAAACATGCCCAGCTCCTTAAGCCGCTCTTCATAGGGCTTGTTCTCCAGACCCTTGATCATTTGAGTCGCCCTCCTCTGGACACATTCCAGCTTGTCAATATCTCTCTTGAATTGTGGTGCCCAGAATTGGACACAATATTCCAGGTGTGGTCTAACCAAGGCAGAATAGAGCATGGGGAGCATGACTTCCCTAGATCTAGACACTATGCTCCTATTGATGCAGGCCAAAATCCCATTGGCTTTTTTTGCCACCACATCGTTGCGCAAAGCCTCTGCAGACTTGGGAAGGGCTGCATCGGCCACCTAGTCCCGACCCCTTGCCACGCTTGATTTCGAATGGAGAGGCTCAGCGGTGGAGCTGGGTTTGGCAGGCGCCTCGTTCGTCTGGGAGGCCATTTTGTCTCTGTTGCTAGGGAGGATTGCAAGGGAGCCCCCGAGGAAGGAAGGAAGGAAGGAAGGAGAGCTGCCTCTTCCAAACCAGCCTCACCTGCTCTGCCACTCACTCACTTCCTGCAGCGTGTGGCGTGAGCAAGGGCATGGGTGGCACAGGGCAGCTTGTGGCATATTTGCTCGTTTATATGCAGCCAAAGTCAGACCGGTGGCCACTCCACAGGTTGCCAGGTGTGTGTGGTTTTCCTTGAGAGGAATTGCAGAGCTGCCCGGGGAAACATCTGCTTGCCTTGCCTTTGATGCTCCATTTTGCACATGTTCGAAAGGCACATAAGGTGCCTCAGTGCACATGCAGCAAACCGTGCGGCGTAGAGGCGGAGGAGCAGGGGAGAACCCGGTGAGGTTTGCCAGTGCCATTTGGAATTTGGCCCGCCACGGGGTTTGACCCACAAGAGGGTTTAGCAAGGCCCGTCAGGTTTCCTCTAGCATGGGTTGGAGTTGGGTTTTGGAGAGGGCAGAGGGTGTTTTCTGCTTTGGTTAGACCACACCTGGAATATTGTGTTCAATTCTGGGCACCACAATTCAAGAGAGATATTGACAAGCTGGAATGTGTCCAGAGGAGGGCGACTAAAATGATCAAGGGTCTGGAGAACAAGCCCTATGAGGAGCGGCTTAAGGAGCTGGGCATGTTTAGCCTGAAGAAGAGAAGGCTGAGAAGGGATATGATAGCCATGTATAAATATGTGAGAGGAAGCCACAGGGAGGAGGAGGGAGCAAGCTTGTTTTCTGCTTCCTGGAGACTAGGACGCAATGGAACAATGGCTTCAAACTACAAGAAAGGAGATTCCATCTGAACATGAGGAAGAACTTCCTGACTGTGAGAGCCGTTCAGCAGTGGAACTCTCTGCCATGGAGTGTAGTGGAGGCTCCTTCTTTGGAAGCTTTTAAACAGAGGCTGGATGGCCATCTGTCAGGGGTGATTTGAATGCAATATTCCTGCTTCTTGGCAGAATGGGGTTGGACTGGATGGCCCAGGAGGTCTCTTCCAACTCTTTCATTCTATGATTCTATGAGGGGCTCGGATACAAGCCGGAGACACACACCCGCTATTCGGTGTGAAGACCCACAAAGAGAAGGGCATCCAAAATGGTCAAAGTGTCATGAGTGACTTTTCAATGACTTTAAAGCATAGGTTCTTTTTATGGCAATTTCCAGTGTGAGTGCGTGCCTCAGATTACAGAAAAACATTTAGACAAAGAATGACATTGGACATACAGATATTGCAATTTCCAGTGTGAGAGGGTACATCAGATTACAGAAAAATGACATTGGACATACAGACATACAGATTCTATGCAACTACATTGGATTTACAATTACATTGATTAACAAGCAAACAAAGGGGAATTACATTTTCTCGTAGCATTCACACCACATGTATATAGGAAATTCATCCTCAGGTATTCCAATATTACCATATCCTTTTCTCCCTCCTTGGAGAAGAACTTCTTAGGCCAGACCCTGCTTTCCTGCAGCCTGTCAACATCACAGTTCCAAAACTTCCATAATTCCATAACTTCAAAACTCAGCCAAAATTTCTTTCCCTAAGAACAATGCCAAGGATCAGATCTGTGTTTTCCCTACAGCAGAGCCTGACTCCCTGCACAAAATCAAAGACTCCAAAAGCGCACTTCTTCCTCTTCCCTTGAGAAAGAAGCCCCAAAGTGTCCAGACCGCTCCTGTGCAAATCTGCCACTCTCCATAGCACCATCTCTCTCCTTCTCATGGAGCAGAGCATGGTGGGTGGAACAGACTCCTCAGGTTTGCCACACTTTGAGCATTATTAGACTGAGTCTTTTATAGGAATATTCTGTTGATGTAGTCCCAAAGTTGTAAATTAATGATAGACATCTTCCATCCTGGATCCATCTCAGTTTCCTGGCCAGATGTTGATCTTGATTGCGTTCTTGTAGTTTTTTTCAGGCTATATGGTCATGTTCTAGAGGCATTCCCTCCTGACGTTTCGCTTGCATCTATGGCAAGCATCCTCAGAGGTAGTAAGGTCTTCTTGATTGTTGTTAACAAACAAAAGGCTTGTGTTGACTTCCTTCTTAACATAAGGAATGCTGCAAACATTTCTGTTATCACTGTCCCAATTCTTATCAGAGTTTACTTTTCAGCTCTTATTAGCAGGTTTTAATCACAGTCCAGCAAGCAGGGAGGTAGTAATTGCAGGCCTTAATATTATACTGGTGTCTCCAAAATGACGATAATAATAATAATAGTAATAATAATAGTAATAATAAAACTTTATTTATATACTGCTCTATCTCCCCAAGGAGGATTCAGGGCAGTTTCCAAGTACATCACCGAAACATACAAAGTAAACAGCATAACATAAAATTAACAAAATTAGCTCCATACATCCTTCCATTCTTCCATTAATTGCCACACATCATATTAAATTCATATTTATCAAATCTGCAATGATATTTTTCTCTTGGAGGCAGGTTCCTCTCACTTCCTGTTGTCCCAGCCCTGTTCTTAACTAGGAGTTGTTTGTAAGTCGGATGTTTGTAACTCAGGGACGGCCTGCATTGGGAGAAAGGCAGGATAATAATAAAGTTAAATACATAAGATAAGAAGTACTTTGTTGTATGTGGATAAATGAAAACCTGGGTAGTGATCCTCCCAGACTGGAAGTTGTGTTGACGTTTTGAACGGAGACCATGATTTGTTTACACTGGTCTTGAATTGCAGCTTTGCATACAAAAGGCCTGCTTTACCTTTGACTGGTCCTGCCCGTATACCACATTCTTAGACAGAAACGTCTGTCCACTCTTCATGTCCTTCTCTGACTATCTGAACTTGATGTAAATCCTGTTCCCTAGAATCATAGAATCATAGAATCAAAGAGTTGGAAGAGATCTCGTGGGCCATCCAGTCCAACCCCATTCTGCCAAGAAGCAGGAATCTTGACTACTGCAACGCTCTCTACGTGGGGCTGCCCTTGAAGACGGCCCGGAAGCTTCAGCTAGTTCAGCGCGCGGCAGCCATGTTACTAACAGGAGCGGGACGCAGGGAGCACACAACGCCCTTGTTGTTCCAGCTCCACTGGCTGCCGATCTGCTACCGGGCCCAATTTAAGGTGCTGGTGTTATCCTACAAAGCCCTAAACGGTTCCGGCCCAAAATACCTTTCGGACCGCATCTCGGCCTATGAGCCCACGAGGGCCTTGAGATCGTCTGGGGAGGCCCTTCTCTCGATCCCGCCTGCCTCACAGGCACGTCTGGCGGGGACGAGAGAGAGGGCCTTCTCAGTGGTGGCCCCCCGGCTGTGGAACACCCTCCCTGTTGACATCAGACAGGCGCCCTCCCTTATGGCTTTTCGTAAGAGCTTAAAGACCTGGCTATTCGAGAAGGCATTTAATTGAGACCCACACGAATCTGGTAATGACATTTGGAACGGACTATGGATTATGAGATTGGCTATGATTCTATGTTGTGATGGCGCGGATCTATTAGTGTGATTTAGATTAATGTGTAATTCGGTTGTTGTTGTTATATTGTATGTTTTTGTAGACTGTTTTTACATGTTGTACACCGCCGCGAGTCGCCCGAGGGCTGAGAGTGGCGGTCAACAAATGAAGTAAATAAATAAATAAATAATATTGCATTCAAATCACCCCTGACAGATGGCCATCCAGCCTCTGTTTAAAAGCTTCCAAAGAAGGAGCCTCCACCACACTCCGGGGCAGAGAGTTCCACTGCTGAATGGCTCTCACAGTCAGGAAGTTCTTCCTAATGTTCAGATGGAATCTCCTTTCTTGTAGTTTGAAGCCATTGTTCTGCGTCCTAGTCTCCAGGGAAGCAGAAAACAAGCTTGCTCCCTCCTCCCCTGTGGCTTCCTCTCACATATTTATACATGGCTATCATATCCCCTCTCTGCCTTCTCTTCTTCAGGTTAAACATGCCCAGCTCCTTAAGCCGCTCCTCATAGGGCTTGTTCTCCAGACTCTTGATCATTTTAGTCACCCTCCTCTGGACACATTCCAGCTTGTATCTATCTGTAACCTTTTGCATGCTGCAAGTCGCTTCTGGTCCAAGTGGCCAGCTACTGGTCAAAGGACATTTAATCAACTACCAAGCTTGCAAACTTTGTGTTTTGTTTGTTTGTTTGTTTGTTTGTTTGTTTGTTATATAATTCAATACAACTGTTTGGTTTGCTCCTGACACAAAAAATAAATAACCTTTTGCATTCTTTTTGGGGCCCATATTCCATTGTTAGGGATCAATTCTCCAACAAGTTTTGCCTTTCTTTATGTTTCACAATCTTCCTGCCAACATGATCTGTTTTTCCTCATATCCTATATACCTGAGCCTGTGAGCACTTTTCATCTGAGAAGGCTAAAGACCTTGTCAAACCACATCTCCCAGCATTGCATAGCATTGAGCCACAGTGGTGTCAAACTGCATTAACTCTGCAGTGTGGATGGGTCTGTATGGCAGAAGATTTCGTAGTGTGTATCCAAGGAACTGTTTGCATTTTTTGCAAACGTAATGCCTTTCTCTTGGAAAATGATTCCGTTTTTATATGATTGAGTTGTCTGATATGTTAAAATTGTATTGTTGACGTTTTTCATGGCCGGAATCACTGAGTTGTTGTAGATTTTTCGGGCTGTATGGTCATGTTCTAGAAGCATTCTCTCCTGACGTTTCACCTGCATCTATAGCAAGCATCCTCACAACCTCTTGCCATAGATGCAGGTGAAATGTCAGGAGAGAATGCTTCTAGAACATGGCCATACAGCCCAAAAAACCTACAACTCTATGTTAAAATGGTTCCTACTGTTTTAGAGTTTGAATGGCTTAAACCGATTTTATTCCAGGGATTTTTCAGTTAAATATTTTAGTAAAGTGAACAAACGGAGAGGAATCGTCAGTAGTCAGGCCTGTTTGCTTTGAGCTTGCAGCTCAGACATACATGCATTTTACTCAGAGGTTAACCTTCTACACTGACCATTGGATGCAGCTTGAAGCAAGATTCAAATGGCTATAGTTCAGTGGTTCTCAACCTTCCTAATGCCGCGACCCCTTAATACAGTTCCTCATGTTGTGGTGACCCCCAACCATAACCCTAACATTATGAATCGCCATGTAAATAATGATCTGCAGGATGTATTTTCATTCACTGGAGCAAATTTGGCACAAATGCCCGGTATGCCCAAATCTGAATACTGGTGGGGTTGGCGGGGGGATTGATTTTGCCATTTGGGAGTTGTAGTTGCTGGGATTTATAGTTCACCTGTAAACAAAGAGCATTCTGAACCCCACCAACAATGGAATTGAACCAAAGTTGGCACACAGAACTCCCATGACCAACAGAAAATACTGGAAGGGTTTGATGGGCATTGAGCTTGAGTTTGGGAGTTGAAGTTCGCCTGCATCCAGAGAGCACTCTAGACTCCAATAATGATGGTTCTGGACCAAACTTGGCACGGATACTCCATATGCCCAAATGTGAACACTTGTGGGGTTTTGGGAAAATAGACCTTGAGATTTGGGAGTTGTACTTGCTGGGATTTATAGTTCACCTACAATCAAGGAGCGTTCTGAACCCCAACAATGATAGAATTGGGCCAAACTTCCCACACAGAGACCCCTTTGGCCAACAGAAAAGACTGTGTTTTCTGATGGTCTTTGGTGACCCCTCTGATACCCCTTCGCGACCCCTCCAGGGGTCCCGACCCCCAGGTTGAGAAACACTGCTATAGTTGGATGAGATAAATGTGTGCAAAAGAAAGCCCTTCATACACATCACTTCTTTGAGTCATTACCATCTAGGCCAGCGGTTCTCAACCTGGGGGTCGCGTCCCCCAGGGGGGTTGCTGGGCCATTTTCTGGGGGTCACGAAGGCGCCTCGGTTGGCTGCTGATTGGGATTATTTTACTCTCAGGTAGGCGCATGCAGGGCCACCCCCACTTTGGAGATGCCTTTTCTCAGGACCCTTTTCTGTCTCCTTTGGTCCCACCCTTCAGGCTGAGAAGAAGGCCAAAGTCATTGCCGGGATGAACGCGGTGGAGGAGGCGCTGCCGCGGAGCGAGCCCCAGAAGGAGGAGGAGGCCAGCCCCCCAGCCTCCCAGCAGCCCACCGACCCGGCCTCCCCCAATGTGGCCACCACCCCAGAGCCCCTGGGGCCCGATGCCGCCGACAAGGGCATGTCCAAGACGGCCGACGACGAGCCTGAGTATGAGGTGAGACACTTCTCCTCGCTCCTCATTGAGGACTGGAGACTTGGGCAGTGTGGGTTGAATTCCAACACTCCCCTTCTTCAACCATAACTGCACAAGTCCATATGGTTCATCATCTTCAAATTCATCCATTTTATTTATTTACAGTATTTTTATTCTTCCCTTCTTACCGCGGAGGGGACTCAGGGCGGATTACAATGTTCATATACATGGCAAGCATTCAATGCCATAGACACACAACATATATAGACAGACACACAGAGGCTATTTAACATTCCAGCTTTTTGATGAGGGTATTCTGGCCACCAGGGGAGCTGTCGCTTCACCATCCATTTGTGACACTAATGAAATACTTCCTCATTCTTTGCATGCTTGCTGGGGATTTTTATGGCCTCGTAAATACATGGCAGACATTCAATGCCATAGACACACAACATATATAGATATAGTCAAAGGCTATTTAACGTTCCAGCTTTTTGATGAGGGTATTCTGGCCACCAGGGGAACTGTCGCTTCACCGTCCATTTGTGATACGGATGAAGTACTTCCTCATTAATTGCATGCTTGCTGGAGATTTTTATGGCCTCGTAAGCACATGGCAAACATTCAATGCCATAGACACACAACATATATAGATATAGTCAAAGGCTATTTAACATTCCAGCTTTTTGATGAGGGTATTCTGGCCACCAGGGGAGCTGTCGCTTCACCATCCATTTGTGACACTGGTGAAGTGCTTCCTCATTCTTTGCATGCTTGCTGGAGATTTTTATGGCCTCGTAAATACATAGCAAACATTCGATGCCATAGACACACAACATATATAGACAGACACACAGAGGCTATTTAACATTTCAGCTTTTTTTGTGTTTTTTTTTTTGTTGTTGTTGTGTCAGGAGCGACCTGAGAAACTTCAAGTCGCTTCTGGTGTGAGAGAACTGACCGTCTGCAAGGACGTTGCCCAGGGGACACCTGGATGATTTGATGTTTTATCATCCTTGTGGGAGGCTTCTCTTGTGTCCCCGCATGAGGAGCTTGAGCTGATAGAGGGAGCTCATCCGCCTCTTCCTGGATTTGAACCTATGACCTGTTGGTCTTCAGTCCTGCCGGCACAGGGGTTTAACCCACTGCACCATGGGGGGAGGGGGTCCAGCTTTTTTATGAGGGTATTCTGGCCACCAAGGGAGCTATTGCTTCACCATCCATTTGAGACACTGATGAAGTACTTCCTCATTCTTTGCATGCTTGCTGGAGATTTTTATGGCCTTGTAAATACCTGGCAAACATTCAATGCCATAGACACACAACATACATAGACACACAGAGGCTATTTAGCATTCCAGCTTTTTGATGAGGGTATTCTGGCCACCAAGGGAGCTATTGCTTCACCATCCATTTGAGACACTGATGAAGTACTTCCTCATTCTTTGCATGCTTGCTGGAGATTTTTATGGCCTTGTAAATACCTGGCAAACATTCAATGCCATAGACACACAACATACATAGACACACAGAGGCTATTTAGCATTCCAGCTTTTTGATGAGGGTATTCTGGCCACCAGGGGAGCTGTTGCTTCACCGTCTATTTGAGACACTGATGGAGTACTTCCTCATTCTTTGCATGCTTGCTGGAGATTTTTATGGCCTCGTAAATACATAGCAAACATTCGATGCCATAGACACACAACATATATAGACAGACACACAGAGGCTATTTAACATTTCAGCTTTTTTTGTGTTTTTTTTTTTGTTGTTGTTGTGTCAGGAGCGACCTGAGAAACTTCAAGTCGCTTCTGGTGTGAGAGAACTGACCGTCTGCAAGGACGTTGCCCAGGGGACACCTGGATGATTTGATGTTTTATCATCCTTGTGGGAGGCTTCTCTTGTGTCCCCGCATGAGGAGCTTGAGCTGATAGAGGGAGCTCATCCGCCTCTTCCTGGATTTGAACCTATGACCTGTTGGTCTTCAGTCCTGCCGGCACAGGGGTTTAACCCACTGCACCATGGGGGGAGGGGGTCCAGCTTTTTTATGAGGGTATTCTGGCCACCAAGGGAGCTATTGCTTCACCATCCATTTGAGACACTGATGAAGTACTTCCTCATTCTTTGCATGCTTGCTGGAGATTTTTATGGCCTTGTAAATACCTGGCAAACATTCAATGCCATAGACACACAACATACATAGACACACAGAGGCTATTTAGCATTCCAGCTTTTTGATGAGGGTATTCTGGCCACCAAGGGAGCTATTGCTTCACCATCCATTTGAGACACTGATGAAGTACTTCCTCATTCTTTGCATGCTTGCTGGAGATTTTTATGGCCTTGTAAATACCTGGCAAACATTCAATGCCATAGACACACAACATATATACACAGACACTCAGAGGCTATTTAACATTCCAGCTTTTTGATGAGGGTATTCTGGCCACAGGGGAGCTGTCGCTTCACCGTCCATTTGAGACACTGATGGAGTACTTCCTCATTCTTTGCATGCTTGTTGGAGATTTTTATGACCTCGTAAATTAGTTAAATTAGCCCCCCCGCAAAAGCGGTACCTAAATTTCCTACTTGAGAGATGCAACTGTCTTTCGGGTTGCAAAGGTCGATAGCAAGCTACACAAATTGGTCGGAAGCTCACTCTGACCTGGGCTGGCTTCGAGCTCATGACCGTTTTGTCAGTAGTGATCTTAATGCAGCTGACTCCCAGCCAACTGTGCAACACTATCTTTCAGTCCATACACAGAGTGGGCCCATAACCCTTTTCGTTAGGGAAAACTACCCAAAAATACAGCAGAGCATCCAAAATACAAACTGCTCCTCACTGAGGCCTGGAGACTTGTGCAGTGTGGGGTTGAATTCCAGAAGGGACCCTTAGGTTTGTGCTTATGCAGCCCTGGGATTCTGTGGGGCAAGCATGGGCAAACTTTGGCCGTCCTCCAGATGTTTTGGGCTTGACTCCCACAATTCCTAACAGTGGTGGGAGTGGAAGCCCAAAACACCTGGAGGAGGGCCAATCCTTCTGTAACATTGCATTATTACCCCCTTTGCTGCCTCCCACTGGTGGATATACCTTTAGACAAGTGTTCTCAACCTTTCTAATGCCAGAACCCCTTAATACAGTTTCTTATGTTGTGGTGACCCCAAACATAAAATTATTTTCGTTGCTACTTCATAATTGTAATTTTGCTCCCATTATGAATTGTCATGTAAATATCTGATATGAAGGATGTATTTCCATTCATTGGACCAAATTTGGCATAAATACCCAATACACCCAAATTTGAATACTAGTGGGGTGGGAGGGGGGGGGGTGGGGGTGGAAAAATGATTTTGTCATTTGCTAGTTGTAGTTGCTGGGATCTATAGTTCACCTGCAATCAAAGAGCATTCTGAACTCCACCAACAATGGAATTTAACCAAACTTGACATACCAAACTCCCATAACCAACAGAAAATACTTGAAGGGTTTGGTGGGCATTGACCTTGTGTTTGGGAGTTGTAGCTCACATCCAGAGAGCACTGTGGACTCGAAACAATGATAGATCTGGACCAAACTTGGCATGAATACTCCATATACCCAATTGTGAACACTGGTGGAGTTTTGGGGAAATAGACCTTGACATTTGGGAGTTGTAGTTGCTGGGATTTATAGTTCACCTACAATCAAAGAGCATTCTGAACCCCACCAATGATAGAATTGGGCCAGACTTCCCACACAAGGATCCCCATAACCAACAGAAAATTCTGGAGAGATATGGAATGAATTGACAGTGATTTAGGGGAGATGTAGTTCACCTACATCCACAGAGGTCTGTAAACCGAAATGACTATGCCAAAGGGATTTCTAAGACCATCAGAAATGTGTTTTCTGATGGTCTTTGCTGACCCCTATGAAACCCCCTCACGACCCCCCCTAGGGGTCCCGACTCCAGGTTGAGAAACACTGCTTTAGACCCCATGCAAAGTGGAGTGAGGTGTAAACTGAGAACTGGAAGCTTGAAAGGTCCAGCAGAGCCCTCATACCGGACTCTTCTCAAGGAAGGTATAAAGTCACGTCGTGTGGCCAAACAACAGCTGGACAGGGGTAAAACAGGTCCCACCAACTGTGGCTCCAATATAAAGAATTCACTGGCCCCTATATAACGCTTGAGGGGATATCTCTCACTAATTAACTTTCGCTGCCACCATAACTGAAAACGTACAGGAACACTCTAGTTGCTCAAAATATTAAACAGGGCTTTTATTACCACCAAGTACTGTGTTTTATTTTATCTTCTTTAAAAGGAAACCAGTTGAGGTTGATTGAAAAGAGGACTATAGCCACAGATGGCACACTTGACTCAGGCTATTTGTGTTTAAAATAAACAAGGAAAGTTTATTGATATAAATACAGAAGAAAGTAGATGCTGGTTAAAAGCTTGATGGTTACAGAGAAAATGTTGGTTCTTGAAAGCGTAACGGTTACATGTGAATGGTTCTGTCTTTGTTACAAATATAGAGATTTTCTTCTCTTTAAAACCAAGTATACTTGACAGGAGCTGAATCTCTGTCAAGATACAACTGTAGCTCAGCTACCCTCAACTGTGGCCTAGCTAACTACAAAACCAGCTATTTCTCCCTAAATAGCTATACCAGTTTGCTACAGCTTCTTTTGCTGGCAAACCTAAGGCAAACTGCCTACTCTTAACTAATCTCAAACACGAACTCCTAAACTGCCTTCCTACTCTAATCTCCAACAACAACAGACTGACTGAAAAAGCCCTCTTCTTTCCCTCCAAACAGTCTAAACTCCGCCCCCCCTTAATAAACCAATCCTGGCTGTTCTAAGGTTGGCTCAGGCCTAGGCCACTCCCCCTCTCTGAAATGGTGCTTTTCCCTAAACTAAAATGGCTCCTGCTGCTTTCTGCCAGGCCCACTAAAGCTGCAACTAACTGGCCCGCCTCTCCCAGGCCCCGCCATCCAGGCCGGAAAGGTAAGGGATCTTTACAGAAGGCCTCCTTCCCAATTGCCTTCCCTACCCGCTTGACCCCCTTCTCTTCCCTCCGCAGGACGGCCGGGGCTTTGGCATCGGAGAGCTGGTCTGGGGGAAGCTGCGGGGCTTCTCCTGGTGGCCGGGACGCATCGTCTCCTGGTGGATGACCGGCCGGAGCCGGGCCGCGGAGGGCACCCGCTGGGTCATGTGGTTCGGGGACGGGAAGTTCTCTGTGGTGAGTGGACGGCGTGGACGCAGAGCGGCACCTGCACAGGACTGGCACCTGAGTTTCTGATGCCAATAATAATAAATAAATAAACTTTATTGGTATCCCGCTCCCATCTCCCCCATGGGGTCTCAGTGCGGTTTACATGAGGCCAAGCCCAAAACAACAATTAGAATCATAGAATCAAAGAGTTGGAAGAGACCTCCTGGGCCATCCAGTCCAACCCCATTCTGCCAAGAAGCAGGAATATTGCATTCAAATCACCCCTGACAGATGGCCATCCAGCCTCTGTTTAAAAGCTTCCAAAGAAGGAGCCTCCACCACACTCCGGGGCAGAGAGTTCCACTGCTGAACGGCTCTCACAGTCAGGAAGTTCTTCCTCATGTTCAGTGGAATCTCCTCTCTTGTAGTTTGAAGCCATTGTTCCGCGTCCTAGTCTCCAGGGAAGCAGAAAACAAGCTTGCTCCCTCCTCCCTGTGGCTTCCTCTCACATATTTATACATGGCTATCATATCCCCTCTCAGCCTTCTCCTCTTCAGGCTAAACATGCCCAGCTCCTTAAGCCGCTCCTCATAGGGCTTGTTCTCCAGACCCTGGATCATTTTAGTCACCCTCCTCTGGACACATTCCAGCTTGTCAATATCTCTCTTGAATTGTGGTGCCCAGAATTGGACACAATATTCCAGATGTGGTCTAACCAAAGCAGAATAGAGGGGTAGCATTACTTCCCTAGATCTAGACACTATGCTCCTCTTGATGCAGGCCAAAATCCCATTGGCTTTTTTTGCCGCCACATCACATTGTTGGCTCATGTTTAACTTGTTGTCCACGAGGACTCCCAAGATCTTTTTCACACGTACTGCTCTCGAGCCACATAAAATAAAACCGAAAACACAAATAATGAACAATAATAACGCAGTTACATAAAACAAATGACAACATAACAATATAGGATTACAATAAGCACAATCACAATAACATGGGCAAAATACATGTAATGGGTACGAGAAAAACTGGTTAAAACAGATTAAAAACTCTGGCGAGATAAAACGGAGACAGATTATTTGCAGAGGAGAGCTCATTATAGTGGAGGTCATGGAGCTAGTCTTTCCCATAAGAGGGGAATGTCCTCCAATAACAAAAAACGTTGAGGCTAAACACTAGTGTGAGGATGTAAATCTGTTGTCTCAAAACGATCTTGACAGATTAGAGAGATGATTGGCCAAAACTAACAAAATGAAGTTCAACAGGGACAAATGCAAGATACTCCACTTTGGCAGAAAAAACGAAATGCAAAGATACAGAATGGGGGACAAGGCCTGGCTCGAGAGCAGGACGTGTGGAAAAGATCTTGGAGTCCTCGTGGGGAGGAAGGGGAACATGAGCCAGGAATGTGATGTGGCAGCAAAAAAGGCCAGTGGGATTTTGGCCTGCATCAATAGGAGCATAGTGTCTAGATCTAGGGAAGTCATGCTCTATTCCACTTTGGTTAGACCACACCTGGAATATTGTGTCCAATTCTGGGCACCACAATTGAAGAGAGATGTTGATAAGCTGGAATGTGTCCAGAGGAGGGCGACTGGAATGATCAAGGGTCTGGAGAACAAGCCCTATGAGGAGCGGCTTAGGGAACTGGGCATGTTTAGCCTGAAGAAGAGAAGACTGAGAGGAGACATGATAGGCATGGATCAATATGTGAGGGGAAGTCTTAGGGAGGAGGGAGCAAGCTTGTTTTCTGCTTCCCTGGAGAGTAGGACATGGAACAGTTTATTTGTTTGTTTATTTATTTATTTACAGCTTTTGTATTCCACCCTTCTCACCCCGCAGGGGACTCAGGGCGGATTACAGTGTACACATATATGGCAAACATTCAATGCCAATTTTAACATACAACATATACAGACATACACAGAGGCTATTTAACTTTTTTCTGGCCACCAGGGGAGCTGTCGCTTTCATCGTCCATCTGCGACGCTGATGAAGCACTTCCGCATTCCCCGCATGCTTCCCCGCTGGAATGCTTTGCTGGAGTCTTCTTTATGGCCTCATAAATCAGTTAATTTAACCTCCCCACACTTTTAAGGTGGTACCTAATTTTCCTACTTGACAGATGCAACTGTCTTTCGGGTTGCAAAGGTCGACAACAGGCTACACAATTGGTTGGAAACCCACTCCAACCCGGGCTGGCTTCGAACTCATGACCTTTTGGTCAGAGTGATCTTAATGCAGCTGACACTCAGCCAGCTGCACCACAATCCCAGTGCATAATCCCCGATTAACATAATTCAAAACCCACTGGATGCATTGACACCAAACTTGAACACAATACACCTATCAGGCCAACGAGTGACCATTACTCATTAAAGCACTGAAAAACACAGTGGAAGAGACTTAAAAGCCAAAAAATAAAATAAAAAAGACATTTCATTACAACGTATGCGCATAACCACATAAATACACATACACACAAAACACATATACACAGACTGGGCCACAGCAACGTGTGGCAGGGGACGGCTAGTATATTATATTGATATATAAGCCTTAAAGTGCCAGTTTGAATGGTAGTAAAAGTGCAACAGCTTTTTTACTTGTTCACTAACACATTACACAGCAATGTTTATAGCAGACATGGGCAAACTTTGGCCCTCCCTCCAGGTGTTTTGGAAGTGTGGGAATTAACGTCCATAACACCTAGAGGGAGGGCCAGAGTTTACCCATGGCTGAGATACAGCATGACTCCTGTCTCTGCAGTTTCGTTTATCCAAGCCTGACAAAATATGTTGTGACGATGTGTAGATTTTATTCCTTTGGTTATGTGTAGTTTGGACAGTGGTTTAGGGATGGTAAGTATGGGAGATTATATTTTGTTGGAGAGGGTGGCTTGGCGTTAGCTGAGTTGCCATAGCAACAGGGGTGGAGCCAACTGCCTCTTCAGGGGCAGCTGTTTTAAAAAAGAGTCAGTCAGTACGCCGGCGAGCTACTGAGTGGACTGAATCTCTTGGTGGAGATTCAGGGAATGTGTCTGTAGCCAGGGTGCTATAGGGAAAGACTGAATCTCTTGGTGGAGATTCAGGGAGTCAATTGGTGACCAAAGTGGTTACAGAGAAGGACCCGGTACAGGGGGTTGTTGATTCTGAATTAAGAATCAAGGTTTGGCTGGGTTTAAGCCTGTTGTGCCAGCTGTGAAACCTTTTGAAGTGTTTGCCTGAGTTTACTCATGAAACCTTTCCAATGTATCCATCAAGATTTGTGCCTCTTTTGAAGAAACAGTTATACATTGTTATACTCCTGTTAAAATAAACTTGTTACTGATTTCCTCAAGCCTTGCCTGATACAGTTTCTCCTAAGTTGAACAGCCTGCAATAGTAAAGTCAAGCCAGGAAAGTAAACGCTACGCTATCAAGTGAATAAAGCCTTCTGTAATTAACAGTCCCTTTATAAAATAGCTCCTAGGTTGATATTGATCGTTGCCCGGCTTCCCTCATAGATCAGGTGGCAGTGGGTGCTTTACCACGCGCACCTTCACAATTGGTGGCATTCGGTGGCATTAAAACTGTCATCGTTACAATTGGTGGCAGCAGTTTAACGACTCCTTCACATATGTCCTCCAGCCTGACACTTCGTTCCGATAGGGTTTGTTGTTGTGCATAGTTTTGCATCTCCATGTGAAAGCCCAGCAAGGAGTCCCTTGGGGATACGGGGATTTTGCAGAGCGGAGGACTCTGTGTCTCTGACGCCCTTCTCTCCCTCCCTGGCAGGTCTGTGTGGAGAAGCTGCTCCCGCTCAGCTCCTTCGCCAACGCCTTCCACCAGGCCACATACAACAAGCAGCCCATGTACCGGAAGGCCATCTACGAGGTGCTCCAGGTAAGAGAGCAGGACCTGTGGGGCTCACACTGGCCGTCAGCAAGCGAAGGGAAGCAACAGGTGGGATCTGGGAGGAAAGCAGGCCACCCCACACACCTGCGCCCCATGCACTCAGAGAGAGCTCACCTTCTCGCTTTCTTTACCTCCTCAGCCTGGATTTAGTTTGCTAGGAACACAGAGGAAGGCTTTGAGAGCAAGTGGTTGGGTTGCTTGTGCCAGTGAGCATGCTAAAAGGAAATGCAAAAATCCCCCTCGACCCCAGGCTTCCTTTTAGACAGGTAGGAATGCCGGCCACCCTCCAATGCCCATCTCCCAATCTTTGGTGGCCAAGGAGAAGGGAAGAAGGTCCAGAACTGGAGTTGGAGATGACAGGGAATGCGCCCTTCCTTGACTTTCCGCAACCCACACGCATCTCCCGCCCCATTTCCTCGCAAAAATCCCCCTCGACTCAGGCTTCCTCTTAGACTGGTAGGAATGCCGGCCACCCTCCAATGCCCATCTCCCAATCTTTGGTGGCCAAGGAGAAGGGAAGAAGGTCCAGAACTGGAGTTGGAGATGATGGGGAAGGTGCCCTTCCTGGCTTTCCGCAACCCACACGCATCTCCCGCCCCATTTCCTTGCAAAAATCCCCCTCGACCCCAGGCTTCCTTTTAGACTGGTAGGAATGCTGGCCACCCTCCAATGCCCATCTCCCAATCTTTGGTGGCTAAGGAGAAGGGAAGAAGATCCAGAAGTTGGAGTCAAGGGGGAAGGTGCCCTTCCTGACTTTCCACAACCCACACGCATCTCCCGCCCCATTTCCTCGCAAAAATCCCCCTCGACCCCAGGCTTCCTTTTAGACTGGTAGGAATGCCGGCCACCCTCCAATGCCCATCTCCCAATCTTTGGTGGCCAAGGAGAAGGGAAGAAGGTCCAGAACTGGAGTTGGAGATGATGGGGAAGGTGCCCTTCCTGGCTTTCCGCAACCCACACGCATCTCCCGCCCCATTTCCTTGCAAAAATCCCCCTCGACCCCAGGCTTCCTTTTAGACTGGTAGGAATGCTGGCCACCCTCCAATGCCCATCTCCCAATCTTTGGTGGCCAAGGAGAAGGGAAGAAGGTCCAGAACTGGAGTTGGAGATGATGGGGAAGGTGCCCTTCCTGGCTTTCCGCAACCCACACGCATCTCCCGCCCCATTTCCTTGCAAAAATCCCCCTCGACCCCAGGCTTCCTTTTAGACTGGTAGGAATGCTGGCCACCCTCCAATGCCCATCTCCCAATCTTTGGTGGCCAAGGAGAAGGGAAGAAGATCCAGAAGTTGGAGTCAAGGGGGAAGGTGCCCTTCCTGACTTTCCACAACCCACACGCATCTCCCGCCCCATTTCCTCGCAAAAATCCCCCTCGACCCCAGGCTTCCTTTTAGACTGGTAGGAATGCCGGCCACCCTCCAATGCCCATCTCCCAATCTTTGGTGGCCAAGGAGAAGGGAAGAAGGTCCAGAACTGGAGTTGGAGATGACAGGGAATGCGCCCTTCCTTGACTTTCCGCAACCCACAGACATCTCCCGCCCCATTTCCCTCCCTCTTTCTCTTTCTTCAGGTGGCCAGCAGCAGATCAGGCAAGATCTTCCCCTCCTGCCCTGAGAACGATGAGACCGACACCTCCAAAGCGGTGGAGATCCAGAACAAGCAGATGATTGAGTGGGCCCTGGGGGGCTTCCAGCCATCCGGCCCAAAGGGACTGGAGCCACCAGAAGGTAGGGCACGAGGGCTGGCCAAAGAGAGAGGTTGGGACAGAGGGGAGCTAGAGCAGTGTGGTGACCCCTTGCCCAGGTCTTGTTGGGACCTTCCCTTGGGTTGGGTGGGAGGGGGACAGGGGCCAGGGCAGCTTTATGCCCCACCAACCTCTTGAGTCTTCCCCTTGAAGACTCTGGGGAAGGGACCCTTGGTTCTCAGAATGCACACACAATACATTTATTTATTTATTTACAGTATTTATATTCCATCCTTCTCACCCCGCAATGTACACATACATGGCAAACATTCAATGCCATAGACACACAACATATATAGACAGACATACAGAGACTATTTAACATTCAAGCTTTTTGATGAGGGTATTCTGGCCACCAGGGGAGATGTGGCTTCACCGTCCATTTGTGACACTGATGAAGTACTTCTTCATTCTTTGCATGCTTGCTGGTGATTTTTATCACCTCGTAAATACATGGCAAACATTCAATGCCACAGACACACAACACATATAGACAGTCAGAGGCTATTTAATATTCCAATTTTGTGGCCACCAGGGGAGCTGTCGCTTCACTGTCCATCTGCGACACTGAGGAAGTACTTCCTCATTCTTTGCATGCTTGCTGGAGATTTTTATGACCTCGTAAATACATGGCAAACATTCAATGCCATAGACACACAACACATAGACATCCAGGGGCTATTTAATATTTCAATTTTCAGGACACCAGTGAGCTGTCGCTTCACCGTCCATTTGTGACACGGATGAAGTACTTCCTCATTCTTTGCATGCTTGCTGGGGATTTTTATGACCTCGTAAATACATGGCAAACATTCAATGCCACAGGCACGCAACACATATAGACAGACAGTCAGAGGCTATTTAACATTCCGATTTTCTGGCCACCAGGGGAGCTGTCGCTTCACCGTCCAACTGTGACACTGATGTAGTACTTTCTCATTCTATGCATGCTTGCTGGAGATTTTTATGGCCTCGTAAATTCATGGCAAACATTCAATGCCATAGACACGCAACACATATAGATGGTCAGAGGCTATTAACATTCCAATTTTCTGGCCACCAGGGGAGCTGTTGCTTCACCGTCCATTTGTGACACGGATGAAGTACTTCCTCATTCTTTGCATGCTTGCTGGAGATTTTTATGACTTCGTAAATACATGGCAAACATTCAGTGCCACAGACACACAACACATAGACATCCAGGGGCTATTTAACATTCCAATTTTCTGGCCACCAGGGGAGCTGTCGCTTCACCGTCCATTTGTGACATGGATGAAGTACTTCCTCATTCTTTGCATGCTTGCTGGAGATTTTTATGGCCTCGTAAATTCATGGCAAACATTCAATGCCATAGACACGCAACACATATAGATGGTCAGAGGCTATTTAACATTCCAATTTTCTGGCCACCAGGGGAGCTGTCGCTTCACCGTCCATTTGTATATTCAGATGGTCTTCGGCAACCCCTCTGACACCGCCTTGCGACCCCCGTAGGGGTCCCGACCCCCAGGTGGAGAAACACTGACCCAGGGCATGCTTGATTCCTGAGGATACGCTTCTTGCTCCGTGTTGACACTCACCTCTTTTCTAATCTCTCCTTCTGTCGTCTCCCAGAGGAGCGCAACCCCTACAAAGAAGTTTACACCGAGATGTGGGTGGAACCTGAAGCCGCCGCCTACGCGCCTCCCCCGCCAGCCAAAAAGCCCAGGAAAAGCACAGCCGAGAAGCCCAAGGTCAAGGAGATCATAGACGAGCGCACCAGAGGTAAGCCGGAGGGGACAAGGGTGGTCTCAGAGGGACAGCCTTAGGTCTGAAGATAGGGCCATGCTCTAGGCTATTAGGAATTGTGGAAGTACAAAACACCCAGAGGAGGGCTGAAGTTGGCCCATGCCTGATCTATGCTATAGAATGACTAATAACCTGAAGAAGAGAAGGCTGAGAGGGGATATGATAACCATGTATAAATATGTGAGAGGAAGCCACAGGGAGGAGGGAGCAAGCTTGTTTTCTGCTTCCCTGGAGACTAGGACGCGGAACAATGGCTTCAAACTACAAGAGAGGAGATTCCATCTGAACATGAGGAAGAACTTCCTGACTGTGAGAGCCGTTCAGCAGTGGAACTCTCTGCCCCGGAGGGTGGTGGAGTCTCCTTCTTTGGAAGCTTTTAAACAGAGGCTGGATGGCCATCTGTCAGGGGTGATTTGAATGCAATATTCCTGCTTCTTGGCAGGGGGTTGGACTGGATGGCCCATGAGGTCTCTTCCAACTCTTTGATTCTAGGATTATACAATAATCTATATAAATAAAAATGTAATGTTCGTTTGTGGGATGAACATCACTCAAAAACCACTGGACGAATTGACACCAAATTTGGACACAAGACACCTCTCAGACCAACGAGTGACCATCATTCATAAAAACACTGAAAAACAGAGCGGAAGAGACTTAAAAAGCCAAAAAACAAAAAAATACATGCGCAAAACCATATATATATACACACACACACATACACACACACATATATGCATATACACACACAAAACATACACAGAAAGGAGGGAGGGAGGAAGGAAAGAAAGGAAGGTATAGAGGAAGGAAGGAGAGAAGGAAGGAGAGAAGAGGGAAGGAGAGAAGGAAAAAGAAAGAAGGGAGAGAAAGAGGGAGGAAGGGAAAGAAAGAAAGAAAGAGGGAGGAAGGAAGAAGAGGGGGAGAAAGAGGAGAAGGAAAGAAAGAAAGGTAGAGAAGAAGGGAAAGGAAAAGAGGGAGGAAGGAGAGAGAGAAAGGAGGAGGGAAGGTTGGCCACAGCAATGTGTGGTGGGTACAGCTAGTCTATATAAATAAAAATGTAATTTCGTTTGTGGGATTAACAGAACTCAAAAACCACTGGACGAATTGACACCACATTTGGACACAAGACACCTAACAACCCAATGTATGTCCTTCACTAAAAAAAAATTGATTTTGTCCTTTGGGAGTTGTAGTTGCTGGGATTTATAGTTCACCTACAATCAAAGAGCATTCTGAACCCACCAACGATGGAATTGAACCAAACTTGGCACATAGGACTCCCACAGCCAACAGGAAATTCTGGAAGGGTTTAGTGGGCATTGACCTTGAGTTTGGGAGTTGTAGTTCACCTACATCCAGAGAGCACTGTGGACTCAAACAAGAATGGATCTGGACAAAAATTGGCACAAATACCCCATATGCCCAAATGTGAACACAGATGGAGTTTGGGGGAAATAGATCTTGACATTTGGAAGTTATAGTTGCTGGGATTTATAGTTCACCAACAATCAGAGCATTCTGAACCCACCAACAATCGCTATTGTGTTTTTTTTTTTTTTTTTTTTTTTTTTTGTTTTCTGGTGGTCTTTGGCAACCCTTCTCACACCCCCTCATGACCCCCCCAGGGGTCCTGACCCCCAGGTTGAGAAATGCTGCCTTAAGGCCATCCAGTCCAACTTCCTTCACCAGGGCAAGAAAACGTAATCAAAGCCCTCCAGACAAAGAGCCATCCAGCCATAGATATAGATAGATGTGATTCACACACAGAGAGGACAATATAATGTCGTAGATTTTATGTTCCAGAGTAGGCCAACCAGACAATCTCTACATCAACATTAACAAAGAAACAACAAGAAGTACTGTTTACCCACAAGCAAAAAGACATTACATAGATTAGAAACCAACACTTTCTTGTTACTTTATTTTCCAGATCACCAGACTGTGCCACAGCAACGCCTGGCAGGGGACGGCTAGTAATAAATAATAATAAACTTTATTTATACCCTGCCACCATCTCTCCGAAAGTGACATGAGGCCAAGCCCAAAATTACAATACAGCAAAATAAAATAAAATACAAACAACAATAATAACATCATTAATGTCTCCTTATTATAACAAAATAGAGTAAAAACGCAAAATATCATAGCGGAGGAATAAAAACAAAGCAGGCGGGCCAAATGCATAAGATAAAATTGGTAAAACCCTGGGTGAGATAAGTAAATAGAGTAGTATGTGTCTGGGGGGAGAACTCAGAAGGGACGAACAATGGGGTTGACCTTCACTAAAGGACGAGATAAAGTGCATCATGAGGACAGATTTCGTTATTTACTACATTTATATACCACCTCTCTCGGCCCACAGGCGACTCGGAGTCAATATCAAAGACATAAAATACAATTTAAAAACAATCAATTAGGGGTGGGCATGGTCAACTTCGGTAGGCTGTTAGGAATTGTGGGAGTTGAAGTCCAAAACACCTGGAGGAAGGCCAAAGTTGGCCCATGCCTGCCCTAGAGCATAGAGTTGAAATCCAAAGCGAAATGAGACCATTTCCTTTCCCTCCCTTGGTTGCTCTCATGGCTTTTGGGTCCTTCAACGTAGAGGAGCCTGCCAGGCTTTACAGGAGGGATCATTCACAGTGGGGGGAACAGGATGTTGACTCATTCAATGGTGTGTGCGTGTGTTTGTGTGTCTCCAAAGCGCTCCACCACACCATAATGTGCTTCTGACGTGTCCTCTTCCTTTCCAGAGCGCCTTGTGTATGAGGTTCGACAGAAGTGCAGGAACATTGAAGGTGAGTGTGGACAAGGGATGATGGGGTTCTTGCCTCGCCATTGCCCCCTATAGAAATAATGCCCATTGAAGTACAGTCAGAGGCGCTTCTCACTTGCCCGAGGTGCTTGCTTCTCAAGATCACAAGGCACCCGATGGGCAGTGAGTGGGTGGAACCATCAGCTACTGAATGTGATAAGAGTGGTAGAGCATGAGGGAGCTTTCCACGAAGGGGACAGGGCATGCATCCCTCCCCACCCTGAGTTGGGCATTCTGTAATTGCCCCATTGCTCACAAATTGTCAACCTGGGAGCATTGTCTCTTGTGCCACCTCCCAGTCACCATCTCCAACCAAAAGCGGCCAGGGTAGCTTTCTGGCATTGCCAATCGAGTGGAGTGCCGCAGGGTTCCGTCCTGGGCCCGGTCCTGTTCAACGTCTTTATTAATGACTTAGATGAAGGGCTAGAAGGCATGATCATCAAGTTTGCAGACGACCAAATTGGGAGGGATAGCCAAGACTCCAGAGGACAGGAGCAGGACTCAAAGGGATCTTGACAGATTAGAGAGATGATTGGCCAAAACTAACAAAATGAAGTTCAACAGTGACAAATGCAAGAGACTCCACTTTGGCAGGAAAAACAAAATGCAAAGAGACAGAATGGGGGACGATGCCTGGCTCGAGAGCAGTACGTATGAAAAAGATCTTGGAGTCCTCGTGGACAACAAGTTAAACATGAGCCAGGAATGTGATGTGGCGGCAAAAAAGCCAATGGGATTTTGGCCTGCATCAAGAGGAGCATAGTGTCTAGATCTAAGGAAGTCATGCTACCCCTCTATTCTGCTTTGGTTAGACCACACCTGGAATATTGTGTCCAATTCTGGGCACCACAATTCAAGAGAGATATTGACAAGCTGGAATGTGTCCAGAGGAGGGGACTAAAATGATCAAGAGTCTGGAGAACAAGCCCTATGAGGAGCGGCTTAAGGAGCTGGGCATGTTTAGCCTTGAAGAAGAGAAGGCTGAGAGGAGACATGATAGCCATGTATAAATATGTGAGAGGAAGCCACAGGGAGGAGGGAGCAAGCTTGTTTTCTGCTTCGCTGGAGACTAGGACGCGGAACAATGGCTTCAAACTACAAGAGAGGAGGTTCCATCTGAACACGAGGAAGAACTTCCTGACTGTGAGAGCCGTTCAGCAGTGGAACTCTCTGCCCCGGAGTGTGGTGGAGGCTCCTTCTTTGGAAGCTTTTAAACAGAGGCTGGATGGCCATCTGTCAGGGGTGATGTGAATGCAATATTCCTGCTTCTTGGCAGGGGGTTGGACTGGATGGCCCATGAGGTCTCTTCCAACTCTAGGATTCTATGATTCTAGGAGAGCACTGGCCCATGCGTCTCCTTTCTCTTCTGACTTGCCACCTTCACCTGCCTCTCTCCTAGATATCTGCATTTCCTGTGGAAGCCTCAACGTCACCCTTGAACACCCCCTCTTCATTGGAGGAATGTGCCAAAACTGCAAGGTAGGAGGGGGGAGTGGGTGGGTGGGTTGGAAGCCCCCAGGGCGTGGGAGTGAGAAGTGGGAGTGGGCAGGAGGCTTGGCTTGTGGGGCAGGGAAGGCAGAGGGGTCGGCACTCAGGCGGGGCGGCTCAAAAGGCCAGGAAATGGGTCCCAAAGCAGACCAGCTTTGGTCCACGAACCTGTTGAGTTCTTCTTCTCCATGGCTCCAAATGGTGGAAGTGTCATCCACATATCTGAACATATAGTGGACTTTTTTGTTGCTGTTTCAAAGTTTCAAAGTGTTGGACTACTCTCACAACTACCATGTCAGACGACACAGAGAAGCCACTGAAATCCATAAACATGTGGACAATTTCAACAGAAAGGAGAAAACCATGAAAATGAACATAATCTGACTACCAGTATTTTAAAAAAACCTCTAAAATTATCACAGTCAAAACAACACTCAAACACAGAGAAAGTCCAGAGAGGAAACAATCAGGGACAGCTAATCACCTCTCAACAAAAGATTCCCCCAGGCACTAACAAGCCACACCAAAAAAACTGCCAGGCCATTTATTTATTTATTTGTCGTGTCAGGGGCAACCAGATGATTGTGTTACATTTCTAACAGAACAAAAACAAACAGACACAAAACAATATTTGCAAGCTTGGTAGTGGATTAAATGTCCTTTGACCAGTATCTGGCCCTTTGGAGTGCCTCTGGTGTTGCCGCAAGAAGGTCCTCCATCGTGCATGTGGCAGGGCTCAGGTTGCATTGCAGCAGGTGGTCAGTGGTTTGCTCCTCTCCACACTCGCATGTCGTGGACTCCACTTTGTGGCCCCATTTCTGAAGGTTGGCTCTGCATCTCGTGGTGCCAGAGCACAGTCTGTTCAGCGCCTTCCTTCCAAGTTGCCCATTTGTCGGTGTGCCCAGGGGGGAGTCTCGTATTTGGTTTCAGCCATTGATTGAAATTCTGGGTTTGAGCCTGCCACTTTTGGACTCTCGCTTGCTGAGGTGTTCCAGCGAGTGTCTCTGTAGATCTTAGAAAACTATGTCTTGATTACGTGCTGGCTGATACCCAAACAGGGGATGAGCTGGAGATGTCTCTGCCTTGATCCTTTCACTATTGGCTGCCACGTCCCAGCGGATGTCAGGTGGTGCAATGCCGGCTAAACAGTAATTTCTCCAGTGGTGTAGGGCGCAGACACCCTGTGATAATGCAGCATGTCTCATTAAGAGCCACATCCACTGTTTTAGCGTGGTGAGATGTGTTCCACACTGGGCATGCATACTCAGCAGCAGAGTAGCATAGCGCAAGGGCAGGTGTCTTCACTGTGTCTGGTTATGATCCCCAGGTTGTGCCAGTCATCAAATGCTAATCAAGGGATCCAATTGAAACATTCACACCTAGCTCCAACAGACAAGAGTTCTTTCTCCCATCCTGGACATTCCACAGATATATAAACCTGTTTTCCTAGTTCCAACAAACCTCACAATCTCTGAGGATGCTTGCCATAGATGCAGGTGAAACGTCAGGAGAGAATGCTTCTAGAACATGGCCACACAACCCAAAAAAACCTACAACAACCCAGTGATTCCAGCCATGAAAGCCTTCAACAATATACAATATATTTGTATTCCGCCCTATCTCCCCGGGGGACTCAGGGTGGATTACAGAACGCATAGATGGCAAACAGTCAATGCCGTTATACAATTAACAAAGACAGACAATACATAAACAAGGGTAAACACTTCCCATCTTTTCCATCTTCGGCATCTGGAGGCTATGCTCGACTCCAACCACAGGAGGTGCTGTCGCTCCATCTTCCATGCCAAGGAGCTTTGTTGTCTTTAGACACGATCCTGGTGTATCCTCATGGACTCCTTCTATTACCTTCCCACCAAAGCAGTACCTATTTATCTACTCACATTACTGTTTTCGAAATGCTAGATTATCAGAAGCTGGACTGATGGTTGGGAGCTCACTCCAACCTGGGCTTGAACTGTTGACCTTTCAGTCGGCAAGATTTTCTGCAACTGGTGGTTTAATCCACTGTGCTAAAGCCCGGCCCTTTGTCACGATGCCAGGGCTCTGCCTTATTCAGGTAGAGATGAACCAAACAAATACCCAGTTTGTATCAAGCAGTTGAATTAAAACAGCACTTACTTTCTGGCAGTTTTAATAGCCTGGCCCTTTGTCACGATGCCAGGGCTCTGCCTTATTCAGATAGAGATGAACCAAACAAATACCCAGTTTGTATCAAGCAGTTTAATTAAAACAGCACTTACTTTCTGGCAGTTTTAATAGCCTGGCCCTTTGTCACGATGCCAGGGCTCTGCCTTATTCAGGTAGAGATGAACCAAACAAATACCCAGTTTGTATCAAGCAGTTGAATTAAAACAGCACTTACTTTCTGGCAGTTTTAATAGCCTGGCCCTTTGTCACGATGCCAGGGCTCTGCCTTATTCAGATAGAGATGAACCAAACAAATACCCAGTTTGTATCAAGCAGTTTAATTAAAACAGCACTTACTTTCTGGCAGTTTTAATAGCCTGGCCCTTTGTCACGATGCCAGGGCTCTGCCTTATTCAGGTAGAGATGAACCAAACAAATACCCAGTTTGTATCAAGCAGTTTAATTAAAACAGCACTTACTTTCTGGCAGTTTTAATAGCCTGGCCCTTTGTCACGATGCCAGGGCTCTGCCTTATTCAGATAGAGATGAACCAAACAAATACCCAGTTTGTATCAAACAGTTTAGTTAAAACAGCACTTACTTTCTGGCAGTTTTAATAGCCTGGCCCTTTGTCACGATGCCAGGGCTCTGCCTTATTCAGATAGAGATGAACCAAACAAATACCCAGTTTGTATCAAACAGTTTAGTTAAAACAGCACTTACTTTCTGGCAGTTTTAATAGCCTGGCCCTTTGTCACGATGCCAGGGCTCTGCCTTATTCAGATAGAGATGAACCAAACAAATACCCAGTTTGTATCAAACAGTTTAGTTAAAACAGCACTTACTTTCTGGCAGTTTTAATAGCCTGGCCCTTTGTCACGATGCCAGGGCTCTGCCTTATTCAGATAGAGATGAACCAAACAAATACCCAGTTTGTATCAAGCAGTTTAATTAAAACAGCACTTACTTTCTGGCAGTTTTAATAGCCTGGCCCTTTGTCACGATGCCAGGGCTCTGCCTTATTCAGATAGAGATGAACCAAACAAATACCCAGTTTGTATCAAACAGTTTAGTTAAAACAGCACTTACTTTCTGGCAGTTTTAATAGCCTGGCCCTTTGTCACGATGCCAGGGCTCTGCCTTATTCAGGTAGAGATGAACCAAACAAATACCCAGTTTGTATCAAGCAGTTTAATTAAAACAGCTCTTACTTACTTTCTGGCTGTTTTAATAGCCCAAAATATAAAGCATAAAGATTGCACTCAGCCACAGAATATAAAACAAAAACAGGAAACACTTTCAGGTTCAAGATAACTCCATAGTCAAAAGGTCCAGTCCAGTGGTCAAATGCCGAGAGTTCGATAAACCAAGTCCAGGGATCAAGAATCTATACCATAGTTAAAAGCCAGTCCAAAGATTCAAGGTTCCAGAATTCCAAAGGTTCAAGAGACAGGTGAAGACATCCAAAATCCACAAACCTGGGGGAAAACCAGCAGCATCTACCACCAAAATAAGTTCCAAGGCTCACTCCTTATATCTAGAAACACCCAGCTGCAACCCATCTCTTGCATACCTCCACCCTTAATTGCTTTCACCCATGAACTCTTACTTACGGATCTGGCCACAGTGGTCCACGCTCTTGTTACATCCCGATTAGATTACTGCAACGCACTCTACGTGGGGTTGCCTTTGAAGACTGTTCGGAAACTCCAACTAGTCCAGCGGGAGGCAGCCAGAGTACTTACAGGAGCGTCATACAGGGAGCATACCACCCCCCTGTTATGTCAGCTCCACTGGCTGCCGATCCAATTCCGAGCACAATTCAAATTGCTGGTCTTGACCTACAAAACCCTATACGGTTCCGGCCCAGCGTATCTGTCCGAACACATCTCCCTCTACGTCCCACCTCGGAGTTTAAGATCTTCCGGAGGCCCTGCTCTCGACCCCGCCTCTATCACAAGTGAGATTGGTGGGGACGAGGAGCAGGGCCTTCTTGGTGGTGGCCCCTCACCTATGGAATTCACTCCCCGGGGAAATTAGATCAGCGACATCCCTCCTTTCCTTTAGAAGGAAATTAAAAACATGGATTTGGGACCAGGCATTTGGACAATCTGGCAGATACATAAAGGACAATGACGATTGATAGGAACGGAAAATGTGGAATGAAGTTATGGACTCTGAATGGCGAACGCTGAGCATGAGATTAGTTTTATGATTATGTTATATATCGATTGTTTTGACTGCTATAACTGTTTTAATTGCTGTTTTATACGTTATCTGTATTACTGTGTAGACATCGAATTGTGCCTTTTGTAAGCCGCCCTGAGTCCCCCTTCGGGGGTTGAGAAGGGCGGGGTAGAATTACACGAAATAAAATAATAAATAATTACAGAGAACATGCTTGGTTAGACCACATCTGGAATATTGTGTCCAATTCTGGGCACCACAATTCAAGAGAGATATTGACAAGCTGGAATGTGTCCAGAGGAGGGCGACTAAAATGATCAAGGGTCTGGAGAACAAGCCCTATGAGGAGAGGCTTAAGGAGCTGGGCATGTTTAGCCTGAAGAAGAGAAGGCTGAGAGGAGATATGATAGCCATGTATAAATATGTGAGAGGAAGCCACAGGGAGGGAGCAAGCTTGTTTTCTGCTTCCCTGGAGACTAGGACGCAGGAACAATGGCTTCAAACTACAAGAGAGGAGATTCCATCTGAACATGAGGAAGAACTTCCTGACTGTGAGAGCCGTTCAGCAGTGGAACTCTCTGCCCCGGATTGTGTTGGAGGCTCCTTCTTTGGAAGCTTTTAAGCAGAGTCTGGATGGCCATCTGTCAGGGGTGATTTGAATGCAATATTCCTGCTTCTTGGCAGGGGGTTGGACTGGATGGCCCATGAGGTCTCTTCCAACTCTTTGATTCTATGATTCTATGTCTTTGTCTCTCCTTCCATCTGTTCCTCAGAACTGCTTTTTGGAGTGCGCCTACCAGTACGATGACGACGGCTACCAGTCCTACTGCACCATCTGCTGTGGCGGCCGCGAAGTCCTCATGTGCGGGAACAACAACTGCTGCCGGTGAGCAAGGAGTCGTGAGGGAAGGCAGTGGAGCTAAGAAGGGAATTCCCTCCACTGAGAATAATAACATAATACACTTTATTTATATTCCGCTCAATCTCCCCGAAGGGACTCAGAGCAGATTACAACATACACAGATAGGCACACATTCAGTGCCTTTACTACAGTGAAATAACAGTGACACACAGATACTCAGAACAAAGGCATTATGGTTTAAGGACCCAATTTGCTCAGTGGTAAAAGCTGCACAATTGTCTATATAAATAAAAATGTAAAGTTGGTTTGTGGGATTAGCAGAACTCAAAAGCCACTGGGGGAATTGACACCAAATTTGGACACAAGACACCTAACAACCCAATTTATGTCCTTCACTCATGAAAAACACAGCAGAAGGGACTTAAAAAGCCCCAAAAAGCTAAATGAGAATACGGGAAAAAGGAAGGGTAGAAAAGAAAGAAAAGAAAGAGGGAGGAAAAGAAAGAAGGAAAGGGAGAAGGAAGGAAAGAGGGATCAAAGGAAGGGGGAAGATGTAGAGAAAGAGGGAGGGAAGGAAAGGAAAGGGAGAAGGAAGGAAAGAGGGATCAAAGGAAGGGGGAAGATGTAGAGAAAGAGGGAGGGAAGGAAAGGAAAGGGAGAAGGAAGGAAAGAGGGATCAAAGGAAGGGGGAAGATGTAGAGAAAGAGGGAGGGAAGGAAAGGAAAGGGAGAAGGAAGGAAAGAGGGATCAAAGGAAGGGGGAAGATGTAGAGAAAGAGGGAGGGAAGGAAAGGAAAGGGAGAAGGAAGGAAAGAGGGATCAAAGGAAGGGGGAAGATGTAGAGAAAGAGGGAGGGAAGGAAAGGAAAGGGAGAAGGAAGGAAAGAGGGATCAAAGGAAGGGGGAAGATGTAGAGAAAGAGGGAGGGAAGGAAAGGAAAGGGAGAAGGAAGGAAAGAGATAGAGAAGGAAGGAAGAAGAGAAGGAAAGACAGAAAAGAAAGAAAAGAAAGAGGGAGGAAAAGAAAGAAGGAAAGGGAGAAGGAAGGAAAGAGGGATCAAAGGAAGGGGGAAGATGTAGAGAAAGAGGGAGGGAAGGAAAGGAAAGGGAGAAGGAAGGAAAGAGGGATCAAAGGAAGGGGGAAGATGTAGAGAAAGAGGGAGGGAAGGAAAGGAAAGGGAGAAGGAAGGAAAGAGGGATCAAAGGAAGGGGGAAGATGCAGAGAAAGAGGGAGGGAAGGAAAGGAAAGGGAGAAGGAAGGAAAGAGGGATCAAAGGAAGGGGGAAGATGTAGAGAAAGAGGGAGGGAAGGAAAGGAAAGGGAGAAGGAAGGAAAGAGGGATCAAAGGAAGGGGGAAGATGTAGAGAAAGAGGGAGGGAAGGAAAGGAAAGGGAGAAGGAAGGAAAGAGGGATCAAAGGAAGGGGGAAGATGCAGAGAAAGGGAGGGAAGGAAAGGAAAGGGAGAAGGAAGGAAAGAGGGATCAAAGGAAGGGGGAAGATGTAGAGAAAGAGGGAGGGAAGGAAAGGAAAGGGAGAAGGAAGGAAAGAGGGATCAAAGGAAGGGGGAAGATGTAGAGAAAGAGGGAGGGAAGGAAAGGAAAGGGAGAAGGAAGGAAAGAGGGATCAAAGGAAGGGGGAAGATGCAGAGAAAGAGGGAGGGAAGGAAAGGAAAGGGAGAAGGAAGGAAAGAGGGATCAAAGGAAGGGGGAAGATGTAGAGAAAGAGGGAGGGAAGGAAAGGAAAGGGAGAAGGAAGGAAAGAGGGATCAAAGGAAGGGGGAAGATGTAGAGAAAGAGGGAGGGAAGGAAAGGAAAGGGAGAAGGAAGGAAAGAGGGATCAAAGGAAGGGGGAAGATGTAGAGAAAGAGGGAGGGAAGGAAAGGAAAGGGAGAAGGAAGGAAAGAGGGATCAAAGGAAGGGGGAAGATGTAGAGAAAGAGGGAGGGAAGGAAAGGAAAGGGAGAAGGAAGGAAAGAGGGATCAAAGGAAGGGGGAAGATGTAGAGAAAGAGGGAGGGAAGGAAAGGAAAGGGAGAAGGAAGGAAAGAGGGATCAAAGGAAGGGGGAAGATGTAGAGAAAGAAGGAAGGGGGGGAAGGAAAGGAAAGGGAGAAGGAAGGAAAGAGGGATCAAAGGAAGGGGGAAGATGCAGAGAAAGAGGGAGGGAAGGAAAGGAAAGGGAGAAGGAAGGAAAGAGGGATCAAAGGAAGGGGGAAGATGTAGAGAAAGAGGGAGGGAAGGAAAGGAAAGGGAGAAGGAAGGAAAGAGGGATCAAAGGAAGGGGGAAGATGTAGAGAAAGAGGGAGGGAAGGAAAGGAAAGGGAGAAGGAAGGAAAGAGGGATCAAAGAAGGAAGATGAGAGGAGGGGGGGGGAAGGAAAGGAAAGGGAGAAGGAAGGAAAGAGGGATCAAAGGAAGGGGGAAGATGCAGAGAAAGAGGGAGGGAAGGAAAGGAAAGGGAGAAGGAAGGAAAGAGGGATCAAAGGAAGGGGGAAGATGCAGAGAAAGGGAGGGAAGGAAAGGAAAGGGAGAAGGGAGGAAAGAGGGATCAAAGGAAGGGGGAAGATGTAGAGAAAGAGGGAGGGAAGGAAAGGAAAGGGAGAAGGAAGGAAAGAGGGATCAAAGGAAGGGGGAAGATGCAGAGAAAGAGGGAGGGAAGGAAAGGAAAGGGAGAAGGAGGAAAGAGGGATCAAAGGAAGGGGGAAGATGTAGAGAAAGAGGGAGGGAAGGAAAGGAAAGGGAGAAGGAAGGAAAGAGGGATCAAAGGAAGGGGGAAGATGTAGAGAAAGAGGGAGGGAAGGAAAGGAAAGGGAGAAGGAAGGAAAGAGGGATCAAAGGAAGGGGGAAGATGTAGAGAAAGAGGGAGGGAAGGAAAGGAAAGGGAGAAGGAAGGAAAGAGGGATCAAAGGAAGGGGGAAGATGTAGAGAAAGAGGGAGGGAAGGAAAGGAAAGGGAGAAGGAAGGAAAGAGGGATCAAAGGAAGGGGGAAGATGTAGAGAAAGAGGGAGGGAAGGAAAGGAAAGGGAGAAGGAAGGAAAGAGGGATCAAAGGAAGGGGGAAGATGTAGAGAAAGAGGGAGGGAAGGAAAGGAAAGGGAGAAGGAAGGAAAGAGGGATCAAAGGAAGGGGGAAGATGTAGAGAAAGAGGGAGGGAAGGAAAGGAAAGGGAGAAGGAAGGAAAGAGGGATCAAAGGAAGGGGGAAGATGTAGAGAAAGAGGGAGGGAAGGAAAGGAAAGGGAGAAGGAAGGAAAGAGGGATCAAAGGAAGGGGGAAGATGTAGAGAAAGAGGGAGGGAAGGAAAGGAAAGGGAGAAGGAAGGAAAGAGATAGAGAAGGAAGGAAGAAGAGAAGGAAAGACTGGAAGGAAGGAAGGAAAGAGGGAGTGAAGGAAGGAGGGAAAGAAGGAGAGAAAGAGGGAAGGTTGGCCACAGCAAAGCTTGGCGGGTACAGCTAGTTCATATTATTATTATTATTATTATTTATAATAATAATAATTTTCCACCCTCTCTCCCCAAGTGGATTCACAACAAAAGATGGCAAACATTCAATCCCAGATCCAATCCATAAAGAAGAAACATAAAACAAACAACCATGTGAAAAAGATCTTGGAGTCCTCGTGGACAACAAGTTAAACATGAGCCAACAATGTGATGTGGCGGCAAAAAAAGCCAATGGGATTTTGGCCTGCATCAATAGGAGCCTAGTGTCTAGATCTAAGGAAGTAATGCTACCCCTCTATTCTGCTTTGGTTAGACCACACCTGGAATATTGTGTCCAATTCTGGGCACCACAATTCAAGAGAGATATTGACAAGCTGGAATGTGTCCAGAGGAGAGCGACTAAAATGATCAATGGTCTGGAGAACAAGCCCTATGAGGAGCAGCTTAAGGAGCTGGGCATGTTTAGCCTGAAGAAGAGAAGGCTGAGAGGAGATATGATAGCCATGTATAAATATGTGAGAGGAAGCCACAGGGAGGAGGGAGCAAGCTTGTTTTCTGCTTCCTTGGAGACCAGGACGCAATGGAACAATGGCTTCAAACTACAAGAGAGGAGATTCCATCTGAACATGAGGAAGAACTTCCTGACTGTGAGAGCCATTCAGCAGTGGAACTCTCTGCCCCAGAGTGTGGTGGAGGCTCCTTCTTTGGAAGCTTTTAAGCAGAGGCTGGATGGCCATCTGTCAGGGGTGATTTGAATGCAATATTCCTGCTTCTTGGCAGAATGGGGTTGGACTGGATGGCCTAGGAGGTCTCTTCCAACTCTAGGATTCTAGGATTCTATGTCCCTAGAAACTATCTAACATAGCAGACATTAGATCTAAATTATATAATATTCATTTAAAATAATTATTAAAATATTATGGCGCGAATAACAGCAGCAAGGTCAACGGTGTTGCAAACAGATTAATCAACTGCTAAGATCAATTAAACGCAGGGTTATGTGCAATGCAAAATGCATATGAACAAGGCTAAGAACACTGCAAATAGATACAGGACAGGTTTCAGCCTGAGTCCAATGCATGAAGTTGTCAAGGCCACATGGGGGAAATTGTCACCTAGTAAAAACCTTACGTGGAATTGGGCTGACCTGCTGGGTGAGTTCCCCAGTAGTGGGTTAATCACAGGTAGCTGAGCCTGCTTAGAAAAGCTGCATCCCTGACGTGTTTTGCTCTTCTGGCTTCCCAGGTGCTTCTGCGTGGAGTGTGTGGACCTGCTGGTGGGGCCCGGTGCCGCTCAGGCCGCCATCAAGGAGGACCCCTGGAACTGCTACATGTGCGGCCACAAGGGCATCTACGGACTGCTCCGGCGGCGCGACGACTGGCCCTCGCGCCTCCAGATGTTTTTCGCCAACAACCACGACCAAGAGTTTGTGAGTTTCGTGGGGGCTGTACTAGTGGGTGGGTGAACACAGGCAGGCCCCTAGACGTCTGGCCTTACTTCCTTAGGCGATCCCTCATTGTCCATGTAGGATAGTCTTCCAATTCCACCTGAACATTAGGAAGAACTTCCTGATCATGAGAGCTGTTCAGCAGTGGAACTCTCTGCCCTGAGACTGGATCTGTAGGTGACTGGAACCCTATTCTTGATATGCATCTTATCCCGCAGTGAGGGCATTGGTTTTCAGGTGGAAGGCTGTCCCGGTCAGGGATGGAAGGCGGTCCCGGTCAGGGATGGAAGGCTGTCCCGGTCAGGGATGGAAGGCTGTCCCGGTCAGGGATGGAAGGCGGTCCCGGTCAGGGATGGAAGGCTGTCCCGGTCAGGGATGGAAGGCGGTCCCGGTCAGGGATGGAAGGCGGTCCCGGTCAGGGATGGAAGGCGGTCCCGGTCAGGGATGGAAGGCGGTCCCGGTCAGGGATGGAAGGCTGTCCCGGTCAGGGATGGAAGGCTGTCCCGGTCAGGGATGGAAGGCGGTCCCGGTCAGGGATGGAAGGCGGTCCCGGTCAGGGATGGAAGGCGGTCCCGGTCAGGGATGGAAGGCTGTCCCGGTCAGGGATGGAAGGCTGTCCCGGTCAGGGATGGAAGGCTGTCCCGGTCAGGGATGGAAGGCTGTCCCGGTCAGGGATGGAAGGCTGTCCCGGTCAGGGATGGAAGGCAGTCCCAGTCAGGGATGGAAGGCTGTCCCGGTCGGGGATGGAAGACCGTCCCGGTCGGGAATGGAAGGCCGTCCCGGTCAGGAATGGAAGGCCGTCCCGGTCAGGGAGGGAAGGTCGTCCCGGTCAGGGTTGGCTTGACGCGCCTTCCTCTTGGCACGTTTCTCTGTGTTGCCCTCCATTTGTGCCTCTTCAAATTCTGCAGCACTGCTGGTCACAGCTGACCTCCAGCTGGAGCGATCAAGGGCCAGGACTTCCCAGTTCTCCATGTCTATGCCAGAGTTTTGAAGGTTGGCTTTCAGCCCATCTTTCAATCTCTTTTCCTGTCCACCAACATTCTGGCCACTGGAATGGTCCAGGAGGCCTCAAGTGGTCCCTGTCAGAGTATTGACGCTTCCCAGTGGAAGGATTGTTAGATCCACAGACACTTTGTTCAAAATAAGGACTCTGCAGGCTTTCAGTTACAATAGAAAACTAAGTTTTTGTCAGAGTGATGCCCCTGGGTCATGCATAGAGTATTTGAGGTTTCCAGATCAATTATCACACTACAGACTTCTTGAGTTTCAAAACAATAAACTTTACTGAAAGCATCTTCTATACAAATGACTACATCTTGAAGAGGAGAAATGGCGACTGACAAAGCAATAGCATGAAACACACAGACAAAGAAAATCCTGCCCTCCTGTCTTATCTGTCTTCTAGCCAGTTAACTCCCTTTTCTTCTCACGAAAAGTCTTATCTAACTTTAGCCAAGGTCTTGACTCTCTGGCCTGTAACAATAATAATCTACTACACGAATGAACAAAAATGAACATGACTGAAACCATCTTGAATTACATTATTAACACATTGAAAAACATACATATAAAATTTGCAATTATCCTGACAGTTTTTACTAAGTACATCTAAACACGTCTATTCACAGCAAGCTACAGACAGGAACTCCTAGGCAAAAACAACAGTCTCTGAACATGTGCTTATCTGACTTCTGGCTGAGACCAGATCCTCCCTTCTCTTCCCAGCAAGAGAACACGTTATCTCATTTCTGTCAAGGTTACATTATCACAGCCTCAGCACAATATTTCTAATACACAATAGAACAGAATAGAATCCATCTTGAAATACATCTTAATCCATCTTAAATTTCATAGAAGCACATTGAAAAACACACATGCATAACTAAATAATCCTGACAGTCTCTCCCTCCCTCTCTATTGGTTTCCTTGGTGCCTCCACACTCAGCCAGGCGGTCACTTCCTGTCACCAGACCTGCACTTACTGGACTTCTTCCCTGTTTGCATCTGGAGTCCCTTGTTTCACCCCTTTGACATGCTTTGGCTAAAGGCCTTCTTCACTCTGACCTCCTCGCATGACTGCTCCTCTTGTTTCTCCAGGACCCACCAAAGGTTTACCCACCTGTCCCAGCTGAACGGAGGAAGCCCATTCGGGTGCTCTCCCTTTTCGACGGCATTGCCACAGGTGAGTCCAGTCCCTCTCCTTTCCGCTGGCCTGGCCTGCAAGTAGAGGCCAGTGGTAGGAACCCTGCCTTTCCCTCTCCTATTTGCCAGGCCTGCTGGTGCTAAAGGACCTGGGCATCCAGGTGGACCGGTACATTGCCTCCGAAGTGTGTGAAGACTCCATCACGGTCGGAATGGTCCGGCACCAGGGCAAGATCATGTATGTGGGGGACGTCCGCAATGTCACCCAGAAACACGTACGTGGAGCACTGCGGGGGTCGGGAGGAGCCGTTGGGTGGTCGGCTTCCCTTTGGTCCAGCCCTTTCCAACTCCCGTCTCCCTGTTGCAGATACAGGAATGGGGCCCTTTTGACCTGGTGATTGGAGGCAGCCCCTGCAATGACCTCTCCATCGTCAATCCGGCCAGGAAGGGCCTTTACGGTAGGGGCCACCTCTGCTGGGTAATGCTAAGGTTATGTTCTTCTAAAGCTGTTCCAGTGGGCCACTTCATAGACACTACTGTTATGGGGAGAGGGACAGGGGAGTCTGTTTTCCTCACCCCAGCTTTGCGAAGGAATACAACCTGGGTTTAGGAGAAGGCTAAGGAAGAGGGAGAGGCTTCCTTTCTTTGGCCCTGGAGACTAGGACTCAATGGAGTCAAGGGTTCAAATGACAGGAAAGGAGATTCCACCTGAACATTAGAGAAACAACTTCCTCACTGTAAGAAGAGCTGTTCAGCAGTGGAACTCTCTGCCTTGGAGTCCAGCAGAGGCTCCTTCTCTACAGGTTTTTAAGCATAGGCTGGAAGGCCATCTGTCGGGGGTGCTTTGGTTGTGCTTTTCCCACATGAAGACTGAATGGGGTTGGACTAGAATAATGGTCCGTTGGGTCTCTTCCAACTCTGATTCTACAATTCTACGAATCACATCCACTTTCCATGCCTTTCACCTCTGTGACTGTATCATGAATAACTTTCCCACATTGGAACAGAATATCCCACTGCTGACACCAGTTATGTCATGAATGACTTTTCAGCAACTTTGAAGCACAGGTTCTTTTTATTGCAATTTCCAGTGTGAGAGGGTAGATCAGATGACAGAAAATCATTTAGAGAAAGAATGGCATTGGACATATAGACATACAGGTTCTACGCAACTACATTGGATTCACTCAACATTCACACCACATGTACATGCATTCATCCTCAGGCATTCCAATATTCCCATATCCTTTTCTCCCTCCTTGGAGAAGCACCTCTTAGGCCAGACCTTGCTTTCCTGCAGTCCTTCCAACACATAGTTCCAAAACTTCCATAACGCCAAAACTTCAAATCGCTGAGATGCCAAAACTTCTTTCCCTAAGCACAGTGCCAAGGACCAGATCTGTGTTTTCCATTCAGCAGAACCTGACTCTCTGCACAAAATCTAAGACTCCAAAAGAACACTTCTTCCTTTTCCCTTGAGAAAGAATCCCCAAAGTGACCAGACTGCTCCCATGCAGATCTGCCACTCTCCATAGGTACATGATCTCTCTCCTTCCCATGGAGCACAGCATAGCGGGTGAACCAGACTCCTCAGGTCTGCCACACTTTGAGCATTATTAGACTGAGTCTTTTATAGGAATATTCTGCTGATGTCGTCCCAAAGTTGTAAATTAATGATAGACATCTTCCATCCTGGATCCATCTCAGTTTCCTGGCCAGATGTTGACTCTTTTTGATTGGTGTTAGCCTTGCATTGACTTCCTTCTTAACATAAGGAAGGTTGCAAACATTTCCTTCATCACTGTCCCAGTTCTCATCAGGGTTTCTCATTAGCAAGTCCAGCAAGCAAGTAGTTAGTCATTGCAGGCCTTAATATTACACTGGTGTTCCCAAAATACATCCTTTCATTCATTCCCAGACATGATTATATCAAATCTGCACATTGAATTTTTTATTACAACTATTGAGTGCAGAAGGGTGAATGAGGGAAGCACTGAGATCAGATCGGCGCCCTCCCTCCTGTCCTTTGGAAGGATGGTTAAAACTTGGCTGTGGGACCAAGCTTTCGGGACAGGACAATAAAGCAGCAATAGGAAATTTTACCAGGCCAATTAGATTTGACGCAGATGACCAAGATGGTTTTAAACAGTGTATTTTAATATTGGAATAAATGTTTTTAATGTTTATGTTTTCATATAATGAATTCTTGCCGTAGATATGCTGTGCTCCGCCCTGAGTCCCCTTCGGGGTGAAAAGGGCGGAATATAAATGTTTAAAATAAAGAAATATTCCCATCATCGCTTGCTCCACTTTAGAAGCGAATAGCGAGAAAGACTCTTTGGGCTGATATTTGCCTGTTAAAGCCTGCTTTGTGAGCCCAGATTGACCGCTTGTTGCCTGTTTAGACTACTGCAACGCTCTCTACGTGGGGTTGCCTCTGAAGACTGCCTGGAAGCTGCAGCTAGTC
>NW_026844366.1:352868102-352906904 GCF_025583915.1 Anolis sagrei ordinatus | reverse complement strand
AAGCTTCCAAAGAAGGAGCCGCCACCACACTCCGGGGCAGAGAGTTCCACTGCTGAACGGCTCTCACAGTCATGAAGTTCTTCCTCATGTTCACATGGAATCTCCTCTCTTGTAGTTTGAAGCCATTGTTCCATGGCATCCTAGTCTCCAAGGAAGCAGAAAACAAGCTTGCTCCCTCCTCCTCCCTGTGGCTTCCTCTCACATATTTATACATGGCTCTCATCATATCTCCTCTCAGCCTTTTCTTCTTCAGGCTAAACATGCCCAGCTCTTTAAGCCACTCCTCATAGGGCTTGTTTTCCAGACCCTTGATCATTTTAGTCGCCCTTCTCTGGACACATTCCAGCTTGTCAATATCTCTCTTCAATTGTGGTGCCCAGAATTGGACACAATATTCCAGGTGTGGTCTAACCAGAGCAGAATAGAGCATGGGGAGCAGGACTTCCCTAGACCTAGACACTATGCTCCTCCTATTGATGCAGGCCAAAATCCCATTGGCTTTTTTTGATGCCACATCACATTGTTAGCTCATGTTTAACTTGTTGTCCACGAGGACCCCAAGATCCTTTCCACATGTCCTGCTCTCGAGCCAGGTGTCCCCCATTCTGTATATTTGCATTTCGTTTTTCCTGCCAAAGTGGAGTATCTTGCATTTGTCACTGTTGAACTTCATTTTGTTAGTTTTGGCCCACCTCTCTAATCTGTCAAGATGGTTTTGAATCCTGCTCCTGTCCTCTGGAGTATTGGCTATCCCTCCCAATTTGGTGTCGTCTGCAAACTTGATGATCCTGCCTTCTAGCCCTTCATCTAAGTCAGTGGTTCTCAACCTGTGGGTCCCCTGATGTTTTGGCCTTCAACTCCCAGAAATCCTAACAGCTGGTAAACTGGCTGGGATTTCTGGGAGTTGTAGGCTAAAACACCTGGGGACCCACAGGTTGAGAACCACTGATCTAAGTCATTAATAAAGATGTTGAACAGGACCGGGCCCAGGACGGAACTCTGCGGATGGCACTCCACTCGTCACTTCTTTCCAGGATGAAGAGGAAGCATTGGTGAGAATCACCCTCTGGGTTCGTCCATTTAACCAATTCCAGATCCACCTCACCGTAGTTTTGCCTAGCCCACATTGGACTAGTTTCCTTGCCAGACAACGTACCTTTTGGGCAGTATTTTTTCTGGATGTAGAGCAGGTCTTGTAAGGCTGTTTCAGAGATGGGTTTCACAAGCCTGGAATTTGAGTTCAGGAAGGCTTGTAGTAGAAAGCAAGTGCAAAGCAGGAGGTTCAGGAAATCCCCAAAGGCAAGAAGGCAGCAGGAATCTGACCCCAGGGCCCCCTCTTCTGGGCAGAATCCCAAACAGCAAACAGTCTTCAAGAGATGCCCCTGGGACTGAGAGGGAATGGAGGAAGGAGAGGCAGAGGCCTCCTTCACACCCCAGCCCTGGCCCTGACAACACACACCATTCTCTCTTGTCAGATTCACAGCCACCATAAGCAACGTTCTTATTACACAGAGGCAGATGAAGCCGGAGAAGCCACCACATGCTTCTGTTTCTTACCCACCGCATCTTTTGGAAGCTTACAGGAGCCTTTTGGCATCACAAATCTTGTCTGGGTATTTGCACCATGTCTCCAGTAGCTGAGCTCCCCACGTGCCTTGTTTGGTCAAGGAATATTCTGCATCTTCTGTGTTGGGCTGCAGGCAGAAAGAAGCATTTCCCACCATCTCAAGAGAGTGAGGCCTTTTCCCTTTTCTCTCATATACACACTGCTGTTCAGCAGTGGAACTCTCTGCCCCAGAGTGTGGTGGAGGCTCCTTCTTTGGAAGCTTTTAAACAGAGGCTGGATGGCCATCTGTCAGGGGTGATTTGAATGCAATATTCCTGCTTCTTGGCAGAATGGGATTGGACTGGATGGCCCATGAGGTCTCTTCCAACTCTTTGATTCTATGATTCTACAGGCAGGAAAACCAGCTGATCCCTAATCCATCTAAAACACAGACATGCGCCTTTCACCTTAAGAACAGACAAGCATCCCGAGCTCTGAGGATTATTACCTGGGAAGGAATCCCACTGGAGCATTGCAGCACACCCAAATACCTGGGAGGAGTCACTCTGGACCATTCTCTGACCTACAAGAAGCACTGCCTGAACATCAAGCAAAAAGTGGGTGCTAGAAACAATATCATACGAAAGCTGACTGGCACAACCTGGGGATCACAACCAGACACAGTGAGGACATCTGCCCTTGCGCTGTGCTACTCTGCTGCTGAGTATGCATGCCCAGTGTGGAACACATCTCACCACGCTAAAACAGTGGATGTAGCTCTTAATGAGACATGCTGCATTATCACAGGGTGTCTGCGCCCTACACCACTGGAGAAATTACACTGTTTAATGGGTATCGCACCACCTGACATCTGCTGGGAAGTGGCAGCCAATAGTGAAAGGACCAAGGCAGAGACATCTCCAGCTCATTCCCTGTTTGGGTATCAGCCAGCACGTCAATGACTTAAATCAAGACATAGTTTTCTAAGATCTACAGATGCACTCGCTGGAACACCTCAGCAAGCGAGAGTCCAAAAGTGGCAGGCTCAAACCCAGAACCTCAACCAGTGGCTGATACCAAATGAGAGACTCCCCCCTGGGCGCACAGAAGAGTGGGCGACTTGGAAGGCGCTGAACAGACTGCGCTCTGGCACCACGAGATGCAGAGCCAACCTCAAGAAATGGGGCCTCAAAGTGGAGTCCGCGACATGCGAGTGCAGAGAAGAGCCAACCACTGACCACCTGCTGCAATGCACCCTGAGCCCTACCACATGCACAAGGGAGGACCTTCTTGCGGCAACACCAGAGGCACTCCAAGTGGCCAGATACTGGTCAAAGGACATTTAATCAACTACCAAGCTTGCAAACTCTGTTTTGTCTGTTTGCTAAAAATTTGTTTTAAATGTAATACAATTGTTTGGTTGATACCGACACGATAAATAAATACAGGCAGGAACACACAATATCTCCATTGGCATTTCAACAAGCAGAAGAGCTCAAGTCAGAATTATCCAAAGCAACCACTTCCTTCTCTTTTCTCTTGATAAGGCGCAGAGCAGAAGGAGATTGGAGAGGCTGGTACCTTGGACAGCGAATGCTGCAGCCACTTGCTGAAAAGCAGGGTGCTTTCCCAGACTCAAGGCATCCAAAGGCCTGATGTCCTGCATTTCAATGCCCATTCCCTCCCAATTAATGCTGCCTTGATTTGGTGGTTCACCTTTCAGCTGGAACAGAGGGGATTTCCCCCACCCTCGGCCATTCCCGGACATGATCCGGCTCACAGATTATCTCCATCTCTGCTGGAGGGAGGACCTACTTTCCAGTGGGCATGCAGCCAGTTTTCTCTGCTAGACATGGCTCCTTGGCTTGTGTTTTTCTTGCACTTTTAGGCCACCCAGTAAACAGAGATCTCTGGTCCATGTAAACTATATTCATAGAATCATAGAATCAAAGAGTTGGAAGAGACCTCATGGGCCATCCAGTCCAACCCCCTGCCAAGAAGCAGGAATATTGCATTCAAATCACCCCTGACAGATGGCCATCCAGCCTCTGTTTAAAAGCTTCCAAAGAAGGAGCCTCCACCACACTCCGGGGCAGAGAGTTCCACTGCTGAACGGCTCTCACAGTCAGGAAGTTCTTCCTCATGTTCAGATGGAATCTCCTTTCTTGTAGTTTGAAGCCATTGTATTGCGTCCTAGTCTCCAGGGAAGCAGAAAACAAGCTTGCTCCCTCCTCCCTGTGGCTTCCTCTCACATATTTATACATGGCTATCTCCTCTCAGCCTTCTCTTCTTCAGGCTAAACATGCCCAGCTCCTTAAGCCGCTCCTCATAGGGCTTGTTCTCCAGACCCTTGATCATTTGAGTCGCCCTCCTCTGGACACATTCCAGCTTGTCAATATCTCTCTTAATTGTGGTGCCCAGAATTGGACACAATATTCCAGGTGTGGTCTAACCAAAGCGGAATAGAGCATGGGGAGCAGGAATTCCTTAGATCTAGACACTATGCTCCTATTGATGCAGGCCAAAATCCCATTGGCTTTTTTTGCTGCCACATCACATTGTTGGCTCATGTTTAACTTGTTGCCAACAATGTCATGCAGCAGCTTTAAAATCCAATGGGATTTTGGCCTTCATCAAGAGGAGTCTAGTGCCTAGATCCAGGGAAGTCGTGCTCCCCATGCTCTATTCTGCTTTGGCCAAACCACACCTGGAATCACACTGTGTCCAATTCTGGGCACCACAATTGAAGGGAGATGTTGACTCTAAGCTGGAATGTGTCCAGAGGAGGGTGACTAAAAGGATCAAGGATCTGGAGAACAAGCACTATGAGAAGCGGCTTAAGGAGCTGGGCATGGGTAACCCCCAGAAGAGAAGACTGAGAGGAGACATTCTGCTAAACAGGAATCCACAGTGCAAGGCCTCCTAACAGACGGCCATCCAGCCCATTTAAAAACTTCGAGAGAGGAAAGGAGAATCTACCAGACTCCCAGGCAGCAGCAGATTCCCCACCAAATAGCTCTTACTGTCAGGATGTTGTTCCGAACATTCAGGTGTGATCTCTTTTCCTGCAATAAGAATCAATCCTCCATTGTGTCCAGATCTCTGCAGCAGAGGAGAATAGGCTTTCTCCATCTTCAATATGGCATCCTTTCAATTATTTAAACATGGCTCTCGTGTCACCTCTCTGCCTTCTTTTTTTCCATGCTAAATACCTCCAGCTGCCCCTTCTTTCCCTCTTTCTCTCCCTCCTTCTCTCCTTCCTTCTCTACCTTTCTTTAATAATATAATAATATAATACAAATATAATTATATTTATATTATATATGTAAAATATAATATACATATAATATTTATAATATTATAATGTAATGCAATATAATACTAATAATAATAAGATATTATAATTATATATTTATATTACATGTAATATTACTAATAATATTACAATATAGTACAATATAGCAATATTTAAAACTGATATTGTACTAATATAATATAAAATTATAATATATTTATATTTATATAAATAATTATATAATATTTAATATTATATATAATTATATAATTATTATATTTATATAATATTTATATAATTAATTAATTATTATAATATTATATAATTAATATAATATTATTATAATATATATTAATTATATATTATTATTATTATTATTATTTATATCAATATCTATATTATATTTATATAAATACACTATTTTATAAATAAGTATAAATATAAATACATATATAAATAAACGTGTATATATATTTATATAAATTATATATATATATACATTTATTGATATATTTATTTATATTTATATTTGTTTGTGTGAGTGTGTATATGTATATATATATATAATTTATATAAATAAATATATGTCTATATATAATTTTATATAAATATTTATATAAATAATTATATATTTAATTATATATTTCTATACTTTTATAAATAATTATCTGAAATCTCTCTCTGATATTTATATATACAAATATATTTAAATATTTAAAATAAAACATTTAAATTAAATTTAAAATAAATCTTATATAAATCATCTATATGTAATTATATAAAATTATATATTAATTATTATATTGATTTTAAATAGTGTGTATAAATAATTTATAAATTAATTAATTATTATATATATTATAATACAATACAATATAATAAATAAATATAAATTTATTTATCTATTTAATAATTATTTAAATATTTATATAAAATTATATAATTATTGTGTAATATTTTATATAAAGCAATAATATAATACATTAATTACAAATTATAATATAATATAGAATATTTAAAATATTTCATATAAATCATTATTATTATTATATAAATTATTATATAATAAATCAATTATTTAGAATCTTTTTCATCTCACACACTTATATACTAATACATTTAAATAAATAATTATATATAATGATATAATTAATTATATCTAAAATATATATTTACTTATATAACTATTTAAAATTTATATAAATATTTATATATATATATTATAATAAAATTAGTTTATTTAATTATATAATTTATTTTATTTGATATAAAGAATTATATATTATTATATGTAAATTTATTTAAGTAGTTATCTAATAAATAATTATTAAATCTTTGTATACAATAATATCTATTATTTAACTCTTTAGATCTAATTATACTGATTTCATATCTAAAATTATTTATGTAAGTATATAATTATTTAAAGTATTTATTAAATTTATATACTTAATGATAATTTATATATTAATTATTTAATTAATTATATAAGTTTATTTATTAAATAATTATATAATTAATTATCTAAAGTATTTAGATATTAAATAATATTGAAATATTTGGTATAAAAAATATATATAATTATTAAATCAGTCTAGATATAAGGGAGACGGTGGTGGGATATAAAGTATTTATTTATTATATAATTCGTTAAATATCTCTACATAATAATAATAATACTGTATTTATATCATTATTATATAATTAATTATAAAATTTATTTTAGAATACAATTTAATAGATAACTAGCTTTGGGGTTAGAAGGGTGGAATATAAATACTGTAAATAAAGAAATAATAAATATAAATATTTATTTATATTTATATAAATAAATATTTATATTTATATCTATATAAATAAATAAAAATATATTTATATAAATAGAATATAAATGCTGTAGATAAATAAATAATAAATTTAATAATGAATTTAAATAAATAAATAAATAAATAATTTATTATGTCTCCTAGGTAAGAACAGGGTTGAGGTCACAGGTAATATAAAATATATAATTATAATATCGTATTATTATTATTAGTATTATATTGTATTACATAATAATATTATAAATATTATATGTATTTACAATATATTATATTATATATTTATTATTATATTGTTATCCATGTTATTTTATAATATTATAATATATATTTATATACTTATTTACATTTTCTAATTTAACTAAATATTGCTCTCCATAATTATATATTAATTATAGAAAAGTATTATTAATTTGATTAATGATTAAATTTTTCTCCTCAATTATCTAAATGATTAATTATATAAATTAGTTTATTAATTGATAGAAAGTCCAAATTTGAAATAAAATTTATATAAATAATAATAAGATTTAATATTTTATAGTTATATTTAATAATTATTTATAATTATAATAATATTTTTAAGTATTTAATAATCTAATAATTATTAACTCTTTGTATTAAAAATTATATAAATTACTTTCATGATTTACATATATATAATTATATACGAATATAATTATATAAAATTATATATTTACTTATATAATTATTTAAATATTTAATATAAAAAATTATATAATTAATTAATTATTTATCTATAAATTATAAGATTAATGATATATAATTTCTTTATGATAAAATTATATAAATTAATTATCTAAATTTATTTAGATAATGATATAATTATTTAATATTACTATAAAAACTTATATAATATTAATTACAATAGAATAAATATATATAAAATACAATACAAGTTTATTTATTTATTTATTTATAAATAATATTTATAATAAATAAATTTATTATAATTTATATTCATATAATAAATTTATTTATATAATAAATTTATTATATAAATTTTAATATTTTATTATTAATATTATAATAATATAATATCATATTATATTAAATTAAATTGATAATATTAATAAAATAAATTTATTATAACATATTTATAATTTATTATTTAAATAATATTTATAATAAATAAATAATACTTAAATAAATTTATTTTATCATAACTCACTATATAAAGTACTTATGAAACTGTATTTCTATAGTAAATAATTATTTAAAGATTTCATAAACAAATATTATAATAAATTAATTTCATACATACTTATATAAATAATTATCTAATTACTACGATACACTTCTATATTTAATATGAATTATTTACAATATTTATATAAATCATTAGTATACGGAAAGAATGAGATAAACTTATTTATGAATCATATAATTACGTTAATCTTTATTTAATATTTTATCATTCTTATTATTGAATAGTTCTATAAATAATTATCTTATTAATAATTAAATGTTCTTAATTATATTTATATAATTCATAATGTATTAAATATTTGTATACACATTTACAATATTGCCACTCTTTCTCATATTATGATATCACTGAATTAATTAGATAACATTATCTTATTTATTATCTCATTACTTTAACTATTTATCCAATATTTACATCATTAATTAACTGATTTATCATATATCATTCTCTCCTTACATTATTACACTTTATTTCTATAAACTACTCTACTAATTTAATTATATACATTTATTTCTATAATATCTCCTTCATTCTCTTTCTATCAAACCTCTCTCTTCTTTAAATTTAACTCCCTCACTCCTATCTCTAAATAATTACTATATAAAATTTATATTTCATCTATAATTCTGTGTCCCACTCTTTATCCCAATTATATCCTTCCTTCTCTAAATTTCTTTATCTCCTCCTTATTAATGAATTATCTACCTTTATTTTCGCCTTTACTCCTCTTTCCATTATTTCTCTCCAACTTATATACTTCTTCCCTTTTACCCCCTCCCCCGTATCCCCCTTCCTTCCTTCCTTCCTTCCTTCTCTCCTTCTTCCTTTTTCTTCCTTCCATCCATCCTTCCTCCTTCTTTTTCTTTCCATCCATCCTTCATCCCAGATTCCTTCCTTCCATCCATCTTTTGATCTATCCACCTTCTCTCCTTCCTTCCTCCCTTCTACCTCTCTTTCTACTTCAGCTTCCTTCCTTCTTTTTCCTCCATCCATCCTTCATCCCAGATTCCATCCTTCCATCCCAGATTCCTTCCTTCCATCCAACTTTTGATCTATCTATTCATCTTCTCTCCTTCCTTCCTTCTACCCCTCTTTCTACTTTCTCTCCTCCTTTCTCTTCCCTCTTTTCCCTCTTTCTCTCCCTTCTCTCCTTCTTCCCTCTTTCTCTCTCCTTCCTTCCTTCTCTACCCTTTCTTTCTTTACTTCCTTCTTCCTTCCCTCCTTCTTTCCTCCTTTCCCCTTTCTGTGTATGTGTTTTGTGTGTATATATGCATATATGTGTGTATATATGTGTGTTTGTGTATATATATGTGGTTTTGCACATGCGTTGTAATTTTTTGGTGGGTTTTTTTGCTTTTGAAGTCCCTTCTGCTATGTCTTTCAGTGTTTTTATGAGTGATGGTCACTCGTTGGCCTGAGAGGTGTCTTGTGTCCAAATTTGGTGTCAATTCGCCCTGTGTTTTTTGAGTTCTGTTCATAGAATGATAGAATCAAAGAGTTGGAAGAGACCTCCTGGGCCATCCAGTCCAACCCCATTCTGCCAAGAAGCAGGAATATTTATTTATTTATTTATTTATTTATTTAATACACTTATATACCGCAGTATCTCAGCCTGGAACGGCGACTCATTGCGGTTTAACAACAGATAAAAGCAATATACAATTTAAAAACAGCAACATATAAAACAATACGAATTATTGGGCCACCAATAAAACTTCATGCTTCTCATCACAAAAATCGCAGTCCAGAGATCGTTGTCCGTAATTGACCAGTCCAAATTGTCCATGGATTCAGTGTTTGATAACTAGTTAAACGCTTGACTACACAGCCATGTTTTTAACCTCTTCCGGAAAACCATCAGCGAAGAAGCCGATCGTATCTCTGAAGGGAGGGTGTTCCAAAGCCGAGGGGCTACCACAGAAAAGGCCCTGTCTCTCGTTCCCACCAGCCGCGCTTGGGAAGCCGGCGGGATAGAGAGCAGGGACTCTCCAGAAGATCTTAGGGCCCTGGCGGGCTGATAGGCTGAGATACGTTCGGATAGGTAAGTTGGGCCAGAACCGTTTAGGGCTTTAAAGGCCAAAACCAACACTTTGAATTGAGCCCGGTAGCATATCGGCAGCCAGTGGAGTTGGCGCAACAGAGGAGTTGTGTGCTCCCTGTGCCCCGCTCCAGTTAGTACCATGGCTGCCGCCCGTTGGACTAGTTGAAGCTTCCGGGCTGTCTTCAAAGGCAGCCCCACGTAGAGAGCGTTGCAGTAATCAAGGCGGGATGTAACCAGAGCGTGGACTACCGTGGCCAAGTCAGACTTCCCAAGGTACGGTCGCAGTTGGCGCACAAGTTTTAATTGTGCGAATGCTCCCCTGGTCACCGCCAAAACCTGGGGTTCCAGGCTCAGCGATGAGTCCAGGATCACACCCAAACTGCGAACCTGTGTCTTCAGGGGGAGTGCGACCCCGTCCAACACAGGCTGTAATCCTATACCCTGTTCGGTCTTACGACTAACCAGGAGTACCTCTGTCTTGTCTGGATTCAATTTCAATTTGTTCGCCCCCATCCAGACCGTCACAGCGGCCAAGCACCGGTTCAGGACTTCGACAGCCTCCTTAGTAGCAGGTGGAAAGGAGTGACAGAGCTGGACATCATCTGCGTACAGATGACATCTCACTCCGAAACTCCGGATGATCTCGCCCAGCGGCTTCATGTAGATGTTAAACAACATGGGAGACAGTATTGAACCCTGGGGAACCCCACAAAGCAAAGGTTGTGGAGTTGAGCAGGAGTCTCCCAGTAACACCATCTGAGACCGACCCTCGAGGAATGAGTGGAGCCACTGTAAAACAGTACCTCCCAACCCCATCCCCGCGAGGCGTCCCAGAAGGATACCGTGATCGACGGTATCGAAGGCCGCTGAGAGGTCGAGCAGCACCAACAAGGACACACTCCCCTTGTCGAGCTCCCGACGCAGATCATCCACTAAGGCGACCAAGGCTGTCTCAGTACCATGCCCCGGCCTAAAGCCAGACTGTGCCGGATCCAGATAATCCGTGTCTACCAAGAATGCCTGGAGTTGTGAGGCCACCACACGTTCCATGACTTTGCCCAAAAAGGGGAGATTGGAAACAGGCCGATAGTTGACGAATTGAGTGGGGTCCAGTGATGGTTTCTTCAACAGCGGTTTTATCACAGCTTGCTTTAAGCTGGCTGGAATTTTGCCCTCCCGAAGGGAGGCATTAACCACCACCTTCACCCACTCGGCCAATCCCCCTCTGGCCTCCCTTAGAAGCCAGGATGGGCAGGGGTCTAGGATGCATGTGGTAGCTCTCATTCCTCCAAGCACCTTGTCCACATCCTCGGATTGAACCAATTGAAATGAATCCATCAAAACCGGACAAGCAGATGCTCGTGTTACATCCTCTGATACTGCCGTTAATATGGTATCCAGTCCGGCGCGGATCAAAGCGACTTTGTCCGCGAAGAACCGAGCAAAAGCTTCGCAGCGAGCTGCCGAGTCACCAGGGCACCCATCCTGAATGGTGGGTTTTAATAGGCCTCTGACAACTCGAAACAGCTCCGCCGGACGGTTCTTAGCAGACGCAATAGCTGCCGCAAAGTAAGATTTCTTTGCGGCTTTTATTGCCGCGGCATATGCCCTTAAAAAGGACACAAACCGTGTTCGATTTGGCTCGCTCGGATCCGAACGCCACACGCTCTCTAGTTCCCTCTTCGTTCGCTTCAACGCTGCCAACTCCTCGGTGAACCAAGGAGCTGGTTTAGCTCGGCTACTTGAGAGGGGACGTTCTGGAGCGATCGTGTCTATTGCCCTAGTCATCTCCCCATTCCAGAGAGCGACCAGAGCATCAACAGGATCACCAACCGAGGTGGCGGGAAATTCCCCAAGAGCCATCAGGAATCCATCCGGATCCATAAGCCTCCTGGGGCGGACCAATTTAATGGGTCCTCCACCTCTGCGGAGGTTAGGGGGTGCAGTGAGTCTAAAGCTGACCAGGTGGTGGTCGGTCCATGGCAACGGAGAGATGGATAACTCCTCAACACCGCCACCTTCCTCCCATCCCTGGCAGAAAACCAAGTCCAATGTATGTCCAGCACTGTGGGTGGGGCCAGATACCTGTTGGGACAGCCCCATGGTTGCCATGGTGGACATGAAGTCCTGAGCCGCTCCCGAAAGAATATTGCATTCAAAGCACCCCTGACAGATGGCCATCCAGCCTCTGTTTAAAAGCTTCCAAAGAAGGAGCCTCCACCACACTCCGGGGCAGAGAGTTCCACTGCTGAACGGCTCTCACAGTCAGGAAGTTCTTCCTTATGTTCAGATGGAATCTCTCTCTTGTAGTTTGAAGCCATTGTTCCATGTCCTAGTCTCCAGGGAAGCAGAGAACAAGCTTGCTCCCTCCTCCCTGTGGCTTCCTCTCACATATTTATACATGGCTATCATATCTCCTCTCAGCCTTCTGTTCTTCAGGCTAAACATGCCCAGCTCCTTAAGCCGCTCCTCATAGGGCTTGTGCAGCAGAAAACAAGCTTGCTCCCTCCTCCCTGTGGCTTCCTCTCACATATTTACATGGCTATCATATCTCCTCTCAGCCTTCTCTTCTTCAGGCTAAACATGCCCAGCTCCTTAAGCCGCTCCTCATAGGGCTTGTTCTCCAGACCCCTGCTCTGCTCCCTCCTCCCTGTGGCTTCCTCTCACTTATTTATACATGGCTATCCTATCTCCTCTCAGCCTTCTCTTCTTCAGGCTAAACATGCCCAGCTCCTTAAGCCGCTCCTCATAGGGCTTGTTCTCCAGACCCTTGATCATTTTAGTCGCCCTCCTCTGGACACATTCCTCCTCATCCCACAAACGAACATTACGTGTTTATTTATGTATCACTTTCAATGCCCGCAGGGGCTCCTCAGGCAACAAATAAATAGAACCTAATTCAAGTGATAGATCTTTAAAACATTCCCCAAATATGTTAAAAGAGCCCCTTCAAACACCGAAGGGAAGAGTTTTAGTGACCATTTTATAAGAGCAGCATTAATCAAGACTTGGGAAAAGTACAAGGCTAGGTTTTTCAAAAGCACCCCATTATGGATTTCCCAGACTGAAGCAAAACATAAGAGAGAGCTAGGAGAAGGAAACTGGTTAACCTATCGCCAAATACTTAAAAGAAAAGAAGATGGAAGAATGGATTTGAAAACTTATGAAGAAATTAAAGAACTAAATGGGAAACTTACATGGCTAAACTATTTCCAAATTAGGGAGGGATTTAAAGAAGACGAAAAACTAGGCTTTACTCAAGAAAAAGGATTATGGGACATGGTTATGGAGAGAGAGAAAAAATTAATAAAAATACTATACAAACAATTATTGCAGTGGAATACGGAAGAAGAACAAGTTAAGGAATGCCAAGTGAAATGGGCCAAGGACATAGGACACAGTATTTTAATGAGTCAGTGGGAGGAAATCTGGTCTACAAAAATCAAATACGCTATTGCCAGTGATCTTAAAGAAAACTGGTACAAGATGTTTTACCGGTGGTATTATACGCCGGTGAAGATAGCATAGTTTAACAGAAGTGCCTCAGACAGATGCTGGAAATGTGGGAAAGAGGCAGGCACCTTTTACCATCAATGGTGGACCTGCAAGAAGATCAAGTTGTTCTGGAGAATGATACACAAAGCCATCCAAAGAATATTAAAGGTTAAGCTCCCAAAAACACCGGAAATGTATCTACTAGGAATTAAAAACAAAGATAATCTAAACTATAATCAAGAAAAAACCCTATTCCTGTTAAGTACAGCGGCTAGACTGGTAATAGCCAAAAAATGGAAGCAAAAAGAACCCCCAACCCTGGAGGATTGGATTCTCAAAGCTTTAGACATAGTCCAGATGGATGACCTAGCTCAAAGAATTAATGGAACAATTAAAAGAACAGATTGGACAGATTTCAAGGACTATATAAAAACAATAGAAATACCAATAATAATTGATTTGACCAACATGTAATGAAGGAGAAGAAAAATAAACTAAAAGAAGGAGTACCGGCTCGAAGGATGAACAAAGACATGGAAGAATCTAGCTTCTCGGATCACTTTGGGAAGTCATACCACGGGAAGAAACTGAAGCTTTTGGGAGGACACTCTGCACCTTTGCACTCCCCTTCCTTTATACAGCACCATCCTTTTCGATTACTTTTTTCTTGCTCTATCCTTTCAATACACCCTATTTTTTTTCCTTCTCTTTTCACTTTTTCCTATTCACGGATTTGTAAAACTCAATAAAAAACTTATTAACAAACACCGAAGGGAAGGCTTCACTGAAGAGAGCAGGCCCGCCATACTTTCTTCGCCAAAGATATACTGATTATCCCCTCTTTAAAATGTCCTTCATTATTTTAATTGAGTTCTGTTTTAGCCTTTCTTTAAATGTCCTTCGTTATTATAATTGATTTTTGTTTTAATCTGTATTGCAAGCCACTTTTATTTTCCCTCACAAGGAGAAAATGGCGGGAGATCAATAGTAAGCAAGCAGGTGAATCGCTGGGCATGAGAAGGCAAGGGCCTGCCAGACAGGCAGCTCCGCCAGCCAATGAGCAGAGCGCTGAGATGACAGCAGCCAATCAGGAAGAAGCAGCTTCATGTCCCGGTCACCCTGCTCCAAAAGGAAGGTTTCTGAGGGAAGATCTGAGGAGAAGGATATGGCAGGGAGTTTCAGAAAAACATCTACTTCTGCTTCATTGACTATTCTAAAGCCTTTGACTGTGTGGATCATAATAAATTGTGGCAAGTTCTTAGTGGGATGGGCATCCCAAGCCACCTTGTCTCTCTCCTGGAGGAATCTGTACAAGGACCAAGTAGCAACAGTCAGAACTGACCACGGAACAACAGACTGGTTCAAGATTGGGACAGGCGTACGGCAAGGCTGCATCCTCTCACCCAACCTTTTTAACTTGTATGCAGAACACATCATGCGATGTGCGGGGCTGGATAAATGCAAAGCTGGGGTGAAAATTGCTGGAAGAAACATTAACAACCTCAGATATGCAGATGACACCACTCTGATGGCCGAAAGCGAGGAGGAGCTGAGGAGCCTTCTAATCAAGGTGAAAGAAGAAAGCGCAAAAGCCGGGTTGCAGCTAAACGTCAAAAAAACCAAGATTATGGCAACAAGAATGCTTGACAACTGGAAAATAGAGGGAGAAACTGTGGAGGCCGTGACAGACTTTGTATTTCTAGGTGCAAAGATTACTGCAGATGCAGACTGTGGCCAGGAACTCAGAAGACGCTTACTTCTTGGGAGGAGAGCAATGTCCAGTCTCGATAAAATAGTAAAGAGTAGAGACATCAGACTGGCAACAAAGATCCATTGCCTAGTCAAAGCCATGGTCTTCCCTGTAGTCACCTACGGATGTGAGAGCTGGACCTTAGGGAAGGCTGAGCGAAGGAAGATCGATGCTTTTGAGCTGTGGTGTTGGAGGAAAGTGCTGAGAGTGCCTTGGACTGCGAGAAGATCCAACCAGTCCATCCTCCAGGAAATAAAGCCCGACTGCTCACTGGAGGGAAAGATACTAGAGACAAAGTTGAAGTACTTTGGCCACATCATGAGGAGACAGGAAAGCCTAGAGAAGACAATTATGCTGGGGAAAGTGGAAGGCAAAAGGAAGAGGGCCGACCAAGGGCAAGATGGATGGATGGCATCCTTGAAGTGACTGGACTGACCTTGAGGAGCTGGGGGTGGTAACGGCCGACAGGGAGCTCTGGCGTGGGCTGGTCCATGAGGTCACGAAGAGTCGGAGACGACTGAACGAATGAACAACAACAATCTGAGGAGAAGGATATCAGGAGAATATCTGAGGAGAAGGATATCTGAGGGTGATATCGAGCTACTTTTAGCAGGGTCCCCTCAAGAGAGGAGAACCCGAGGACCGCACCAAAAGGGTCCTGGATACCTTGGTGAGGCCAACGAAAGGCCATCTCAATGATTAGTTTAATAATATCCTAACACAAGTGGAAATTTCAAATTGACCGAGGCTTTTATTTGACGATTCAAGCTATGTCGATGCTTGAGGAATCATTCACCACAAGCAGATGCCTGCTCTTTTATTTGTGACATTTTATTTATTTATTTATTTATTTACTATTCTTGTATACCGCTGTATCTCAAGCCCGAGGGCGACTCACAGCGGTTTCCAGACAGCAAACAACAAAGACAATAAAAACAGCAATAATTAATATACCATAACAGTTAAATTACACACAACAAGCAATTACACTAACAATTATTACAATAACCAGCCCAATCGTCTCATCATCCAAGCGTAGTCCAGGTTCGTCGTCCATTGTTCCATTCCTATGTTCAATTACCAATATTGCACTAGATTACTCGAACGCCTGCACAAACATCCAGGTCTTCAACTTTTTTCGGAATGCCATGAGAGATGGTGCCAGCCTAACATCTACAGGAAGGGCGTTCCACAGCCGAGGAGCCACCACCGAGAAGGCCCTATCTCTCGTCCCCGCCAACCGTGCTTGAGAGGCTGGCGGGATCGAGAGCAGGGCCTCCCCGGAAGATCTCAAAGTTCGGGTGGGTTCATAGGCCGAGATGCGGTCAGCTAGGTATCTTGGGCCGGAACCGTTTAGGGCTTTATAGGCCAGTACCAACACCTTGAATTGGGCCCGGTAGCAAATCGGCAGCCAGTGGAGCTGGTGCAACAGGGGGGTTGTGTGCTCCCTGCGCTCCGCTCCTGTTAGAATCATGGCTGCCGCGCGTTGGACTAGTTGCAGCTTCCGGGCCGTCTTCAGGGGCAGCCCCACGTAGAGAGCGTTGCAGTAGTCTAGGCGGGATGTGACAAGAGCGTGTACCACCGTGGCCAAGTCAGACTTCCCAAGATACGGGCGCAGCTGGCGCACGAGCCGAAGCGGTGCAAATGCAGGCAATGGGGAAATGATGGGATTACAGATTGCCAGCCAGAATGGAATGCGAGGCTTTGTCTTGGCCGGCAAGGTGTGACCGCTGTAAACAAAGGTTTTCCTGTTGGAAATGGTTTTGGGGGAAGAAACAACAGGGTTGGATTGCGGACCTCGAAAGGGATCAACGCTGCCCTTTGTAATTTCAATCATTTTTCTCTCCAAAATCTCATAATTTCCTCATCTCGCCAGTCAAGCTCAGAAAACGAGATAAGGGAATCAATGGCTATTTTTCATGCAGATGAGTTGATCAACAAAAGAGTCCTGGGTCACTTTTTGTAAGGGAAAGGTCAAGAGGGAAAAGGGGAAGGCAGGGAAGCGGATGGCATCTCATGCATACAAAGTTCATATAAAAATTCCCTTTCCCACCCCACATCTTTATTATTTTATTGCAATATTGATTTATTAAAAGAACTGGAAATCCCATGCTCCTGGGGAAGGTTCGTGGAAGCGGAGGTGGTTTGCAGTCCAAGTCAGGCAGCAAAGAGTCATTTCTCCCTGCAGAAGTCAGCAGATGGGCGCTGAGTTGATCAATAACAGAATCCATCGCTCAGCCCTTGGGGAACTACAACTCTCACAAAGGGCAGAAGTCCCAAGATCCAGCCATTTCCCAAAAGCCTCGTGGGGTCCTTATTGTTGTCAGTGCCTTGGCAATGTGACCAAGACTTAACCCTTGTTGTGTAGTCTGGTGCCCTTGCCCTTTGCAGAACTATAAGTCACTATCCCTTATTTGGGGGGGGGGGGGGGGGGGGGGTGGTGCCTGACATCAAGGGGAATAATATCTGAAGATCTACACTATGTAACAATTATGCAGGACTTACTTTGAAAGTAGTTGTTCTACTCCAGAAACTGTTGTTTTTGTGGCTGCCACAAACTAGGTTGAAATTGGTTGAGACTCTTGAGAGAGATTCATTGAAAAACTATCGCAAAATGTGTGTCCAGAGGAGGGCGACTAAAACGATCAAGGGTATGGAGGATAAACCCTATGAGGAGTGGCTCAAAGAGCTGGGCATGTTTAGCCTGAAGAAGAGAAGGCTGAGAGGAGACATAATGAGGGCCAGGGATCAAGATGTGAGTGAAAGTCCTAGGGAGAAGGGGGCAAGCTTGTTTTTTTGCTACCCTAGCAAGTTCAATGTGGAAGAACAAGCCCTATGAGGAGAGGCTTAAAGAGCTGGGCATGTTTAGCCTGAAGAAGAGAAGGCTGAGGGGAGACATGATGATGGCCATGGATAAATATGTGAGGGGAATATGTCATAGGAAGGAGAGAGCGAACTTGTTTCCTGCTTCCCTGGAGACTAGGACACAATGGAGCAATGGCTTCAAACTACAAGAAAGGAGATTCCACCTGAACATGAGGAAGAACTTCCTGACTGTGAGAGAGAACTTTTCAGCAGTGGAACTGTCTGCCCCGGAGTGTAGTGGAGGCTCCTTCTTTGGAGGTTTTTAAACAGAGGCTGGATGGCCATATGTCAGGGGTGCTTTGAATGCAATTTTCTTGCTTCTTGGCAGAATGGGGTTGGACAGGATGATAGCCCATGAGGCCTCTTCCAACTCTTTTATTCTATTTAGGGTGCCGATTCAGAAAATTGCATTGGATAGACCACATCAGCTGATTCAGAAACTTGGATTGGATAGACCACATCAGCTGATTCAAAAAATTGCATTGGATAGACCACATTAGGTGATTCAGAAAACTGCATTGGATAGACCACATCAGCTGATTCAAAAAATTGCATTGGATAGACCACATCAGCTGATTCAGAAAACTGCATTGGATAGATTACATCAGCTGATTCAGAAACTTGCATTGGCTAGACCACATCAGCTTGCATTGGATAGACCACATCAGCTGATTCCTAAACTTGCATGGGATAAACCACATCAGCTGATTCAGAAACTTGCATTGGATAGACCACATCAGCTGATTCAGAACCTTGCATTGGATAGACCACATCAGGTAATTCAGAAATTTGCACTGGATAGACCACATCAGCTGATTCAGAAACTTGCATTGGATAGAGACCGCATCAGCTCTAGTTTGTGTTACAGAACAGAAAATTACATTAGATAGACAACATCAGCTGATTCAGAAACTTGCATTGGATAGACCACATCAGCTGATTCAAAAATCCATTGGATAGACCACATCAGCTGATTCAAAAAATTGCATTGGATAGACCACATTAGGTGATTCAGAAAACTGCATTGGATAGACCACATCAGCTGATTCAAAAAATTGCATTGGATAGACCACATCAGCTGATTCAGAAAACTGCATTGGATAGATTACATCAGCTGATTCAGAAACTTGCATTGGCTAGACCACATCAGCTTGCATTGGATAGACCACATCAGCTGATTCCTAAACTTGCATGGGATAAACCACATCAGCTGATTCAGAAACTTGCATTGGATAGACCACATCAGCTGATTCAGAACCTTGCATTGGATAGACCACATCAGGTAATTCAGAAACTTGCATTGGATAGACCACATCAGCTGATTCAAAAAAATTCATTGGATAGACCACATCAGCTGATTCAGAAATTTGCACTGGATAGACCACATCAGCTGATTCAGAAACTTGCATTGGATAGAGACCGCATCAGCTCTAGTTTGTGTTACAGAACAGATGCCACCCAGTAGTTACCATCTGCTCGCCCACAGAAAACCGTATTTAATCATTTAGAGCTGATGTGATAGTACTAATCTTTCTTGGGTCGTCAGCTTCTCCCCTCCTGACATCCCTGTTGCCTTGGTATTAGAAGAGTGTTTTGTAGACCAGTCGCTCTTTTTGCTGCGTGGTTTTGTGGTAACGGTGTAGCAATGGTGAGGCTGCAGACCATATTTTCGTTCTTGTGGACCACTGGTGGCCCACGAACCACAGGTTTGGAACCACTCCTTTAGACATAACCCCATGTGAGGAGTAAATATGGTACTTACTTACTTAGGCGATCCCTTGTTGGACGAGTAAGATGGTCTTCCATTATGGATTTCCTTGTGGGTCCGTATGTGGCTGTGGAGCCCTATTCTTGATCTGCATCTTCTTCCGCAGTGAGGGCATTGGTTTCCAGGTGGAAGGCGGTCCCGGTCGGGGTTGGCTTGACGCGCCTTCCTCCTGGCACGTTTCTCTCTTTCACCCTCCACTCGTGCCTCCTCAAATTCTGCAGCATTGCTGGTCACAGCTGTCCTCCAGCTGGAGCGCTCAAGGGCCAGGGCTTCCCAGTTCTCAGTGTCTATGCCAGAGTTTTTAAGGTTGGCTTTGAGCCCATCTTTAAATCTCTTTTCCTGTCCACCAACGTTCCGTTTTCCGTTCTTAAGTTCAGAGTAGAGCAACTGCTTTGGGAGACGGTGGTCAGGCATCCGGACAACGTGGCCGGCCCAGCGGAGTTGATGTTGGAGGACCATCGCTTCAATGCTGGTGGTCTTTGCTTCTTCCAGCACACTGACGTTTGTCCGCTTGTCTTCCCAGGAGATTTGCAGGATTTTCCGGAGGCAGCGCTGATGGAAACGTTCCAGGAGCTGCATGTGACGTCTGTAGACAGTCCACGTCTCACAGGCATAGAGCAGGGTTGGGAGGACAATAGCTTTATAGACAAGCACCTTGGTCTCCCTACGGATGTCCCGGTCCTCAAACACTCTCTGCTTCATTCTGGAAAATGCTGCACTTGCAGAGCTCAGGCGGTGTTGTATTTCGGCGTCGATGTTGACTTTGGTGGAGAGGTGGCTGCCAAGGTAGCGGAAATGATCCACATTTTCTAATGTTACACCATTAAGCTGTATCACTGGCATTGGAGAGGGGTTGGCTGGTGACTGCTGGAACAGCACCTTGGTTTTCTCGATGTTCAATGACAGGCCGAGCTTCTCGTATGCTTCTGCAAAGGTGTTTAGAGTGGCTTGTAGATCTTCTTCTGAATGCGCACAGACGACATTGTCATCAGCATACTGGAGTTCTATAACAGATGTTGTTGTAACCTTGGTTTTGGCTTTCAGTCTGCTGAGGTTGAATAGCTTGCCATCTGTCCGATAGATGATTTCCACTCCGGTGGGAAGCTTCCCATCAACAAGGTGAAGTATCATAGCGATGAAGATGGAAAATAAGGTTGGGGCAATAACACATCCCTGTTTGACACCTGATTCCACCTTAAATGGGTCACTTTGGGAGCCACTGCTGTCCAACCCCATGTGAGGAGTAAATATGGTAGCAGTAACTAGATGCATTAATGTAAGCATCACCTGCTGGTAAAGCCAGATATAGCGTTTTCAACCGAAATGCATTCCTCTAATTCAGTGGTTCCCAACCTTCCTAATGCCGCGACCCCTTAATACAGTTCCTCATGTTGTGGTGACCCCCAACCATAACCCTAACATTATGAATCGCCATGTAAATAATGATCTGCAGGATGTATTTTCATTCACTGGAGCAAATTTGGCACAAATACCCAGTATGCCCAAATCTGAATACTGGTGGGGTTGGCGGGGGCATCAATTTTGTCATTTGGGAGTTGTAGTTGCTGGGATTTATAGTTAACATGTAAACAAAGAGCATTCTGAACCCCACCAACAATGGAATTGAACCAAAGTTGGTACAGAGAACTCCCATGATCAACAGAAAATACTGGAAGGGTTTGGTGGGCGTTGACTTTGAGTTTGGGAGTTGTAGTTCGCCTACATCCAGAGAGCACTGTGGGCTCAAACAATGATGGATCTGGACCAAACTTTGCATGGATACTCAATATGCCCAAATGTGAACACTGATGGGGTTTGGGGAAAATAGACTTTGACATTTGGGAGTTGTAGATACTGGGATTTATAGTTCACCTACAATCAAGGAGCGTTCTGAACCCCACCAATGATAGAAGTGGGCCAAACTTCCCACACACAACCCCCATGACCAACAAATAATACTGTGTTTTCTGATGGTCTTTGGCGACCCCTCTGACACCCCTTCGCGACCCCCTCAGGGGTCCCGACCCCCAGGTTGAGAAAGACTGCTCTAATTTGTTAGGACCAGGTCCGAAAAGCAGACAAAGTCATTAAAATGCCTTTCTCCAAGTATAATACTATACTGAACTACAACTTTTATTTCTCTTTTGTGCTTGACTGAAAATAATAAAAAGTTGCACTACATTAACTCCAATCCTGAGGATGGAAATAATAAACTGTAAATCCTGAGGAATCTTTTGATTGTGACGATCAATTCAAAAGGCTGCAGATAGTACAGCAAGTTAAATCGCCAGCTATAGAAAATCTTGCCAATTGGAAGGTTGGCAGTTCAAGGGTGAGCTCCCATTGTCAGCCCTAGCTTCTGCTTACCTAGCAATTCGAAAACAGCAATGTGAGTAGATAAATAGGTACCGCCTTGGTGGGGAGGTAAAAGGTGCCCCAGAAAACAAGATCACTCTGCTGGCTGTTGTATTGGATCACACGTCGGACCCTTCCCAAGTGACTAGGACTATGTGATGTATTGGTGAATAATGTGTGAAGATCCCAGTAAGATGGCCCTTTGCACCTGGCAGATAGTAATTTTGTCAGCACTGATTGTGTTTAAGTGCAGTGTGACGGCGCGAGTGGCACCACCCGTGTGTAGAACTTTAAAGTGCAAAGGTTTAAACTGTATAACATGCCCAAACTTGCTTATTTTGTAAATGTATAGTTGGATTGATTGGTTTATAGCTGTCAGTCAATGTTGTTTGCACCAGTTATATTGCTTCCTCAGCTCAATGGCTTGGTTCCACCTGTTCCTGGAGGAGGGCAGAGCTTTTCCTTTTCCATTTGACTATCAAACTTTCTATCAGATAGACATGAGAAAGAGACTTGGCTCTAAAGCCCTTAATTAAGTTACCTCTCATCACCAATTCTAAGGTTTTTACCCTTGGGATTCATCCTTCATGCCCAGATCGCCCTGGACAACATTGAGGAGACCCAAGTGCTTTCAAACAGGTCCTTTGGCATCAAAGGGAAGACTCTGTGCCTTCAACATAGGCCTTTGGACTGGGGGTTGTGTTTGTTCCGACTTTCACAGCCATTGAGAAAAGAGGGAACAGGAAAAGCTTCTCAGATGCGAAATCTCCTTGGACTCAAGACAATGAGAGACTGTAATGTAGATTTCCTTTATCCCCTTTGAAACTTCCAGCTTATTGCCTTAAAGGGATAACTCTTTGTGAACAATAAAACCTATTTTGAGTTATCTACAGTGCTTTGGTCCTTGGGAGTTCCAGTTCTCTAAAGGAAGGCAAGAAGCAATCCCCTGGGGGAAAGATGTCACGTCTAGGTCTCTTTCACTAAGAGTTATAGCCCCAGGCACGATGGCACATGCAGGCCAAGGTCTTTAGGGTTTGTGTTTGTGTTTAAGTGCAGGCCAAGGTCTTTAGGCCGATCACCACTGGGACCACCTTTACCGGCTTGTGCCAGAGTCTTTGCAGTTCGATTATTAATATTATCATTATTGTTATTATTATTAGACAGACATGTTTGAAGCCCAAAGTAGCTCTCTGGTGCCTTATGGTTCCTTAGTTGGATGTTCTCTGCAATCAGAATTCAAATTCGGTTATTCCCTCTTAAAGAGTGTGTGAAACAAGATGCTTGGGTTCCATTGTCCTGTGGGGTCCCGCAGGGCTCGGTATTGTCCCCCATGTTGTTTAACATCTACATGAAGCCGCTGGGTGAGATCATCTGGAGTTTTGGAGACCAATGCCATCTGTACGCAGATGACGTCCAACTCTATCACTCACTTCCACCAGATGCTAAGGAGGCTGCCCAAGTCCTGAACCGGTGCCCGGCTGTTGTGACAGTATGGATGAGGGCGAGTAAATTGAAGTTAAATCCAGACAAGATAGAGGTCCTCCTGGTCAGTCGCAAGGCCGAACAGGGTATAGGATCACAACCTGTGCTGGATGGGGTCGCACTCCCCTTAAAGGCACAGATTTGGAGCTTGGAAGTTCTCCTGGATTCATCACTGAGCTTGGACTCCCAGGTCTCAGCGGTGGTCAGGGGAGCTTTCGCAAAATTAAAACTTGTGTGCCAGCTGCACCCATACCTTGGGAAGTCAGACGTGGCCAGGGCGGTCCATGCTCTCGTTACATCTAGGATAGACTACTGCAACACACTCTACTTGGGGTTGCCTTTGAAGACTGTTCGGAAACTTCAGTTAGTCCAGTGGGCGGCAGCCAGATTACTCACCGGAGCATCATACAGAGAGCATACCACCCCTCTGCTATATCAGCTCCACTGGCTGCCGATCCAGTTCCGAGCACAATTCAAAGTGCTGGTTTTGACCTACAAACCCTATACGGCTCTGGTCCGGCGTACCTGTCCGAATGCATCTCCCTCTACGTCCCACCTCGGAATCTGAGATCATCTGGGGAGGCCCTGCTCTCGACCCCACCTCTATCACAAGTGAGGCTGATGGGGACGAGGAGCAGGGCCTTCTCGGTGGTGGCCCCTCACCTGTGGAACTCGCTCCCGGGGGAAATCAGATCAGCAACATCCCTCCTCTCCTTTAGAAGGAAATTAAAAACGTAGTTATGGGACCAGGCCTTCGGGCAACCTGACAGTTAAGGACAATGGACGACTAGAATTAACAGGACTGACAATGTGGAATTGAAACTGTGGACTATGAGACGGCGAACGCTGAATGTTAAACTGGTTTATTGACATGTTGTGGAACTGAGAACCGACCGTTTTCAACTGTTTAATTGCTGCTATACTGTTGTATTGTATTGTATTGCTGTATTGTTGCCGGCATCGAATTGTGCCTTTGTAAGCCGCTCTGAGTCCCCCTCGGGGTGAGAAGGGCGGGGTAGAAGTGTCCGAAATAATAATAATAAGCTTCAAATAGTCCAGTGAGAGGCAGCCAGGTTAATAACTGGGGTGGCTTACAGGGAGCATACAACTCGCATGTTACACCAGCTCCACTGGCTGCCAGTTTGCTACCGGACACAATTCAAAGTGCTGGCTTTGGCCTAGAAAGCCCTAAATGACCCTGGCCCAAGTTACCTGTCCAAACGCATCTCCCCCTATGAACCATCGCAGAGATTAAGATCCCCCTCCAGGGAGGCCCTGCTTTCCGTCCCACCATTGTCACAGGCATGATTGGTAGGGACGAGAGACAGGTCCTTCTCGGTGATTAAAACTTGTGCGCCAGCTGCGCCCGTACCTTGGGAAGTCTGACTTGGCCACGGTGGTCCACGCTTTGGTTACATCCCATTTAGACTACTGCAACGCTCTCTACGTGGGGTTGCCTCTGAAGACTGCCCGGAAGCTGAAGTTAGTCCAACGCTCGGCAGCCAGACTCCTAACGGGTGCTGGGTCCAGGGAGCACACCACTCCGCTGTTACACCAGTTCCACTGGCTGCCAATTAGCTTCTGAGCACAATTCAAAGTGCTGGTGTTAACCTATAAAGCCCTCAACGACTCCGGCCCTGTTTACCTCTCCGAACGTATTCTCCCCTATGAACCATCAAGATTATTAAGATCGTCTGGAGAGGCCCTGCTCTCGGTCCCACCGGCCTCGCAAGTGCGTCTGGTGGGGACGAGGGACAGGGCCTTCTCGGTGGTGGCCCCTCGACTCTGGAACTCTCTCCCACTGGAGATCAGAACCGCCCCGTCTATCCTGACATTTAGGAAACAGGTGAAGACCTGGTTATGGAGACAGGCATTCGACGAGTGAGCCAACACCCTGAGATATGGAAGGAGGATGATGAGCAACGATTTTAGTGTGACGACTGACCATTGTAGTTATTGATTGTAATGGCTGTTTTCATGTTTTACTGTAATATGTATTATGATGTTTTATTGATTGTATGTGATATTATGGTTGGAAACCGGTCTGAGTCCCTCAAGAGAGGTGAGAAGGCCGGTATACAAAACTTTTAAATAAATAAAGAAATGATTGCCCCTGGCTATGGAACTCCCTTGCTGGTGAGATCGGGTCGGCCCCCTCTCTTCTGTCCTTTAGAAGGATGGTCAAAACTTGGCTGTGGGACCAAGCTTTCGGGACAAGGCAATAAAGTGACAATAGGAAAGATGACCAGGCCAATTAGATTTGATGCGGATGACTTTTAAATGGTGTATTTTAATATGGAGATTTTTATTTATTTATTTATTTATATTTATGCCATTTTCCTTTACAGTGAAAGAGGGAGAACAATCATTGTGATAGAAAGTTATGAGATTCAGACAGACCGTGGAGGTGGAATAGAGGGGTAAGGAGAAGATGGGGGGGGGGGGGGATAGGAAAGAGGGGGAGGGGAAGTTTATTTATTTATTATAAGTTGGGGGGTGCAGTTCAAACAAGTGTGTGCGTCACTTCCGTTCAGTCCACAGAGGAATAATTATCCGTTTCATTGCTCCTTTTTCTTATTTTTAACTACTCTAATTCTTCTTACCCATAGACCTTATATGTCTAATTTGAGTTTCTTTTTCAAATATTCTTCCAGATTATTCCAGTTTATCTGCTTAAATATATTTTGTTCCTCTAATTGACTCAATAGTCTTTCACAGTTCTTGAAATCTATTATCTTCTTCAACCAATCTTTATCCGTAGGAATCCCTTTACTTTAACATTTTTGTGCTATTAATATTTTGGCTGCCGACGAGAAGTAAAAAAAAAAAAAATTCTTCATTTTTCTTTAGGCCTAAATCCGTTATGTTCAGTAAATATATTTGGGTTTGAGATCAAACTTTGTTTTGATGATATTTTGTGTATGCTTGTGAACCGTTGTCCAAATTTTTTTGATCATTTTACAATTCCAATACAAGTGGAAGTATCAGGCCCGTAGCCAGGATTTCGTTTCGGGGGGGGGGGGCTGAATTTTTTTCCAGGGGGGGTTTCGGGGGGGGGGGGCTGAGTCTGAGTGAAAGAGGGGCTAGCCTAGCAAACCTTTTGTATTGTTACCCCAATACCCCCATGCATATGGGATATATTGAGTATGGTGATCAGATCATGATATGAATAACCATAACAGGTGCAGCTGGTGGGGACGAGAGACAGGGCCTTTTCTGTAGTGGCCCCTCAGCTCTGGAACGCCCTTCCCATGGAGGTAAGATCAGTATTCCGAAAAAGACTAAAAACTTGGATGTTCAAGCAGGCATTTGGTTAATTCGGTGCAATGAATGTGTTGATTACGGATTGGTAATATGGATGATGAAATTGGACCAGGATTTTAGTTAGGAGATGTATTGGACTGTGATTTACGTGTAATATTGTGTATTATGTTTTTATGGTTTTAATTGTATACTGTGCACTGTATATTTTGTTGTAAACCGCGTTGAGTCGCCAGTTAGGCTGAGAAACGGCGGTATACAAGGACAGTAAATAAATAAACAAACAAATAAATAAATAAATAATGCACCATTAAGGCCTTTTCGCGAACCACCATGAAAATTTCGGGGGGGGGCTGAAGCCCCCCGAGCCCCCCCCCCCCCGGCTACATGCCTGGGAAGTATGTTCCAGCCTCTTTTCCACACTTCCAGCAATGCGTATTATAATTTTTGCTAAATTTTGCTAATTGGGCAGGTGTCAAACGCCATCTATAAAAGATTTTGTACCAGTTCTCTACTACACTGCTGGCTCTAGTATACTTTAACTTAACCTTCCATACTTGTTCCCATTCGCTTAATAATATAGAATGGCCAATATCTCTGGCCCACTTAATCATATTTCCTTTTACTAGTTCCTTCTCGTTACTCCATTCTAACAGATTTCGATATAAAATCCTAATCAGTTTCTTATCCTTTTTCATAATTATGTCCCAGCATGTGTCCTGTTCACTAAATCCCACTTTTAGATCTACCTTTAGAGTTTCTTTAATTTGTAAATATTGTAGCCAATTTAATTCTTTGTCCTCCCTCTTTAGTTCTTCCATAGACCTTAAATGCCATTCGTTGTTAATTTTAACCAGTAGTTGCCTGTAGCTGAGCCATCTATTTTTCGGTATTTCTCTTTTGTGATATGCCTCTATTGGCGATGTCCACATGGGTATTCTAGGATACATGATGTCTTTATATTTATTCCAAGTCTTTAGAAGAGGACCTCTGATAAAATGGTTGGTAAAATTATTTTCTATCTTTGCCTTTTGTTGTTGTTCATTCGTTCAGTCGTCTCCGACTCTTCGTGACCTCATGGACCAGCCCACGCCAGAGCTCCCTGTCGGCCGTTACCACCCCCAGCTCCTTCAAGGTCAGTCCAGTCACTTCAAGGATGCCATCCATCCATCTTGCCCTTGGTCGGCCCCTCTTCCTTTTGCCTTCCACTTTCCCTAGCATCATTGTCTTCTCTAGGCTTTCCTGTCTCCTCATGATGTGGCCAAAGTACTTCAACTTTGTCTCTAGTATCCTTCCCTCCAATGAGCAGTGGGCTTTATTTCCTGGAGGATGGACTGGTTGGATCTTCTCGCAGTCCAAGGCACTCTCAGAACTTTCCTCCAGCACCACAGCTCAAAAGCATCGATCTTCCTTCGCTCAGCCTTCCCTAAGGTCCAGCTCTCACATCCGTAGGTTACTACAGGGAATACCATGGCTTTGACTAGGCGGATCTTTGTTGCCAGTGTGATGTCTCTACTCTTTACTATTTTATCGAGACTGGACATTGCTCTCCTCCCAAGAAGTAAGCGTCTTCTGATTTCCTGGCCACAGTCTGCATCTGCAGTAATCTTTGCACCTAGAAATACAAAATCTGTCACTGCCTCCACGTTTTCTCCCTCTATTTCCCAGTTGTCAATCATTCTTGTTGCCATAATCTTGGTTTTTTTTATATTTAGCTGCAACCCAGCTTTTGCGCTTTCTTCTTATATATGTATAATATAGGGCTGGGCGGTTTCGTTTCGTTAATTCGTAATTCGTTAATAATTCGTTAATTTTTTTAATTACAAAACGATAACGAACCATTCTGGAGCAATTTTTTAAAAAAACGAATTTTTAAATAGTTTGCAAATGCTTCGTATTTCGTTATTGTATTCGTTTCGTTATTGTTTTGAGGTCGTTTCGTTATTATTTCCGCATGTCTGGGGCAAGTTTTATGGTTGTTTTTTGTTTAATTAGTGAAAAAAAATTATAATATCACACCAACAGTCAACAACAGAGGGAGAGGGAAGCTTCAGAAGTTTTTGGAGGTTTTTTAGCGTATTTCGCGGTCGCGTCCGCCATTAACGAATCGATTCGTTATTGTTTCGGAAATCGATTCGTTGATGTTTTGTAATTTTTTTTGCATTTACGAAATTTCGTAAATATCGAACTTTTTTAAAGGAAAATTTTGTAATTATTTTAAATAACGAAACGCAAAAAAACCCAAAAAACGAATCGATTTTAGAAACAAATTTTTCTGTTGTTACCCAGGCCTATTAAATAGGTGTGCCACCCTCTTCTAATGTCATAACCTTCTATAGTTAATATTTTTTTTTGCTCCAGGGTAGCCCATATTTTCACCCATGATAGAGCACAGGCCTCAAAATAAAGTTGCATGTCCGGCATAGCTAATCCTCCCCTACTTCTGGCGTCTGTAAGATTTTTTTATCTTTATCCTGGCTTTTTTCCCCTCCCATATGAAATTTAGCATATCTCTGTTCCATTTTTGGAAACTAGGCCTGGGTAACAACGGAAAAATTTGTTTCTAAAATCGATTCGTTTTTTGGGGTTTTTTTGCGTTTCGTTATTTAAAATAATTACAAAATTTTCCTTTTAAAAAGTTCAATATTTACGAAATTTCGTAAATGCGAAAAATTATAAAACATTAACGAATCGATTTCCGAAACAATAACGAATCGATTCGTTAATGGCGGACGCGACCGCGAAATACGCTAAAAAACCTCCAAAAACTTCTGAAGCTTCCCTCTCCCTCTGTTGTTGACTGTTGGTGTGATATTATAATTTTTTTTCACGAATTAAACAAAAAACAACTATAAAACTTGCCCCAGACATGCGGAAATAATAACGAAACGACCTCAAACCAATAACGAAACGAATACATAACGAAATACGAAGCATTTACAAAACGTTTTTGAAAATTCGTTTTTTTAAAATAATTGCTCCAGAATGGTTCGTTATCGTTTTGTGATTGCAAAAATTAACGAATTATTAACGAATTACGAATTAACGAAACGAAACCGCCCAGCCCTATTGGAAACACGTGTTAGTCTTAATGATTGGGATCATTAATGTTTTTTAATGTTTATGTATTGTATGTGAACTTGTGTCCCGGCATTGAATGTTTGATGTGTATATGCCGTGCTCCACCCTGAGTCCCCTTCAGGCTGAGAAGGGCGGAATATAAATGTCTTAAATAAATAAAATAAATACATTTAACCTTCTTGAGGAGTGTGAATGGCCTCCCAACTTTGCAACGGTCCAGCACGAGAAAGGGACAAAAAGCACAAGACGGCGGAGCGCCTCCTTTTCCGTTTTCTTTTTGCACAAAACAGAACATTTATTCAAGTGTTCTCCAGCACAAAGTACATCAGCAAGGAGCCTTCCTTATTTGAGTGTTCTGGGCACAAAAGAAAGATGCAAAGGATGGGATGGCTGCGGCGGCGGCGGCGGAACGGACAGACTTTCTAACATCTGCTGCACCATTGACCTTTTAATTAGTTTATCAAACAGCTATGTCACGAGCAATACTTACACAGAGATACAAGCGCCTGCCCACGGGGATGGGGAGCCAGCCTTGCCTCCCCCCACCCACCCCGGGCAGGGCAGAACCATACTCTGAAATGTACATTATTATTTATTTGTCAATAAATATAGAAGCAACCCTAAAAAATAAAAAGAATAACAAAGCGGCAGAAAGGATGGGGCATTCCCCAAATCATCCGGGAAATGAAAAGAAAAGCCAGGCGAGGGTGCAGGTGGGTGGGTATGGGCCTGGGAAGGAAGGAAGGAAGTGGAAGGGAAGGGAGGGAAGGAAGGGGAAGAATGGAAGTGGAAGAGGAGGGAAGGAAGAAAGGTAGGAAGGAAAAAAGGAAGAATGCAAGGAGGTGGAAGGGGAGGGAGGGAGGAAGGGAAGGAAGGAAGGAAGGAAGGAAGGAAGGAAGGAAGGAAGGGAAGGGGAAGAATGGAAGTGGAAGGGGAGGGAGGGAAGGAAAAGGAAGAATGAAAGGAAGTGGAAGGGGAGGGAAGGAGGGAAGGAAGTAAGAAAAAAGAATGGAAGGAGGTGGAAGGGGAGGGAGGGAGGGAAGGAAGGAAGGAAGTAAAAGGAAGAATGGAAGGAAGTGGAAGGGGAGGGAGGGAAGGAAGTAAAAGCAAGAATGGAAGGAACTAGGGAGGGAAGGAAGGAAGGGAGGGAGGGAGGAAGAAAAAGGAAGAATGGAAGGAAGTGGAAGGGAATGAAGGAAGGAAAAGAATGGAAGGAAGTGGAAGGGGAGGGAGAGAAGGAAGGAAGAAAAAGGAAGAATGGAAGGAAGTGTAAGGGGAGAGAGGGAGGCAGGGAAGAAAGGAAGAAAAAGGAAGAACGGAAGGAGGTGGAAGGGGAGGGAAGGAAGGAAGAAAAGGAAGAATGGAAGGAAGTAGAAAGGGAGGGAGGGAAGGAAGGAATCATAGAGCTGGAAGAGAGCTTGTGAGCCATCCAGTCCAACCCCCTGCCAAGAAGCCGGAAGGAGAAAAGGAAGGAAGGAGATGGAGAAAGAAATGAGGGAGGAAAGGAAGGAAGGAAGGAAGGAAGGAAGGAAGGAAGGAAGGAAGGAAGGAAGGAAGGAAGGAGGGGAAAAAGGAGAGAATGGTTTCCGGGTGGAGCTGCTGCGTGGAATGTCGGGCGGCTGGAGGGCAGGGAAACAGGCTGGAGCTCTTTCCAGGATCTCCACAGATTACTCGTCAGCATGAATACATGATTTCCCACAAACAGTAAAGCGTCTCAGCTACTTCAATGACTAGGCTAAAACACATGAAATCTTTTCCTTTAGGTTTCAAGTACAAAGTTAAAATGCCTTTTTTTTAATAATAATATATAAGAGTAAAATAATAGAGCTCTTTTAAACTCCACTACAAGAAAACAAAAACAGTCATTGTCCAGACAGCAGACTTAAGTTAACAATAGATCTGTAATAAAACGGTTTAGCACCTTGGTTGTCACCTCGTCCCTCTGCAGATGCCAAAGGAATTCAGGCAATCCTGGGTGGGTGGGTGGGGCAGGTTTAGGGGCCGGGTTGCTTGGCTTTTTTCAGTCTAGGGCTGTGCAACCTGACAGAGGGACCTTTGTAAAAGGGGGGGGGGGGTTCTGAGTCAAGTCTGTTTGTCCAGTCCGTCCCTCCTCCCCCTCCCCCCACCCTCTGGAGGGAAAACGGGTGGGGGGCTCTGTGGCAGACAGCAAAACAGGCCCAAGACAAAGACTCTGGGGGGATTGGACAGACAAAAGAAGGCTTCCCCACTTCCAGGTTGGGCAAGGGGGCGCACAATGGGGAGGGCCCTTCTCGGCCTGACAGCTGCGGAGTTGGGGGGGGGGCAGATATGGGAGATGCAGCGAGCGCTGAGCCGCTGGATCGAGACCTCGAACTGGGGGACGGTGTGGCCAACCTCTCGGCTAAACCTATACTCTGAAAGGAAGGCGCTGGAGAAGAGCCAGGCGTCGCTTCTGTGAGCACTTCGTAAGGTTCTTCTCCAAAGCGTAGCTTCTAAAAAAGGGGTTGGTGCACCTGGAACAGTCGGCTCCCCGCTGCCCACTCCCCCCTCGGGAGCCTCCGCTCCTTTTCCAACCCCTTGGCTCAGGTGGCCCTGCGTGGGAAGTCGGCACGGGCAAATCATGGTTACAACAGGGTCTCCTAGTTCCCATTTAGCACCAGTGAAACTCAACAAGAAGAGGGCGGCAGAGGGAACGTTTCCCTCTCTGTACTTGTCGCCTCTGTGGCAAGTAGGTTGGGAAAGGCGGCGGGTGGGTTAGAAATCTTGCAAAATGACTGGGGTGGGAGGTGGTGCTCAAACTGAGACACCGCCGGCCCTAACAGCCCAGTATGTATGTGTATGTGTGTGTGTTTGGCGGGGTGGACGTTAGAATTAAAAGAGAGTGTGAGGGGGGCTGCCAGCCACAGGCACCAGCTGGAGGGGCACCCCAATTGTGCCCCACCCAGAGGGCTCCGCCACGCTCCCTTCCCCACCAGACCCTGAGTGAGACCCCCCAGCACCCTTCACAGTTTGAAGGGAAGTGAGTGGAGACGCCTGCTCGCCACCCCAACTGACTCCCTGAAATATTATTAGCACCAAGGCCAGCGGCCTTTCCTCGGGGCATTCCCGCCTGAGGAGGGCTGTCCTGGGGGAGCACTGGCCAGGGGACGAGGTGGGCGAGAGGCGCCCCCCGCCCAGCCCCCACACTTTGCCTCAGCACCCCGAGAGCACCATGGACGCAGGCCGGGAAGACGGGAGCAGAGGGGAGATGCCGTCCCCCTGGAGAGGCCGAGATGGGGGAGCTGCTGAGGCAGAGAGCTTCTCTCAGGGGGTCTCCAACCCCACTTCCCATTAGCACCAAGGGCTCAGGACCCCCGTCGGGAGCAATCCCCCCAAAACGGAAGGGAATGGCAGACTCGCGTCCGCAGCACAACCGGCTGCCCCTCGTGCCTCCTGCCTCAGGGTCTCGCAGGCAAAGGGTTGCTTTCCCGTTGCCGAAGGAGTAAAGTGCACACAATTGCCAAGAAAATGTGACCCGAAATCGTGGCCTCCTTGCACAAGAACTGTCCCCGGAAGTCCCCCACCTGCCCTTCGCCACCTCCTCCAAGTGCGTGTCTCTGAGTGGGAGTTGGAGGGCAGCGCAGCCAGAGTCTGATCAAGCAAAACAGGAAGTCTACAATTCACATCAGCCATAAACAGAAGAGGGGGAGAAGGGAGGCAGCAGGCGCTGACCCTCCAAGAACCACGTGAGATCGCGGAGGAACGACATGGGGTGCCAGGGCAGGGCGGGGAGCTCTTCCATCTCCCACCCTCAGGATATCCTGCATTTGGGGCAAAAACGGGGAAGGAAGGAAAGAGCGGAACCATAGACCTCGCAAGGGACTCTGCAGCCTGGGAGTTGGGAGGTGACCAAAAGGGGCACTGCTGGGTCCGGCTGGGGGGCGGCCGGCCGGCCTCCCCATCTTTGAGCCAGGGAGGGGGCCCAGAGCGCGCCGACTGCGGGAAAGCACCACTGAATGTGTAGGGCCGCCATGGGGAGCTCTACAGGGGGACTGGGAGGCCCAAGCCCCTGGCCTGAGGGAGGAGGGTTGCCTCTTGGGACACAAAAGCAATTATTGCATTGACACCCAGGGCAGAGGAGGGTGCCTCTCTGCTGCCTGCCTGCCTGCTTGCCTGCCCTCCCTTTGCCACTGCCTTTGCAAGAAGGGGCCCCGATCCGGGCCCCTTCTTCTCCTCCTCCTCCCCTTCGCCTGGCAGGCTGGCACTTGAAGCACCGCAGAAGCTGCCCTTCAGCCCCACCCCCTGCTGTTGTAGAAGCACCATTTTGAAAGTCAGTTGTACAGTAGTAACAGTACCTTTTTTATATATATAGACATTTCTTTAGCATAACTCTCACATATATATAAACTGTAAACAAGAGGTAAGAGCGGCTGTAGGAGCTGGGCTTTTATCAAGGTCTCCTGTGTGGTAGGCACCCAAATACTATAGAAAAGTGTGTAGATGTGTGTGGTGTGGGGGGGCATCGGGGGGACCGGGGAAGGGGCTCGGCGGGGCTTGCGGCTTCCCCAGCTTGCGCTCCTCCCTGGAGCGGGGCTGGAAAGTGCGGCGCGCCCCACTTTTGTGCTCCTCAACTGAGCGGGGGCAACGTTGCCCCGCGGCCTGCTCAGCTTTGGCCTCGGCTGGAATTTCCTCTGTTGCGGTCGGTGGCGCCCGAGGCCAGGCCCGCACTTTGTGGGGCCCGGCGAGGAGAGGCAGAAACCAAACTAACAGACAAACCCCAGAAAGAGCAGGAAATTAAAGGGCGGTTGCCAACGAGAGCGGGACCGGCGGGTTGGGCTTAGGGTGGCTCGAACTGGGGAGAGGATGGGTGAAGACCTGGGCGGCGGGAGCCCGCGCCCACGGGCAGGGGTCCTCTCCCTCCCTCCCTCCTCCCTCTCGCCCACTGGCCACCTCCTCCGTTCTGGGGCACTTCGCTTCTGTTCCTGGGGGTGGTTGTGTTGAGACGCCTCCTCCTCCGCTCGGACAGTTCAATGAGTGCGCCTCTTAAACGCAGGCAAAGTACTCCTTCAGCGGGGCGAAGAGGTGGCGGATCACGGGGACGCTCCAAGAGCGGCCGAGCAGTCTCTGCCTCGCCAGGCGGCTCATGTTGGACACGTCTGTGTAGTGGACCGGGAAACCAAAGACCCTGTGGGCGCAGGAAAGAGAGAGTGGTCAGGACCGGTATTTATCGTGTCATCAGCAATCAGACATTTGTATTACATTTTTAACAAAAACAAACAAACAGACAGACAAAACACAGAATTTGCAAGCTTGGTATTCTATTAACTGTCCTTTGACCAGTATCTGTTCACTTGGCGTGCCTCTGGTGTTGCCGGACCTCTTCCATTATGTCCATCTCCTTCCTGAATTGTGGTGCCCAGACCTGGACTGTGTTATTATTTCAGGTTATTTATTTATCTATCATGTCAGGAGTGAACCAAACAGTTGTATTGCATTTTTTTAACAAACAAACAAAGCACAAAGTTTGCAAGCTTGGTAGTGGATTAAATGTCCTTTGACCAGTATCTGGCCACTTGGAGTGCCTCTGGTGTTGCTGCAAGAAGGTCCTCCCTTGTGCGTGTGGCAGGGCTCAGGGTGCATTGCAACAGGTGGTCTCTGGTTTGCTCTTCTCCACACTCACATGTCGTGGACTCCACTTTGTGGCCCCATTTCTTCAAGGTTGGCTCTGCATCTTATGGTGCCAGAGCGCAGTCTGTTCAGCGCCTTCCAAGTCGCCCAGTTTTCTGTGTGCCCTGGGGAGAGTCTCTCATTTTGTATCAGCCATTGATTGAGGTTCTGGGTTTGAGCCTGCCACTTTTGGACTCTCGCTTGCTGAGGTGTTCCAGCGAGTGTCTCTGTAGATCTTAGAAAACTATTTCTAGATTTAAGTCGTTGACGTGCTGGCTGATACCCAAGCAGGGGATGAGCTGGAGATGTCTCTGCCTTGGTCCTTTCACTATTGGCTGCTACTTCCCGGCGGATGTCAGGTGGTGTGATACCGGCTAAGCAGTGTAATTTCTCCAGTGGTGTAGGGCGCAGACACCCCGTGATAATGCGGCATGTCTCATTAAGAGCCACATCCACTGTTTTAGCGTGGTGAGATGTGTTCCACACTGGGCATGCAGACTCAGCAGCAGAGTAGCACAGCGCAAGGGCAGATGTCTTCACTGTATCTGGTTGTGATCCCCAGGTTGTGCCAGTCAGCTTTTGTATGATATTGTTTCTGGCACCCACTTTTTGCTTGATGTTCAGGCAGTGCTTCTTGTAGGTCAGAGCACGGTCCAGAGTGACTCCCAGGTATGTGGGTGTGCAGCAATGCTCCAGTGGGATCCCTTCCCAGGTGATCTTCAGAGCTCGGGATGCTTGTCTGTTCTTAAGGTGAAAGGCACATGTCTGTGTTTTAGATGGATTAGGGATCAGCTGGTTTTCCCTGTAATAGGCAGTAAGAGCACCTAGAGCTTCGGAGAGCTTCTGTTCAACCATCTCAAAGCTCCCTGCTTGAGCAGTGATGGCACGATCATCAGCATAGATGAAACTCTCTGTCCCTTCTGGCAGTGGCTGATCATTTGTGTAGATGTTGAACATGGATGGAGCAAGCACGCTCCCCGGAGGCAGGCCGTTCTTCTGTTTGATAATGTTGTATATTTTATTGTCTATGTGTTTATTTTTATTGTTTGTACTGTGTTTATTATTGCTTGTATTGTTGTATTTGGGCTCGGCCTCATGTAAGCCGCACCGAGTCCTCTGGGGAGATGGTGGCGGGGTACAAATAAAGTGTTATTAAAGCCATTATAAATACTGTAAATAAACAGATTAATTATGGATCAAAAATGGGAGGGCCACCCCATGGAAACAACAGGCGAGGTGGCTAGAGGGAGGCTGTGGCCTGGGCTGTGGGGCAAGGGATGGCTCTGACCTTCTACGAGAGAGAGGTGGAAGCAAAACTCCCACCTAGGACAACTCCTGAGACAATGCACGACAAACAGGTTCGCACCTTGGGAATGATCCTGGACTCTTCGCTGAGCCTGGAATCTCAGGTTTCAGCGGTGGACGGGAGAGCTTTTGCACAACTACAACTTGTGCACCAGTTGCGCCCGTATCTTGGGAAGTCTGATCTGGCCACAGTGGTCCATGCTCTTGTTACATCCCGAATAGACTACTGCAGCACACTCTACGTGGGGTTGCCCTTGAAGACTGTTCGGAAACTTCAACTGGTCCAGTGAGCGGCAGCCAGATTGCTCACCGGAGTGACATACAGGGAGCACCCCCCCCCCCCCCCCCCCCCCGCTGTGTCAGCTCCACTGGCTGCCGGTTCAGTTCCGAGCACAATTCAAGGTGCTGGTTTTGACCTACAAAACCCTGTACGGTTCCGGTCCAGTGTATCTGTCTGAACATATCTCCCTCTACGTCCCACCTCAGAATTTGAGATCATCTGGGGAGGCCCTGCTCTCGACCCCACCTCTATCACAAGTGAGGTTGGTGGGGACGAGGAGCAGGGCCTTCTCAGTGGTGGCCCCTCACCTGTGGAACTCACTCCCGGGGGAAATTAGGGCATCAACATCCCTCCTCTCCTTCAGGAGGAAGGTAAAGACGTGGTTGTGGGACCAGGAATTGAGCCCCATTCCCAGCCCCAAGGCACCCCCGTTGCCTCACCTCTCCATCTCGGTACACCACAAGATGTCTTCCTTCTCGTTCATGAAGACGGGGAAGTGCTGGTCCTTGCCTTGCTTGATGGAGTTGGAGCGAGTGGTGATGGTTCGGACTTTGCTGAACTGGAACAAACACACAAACCCGAAAAGACAACATTAGGGGGTCCTGGCTGCTTCCTCTTCCTCTCAGGATTTTTGCTTTTGGGCTCTCAGGGGCCCAAAGGGAAGGCCCTTCTATTACTAGCCAATGACAATGCAATAGGAAGCCCCTGTGGGGCAAACTTTCTAACTTGGGGGCCACATGCTAGCACTCCCTGCGAGGAGGAGTGACGAAAGGATGGAAGGAGAAAGAGGGAGGAAGAAGAGAAGGAAGGGAGGAAGAAAGGAAGGCAGGAATGGAAGGAGGAAGGAAAGGAAGAAGGAAGGATGAAAGGGTGGAAGTGAATGGAGGGAGGGAGAAAGAGGGAAAGAAAGGCAAAAGGGAAGGAAGGGAGGAGAAAGGAGAGAGGGAAGGAAAGTGAAAAGAAGGACAAAAGGGTGGAAGGGAAGGAAGGAGGGCAAAGATAAAGAGCTAACTGGCCTTGAAGATAGTGGAGATTTAATTAGAGAAGACCGTTTGTAATTAAGAGTTTGGAGAAGCGCACGCCTTGCCAACAAGCGTGAAGCTAGAGGTCAACGTAATGCTTTCATATTTATTTATTTATTTCGCGCATTTCTACCCCGCCCTTCTCAAGCGGGCGGTATGAGAAGTAGGGAAGTGCAGCCCTTTCCTGAGATCCTTGCAGACCCTTTCTTGGCCCCACGGCGCACCCCCTTGCAACGACTTCCCATGCTCACCTTGGCTATCCTGCCATGCTCCAGACACTCCTGCAGTTCCAGCTTGTCATTCACAGTTGACGCCAGTGGCCTGGAGAGAGGACAAGAGACCCGTAGATTGACATCTCAACAAGCCCAAACCTTATACTTCCAATAAACTCCCATTACAATGGCCCTGCACCCACAACTTCTCTCCTTGCAATATTTCCTCTTTATATTCAAAACGTTTGATTTGCTGGGTTGTTGTAGGTTTTTTTTGGGCTATATGGCCATGTTCTAGAGCAGTGGTTCTCAACCTTCCTAATGCCGCGACCCCTTAACACCCTTCCTCATGTTATGGTGACCCC
>NW_026844366.1:352802138-352868002 GCF_025583915.1 Anolis sagrei ordinatus | reverse complement strand
GCCAAAGCCAGCACTTTGAATTGGGCCCGGTAGCAAATTGGTAGCCAATGGAGCTGGCGCAACAGAGGGGTTATATGCTCCCTGTGTGCCACCCCTGTTAGTATCATGGCTGCCACACGCTGGACCAATTGAAGCTTCTGAGCCGTCTTCAATGGCAACCCCACGTAGAGAGCGTTGCAGTAGTCTAAACGGGATGTAACAAGAGCGTGGACTACCGTGGCCGAGTCAGACTTCCCAAGGTACGGGCGCAGCTGGCGCACAAGCTTTAACTGTGCGAATGCTCCCCCGGTCACTGCTGAAACCTGGGGTTCCAGGCTCAGTGGTGAATCCAGGATCACACCCAAGCTGCGAACCTGCGTCTTCAGGGGGAGTGCGACCCCATCCAGCACAGGTTAGAATCTGTCTTGCTGTCTCTGTTGACCTGGGATAACCCCACCAAGCCACCAGAGGGCACTGGAACCTAATTGTTGGAACCCATTGCCCAGTGTACAGTCCTGCTTAGGAAGAGTTGGATTCTGAATCCATACTCTGTTTACTGTCAGGGGTCATTTGAATGCAATTTTCCTGCTTCTTAGCAGAATGGGGTTGGACTGGATGGCCCATGAGGTCTCTTCCAACTCTTTGATTCTATGATTCTACTATCCAGTCTCAGTGTCTTGGTTGGATTTGAGGGTGAAGTGAGGGTTGTCAATCAGGAATGCAAATGTGCCCTAATGGAGATGGGAAGGGGAGGTTACATTGTATCTCTTTCAAAATACACTGGAGTTGATTGTCACGATGCCAGGGCTCTGCCTTATTCAGGAAGAGATGAACCAAACAAATACCCAGTTTGTATCAAGCAGTTTAAATAAAACAGCACTTACTTTCTGGCTGCTTTAATAGCTCAAATATAAAACATAAAGATTACACTCATCCACAGAATATAAAACAAAAACAGCAAACACTGTTGCAAGTTCAAGATAACTCCATAGTCAAAAGGGTCCAGTCCAGTGGTCAAATGCCGAGAATTCAATAAACAAAGTCCAGGGATCAAGAGTCTATACTGTAGTTAAAAGCCAGTCCAAAGATTCAAGGTTCCGGGATTCCAAAGCTTCAGGAGAAGTACTAAATTGAGTTATAGATAGAAAGATAAATTGAGTTATAGATAGAAAGATTTATTGAGACATATAGATAGATATTGAGTAACATTGAGAGTTATATAGACAGCTAGATTAATAGAGAAGCTATTGAAAAAGTATTGAGGATTTGCCTCCAAAGCAGATAGGGGGAAAATCTGCTTTTTACTAGCCACAGGAGCTCAGGGTTAGGGTGACCAGGGGAGCATTTGCACAGCTAAAGCTTGTGCGCCAGCTGCGCCCGTACCTTTGGAAGTCTGACTTGGCCACGGTAGTCCACGCTCTGGTTACATCCCGTTTAGACTACTGCAACTCTCTACGTGGGGTTGCCTTTGAAGACAGCTCGGAAGCTCCAACTAGTCCAACGCTCGCAGCCATGATTTTAACAGGAGCGGAGCGCAGGGAGCATACAACCCCCCTGTTGCGCCAACTCCACTGGCTACCGATCTGCTACCGGGCTGAATTCAAAGTGCTGGCGTTGGCCTTTAAAGCCCTAAACGGTTCCGGCCCAAGCTACCTATCTGACCGCATCTCTGCCTATGAACCCACCAGGACTTTGAGATCTTCCGGGGAGACCCTGCTCTCGATCCCGCCTGCTTCTCAAGCGCGGCTGGCGGGGACGAGAGATAGGGCCTTCTCGGTGGTGGCTCCTCGGCTGTGGAACGCCCTTCCTACGGACATTAGACTAGCACCATCTCTAATGGTATTCCGCAAAAAGGTGAAGACCTGGATGTTTGTGCAGGCGTTTGAGTAATTTAGTGCAATCTGGTAATGGAACATAGGAATGGAACAATGGACGACGAACCTGGACTACGCTTGGATGATGAGAAGATTGGGTACGGTTGTTTTTTGTAATAATTGTGCATTGTAACTGCTTATTGGTAATTTATGGATAATGTGTTAAGTCAATTGTTATATGTTGTATGGAACCACTGCTGTTTCTACTGTTTTTACTGTTTGTGAACCGCCGTGAGTCGCCTTCGGGCTTGAGATACAGCGGTATAGAAGCAAAGTAAATAAATAAATAAATAAATAAAGGGACTCCAGAATTCCTTATTTTTACCTTTTGGAGAAAGATTACCTCAATACTTGAATGCACGAAAGCTCATCTCTATGCTTTACCAATTGACTGTTTGTAACTTTGATAAGCTGTGCCAAGTCTACAAAGACTTTGGAAATAAATTTATTTATTATTTATTTATTTACTTCATTTGTATACTGCTCCTCTCAGCCCTTAGGCGACTCGGAGCGGTTCACAACAATTCAACAGTATACATAGTACAGACAATAGGCCTTTAAAACAATAGCATCACAATCAATAAGCATAGCATCAATACAATAAATGTTCCGTTTGCTGTTCCATACTTGAAGTGGACTCAGTTACTCAGAAAGTTTGAGCTTTTAAAGAAAGATCCCAGCGGTCCGCCCAGACAAAGAGAGCAGCACATCGCGGTCTTATTTTTAAGGCGTCTGAGTGTGAGGTCAAGACACCGAAAATCCACAAACCTGGGGGAAAATCAGCAGCATCTACCACCAAAACAAGACAAATACTTTTCTCCCAAAGATCAGTCCCAAGGCTCGCTCCTTATATCCAGAAACACCCAGTTGCAACCAATCTCTTCAATACCTCCACCCTTAATTGCTTTCGCCCATGAACCCTTACTTACAGATTACTCAGCCCTTTAGAACTAAGACTTACATTAAAGCTTCCATCCCCAACTGCTAGGCCTACCACCACCAAACACCATCAACTGCAGAACATGATACATGACATCAATGAGGCAGAGAGGGCCATCTTTGAAAGTCCCTGGGAACTTTCCGGGAATTGGGAAGGCTAGCAGATTTGGGATGGATGACGGGAAGCCTTTAGCTAAGACATGTAGAGGATTGACGTTAGAATGTGACTGAACTGTTAACAACATCTAAAAACATCTTAAAACCTAACAATAACACAAAGCCACTGAAGACCAGCAGAAAGCAGTTTCTCTGTTTCTTTCTCTCTGCAGTCCAACCCCGTGATGATCGATGCCAAAGAGGTCTCCGCCGCGCACAGAGCCCGCTACTTCTGGGGGAACCTGCCCGGCATGAACAGGTGGGTCAGAGGTGCGGGCCAGCCACACAGGTGCCCATTGATTCCTATCTCTCCCCCTTCTGTTCCCCTGGTAGTGTTTTGGCAAAGGCTTCAGAGCTTTTTCTGTTGCTATGCTGCTTTGAAGTTTATCCCATTTCTTTGCTGTGTTGTTTTGTTTGACAGCTTCAGAGTTCTTGTGTCTTTTTCAGTGAAGTTTTTATTTGCAGATTGCTTTTGATGTTAGTTTTCCCATTGATGTTTTGTGAGCCTTGTCTGGGGCTCTGTATTATGTTATGAATAATTTTTCAATCACTTAAAAGCATAGGTTCTTTTTATTGCAATTTTCCAGTCAGAGAAAGAGTATCAGAACTTTCACAGAACAACACTTAGACATGCAGCTTGTATGTAACTACATTGACTCCACAAACAACCTACAGTTACATTGGCTAACAAACAGAGGGGAATTATATGTTTACTCAACATTCACACTTCACATATAAACATTCATTCATCATGCATCCATCCCTATATTACCACACACTTTCTCTCTCCTTGGAGAGGCACCTACTTAGGCTAGTTCCTACTTTCCTTGCAATCTGCCAGCACACAGTTCCAAAACTTCCGAAACACATCCTCTTTCCCTAAGAACTACGCAAAGGATCAGTTTCCCTACAGCAGAAACTGACTCCCTGGAAACATATCATGACTCCAAAATCTCCCTCCTTTCTCTTCACTTGAGAAAAGGAGCAAGTGACCAGACTGCGTTCCATTGCAGATCTGCCACTCCCAAAGGTACACCATCTCTCTCCTTCCCATGGAGATGAGCACGGTGGGTGAGCCAGACTCCTCTGGTCTGCCACAATTTTGGAATATTAGAAGGTCTCTTACATAGCACCCTAGAGGTGAGAAAAGCGGTATAGAAAGACTGTAAATAAATTAATAATAATAATAATATTTTCCCAGGCTCAGCCAGGCCTTCAAGTGCTAATGAAGGTGGTCAGTTGAAACATTCACACCTAGCTCCAGAATACAAGAGTCCTTTGTCCCACCCTAATCTTTCCACAGATATATAAACCCCTTTTCCTAGTTCCAACAGACCTCACTACCTCTGAGGATGCTTGCCATAGATGCAGGCGAAACGTCAGGAGAAATGCCTCTAGAACATGGCTCTATAGCCCGAAAAAACCCACAAGAACCTACTTATAATAATAATACTTTATTTGTACCCCGCTACCATCTCCCCAAGGGACTCGGTGCGGCTTACATGAGGCCGAGCCCACAATACAACAGCAAACAGTAACAACAATAATACAAAAAGAATAAATAAACTCATAAGCAAAAATAAGCAATAAACACTAACAATAACACGACGCATTTAAAAACCTATGGCTGGGCCAAATGTAATAATTAAAAATTTAAAAATAATGCTGGGCATGAACAAAGTGACATGCAACTGGGATAGAAGTTTTGGAGAGGGAATAAATGTGCAGACAATCTTAAATCATTATTAAAGTGCGTTTAAGGACATATTGCTTTAATAAATAGTAGGGCTGGGCGGTTTCGTTTCGTTAATTCGTAATTCGTTAATAATTCGTTAATTTTTTCAATTACAAAACGATAACGAACCATTCTGGAGCAATTTTTTTAAAAACGAATTTGTAAATAGTTTTGTAAATGCTTCGTATTTCGTTATTGTATTCATTTCGTTATTGTTTTGAGGTCGTTTCGTTATTATTTCCGCATGTCTGGGGCAAGTTTTTTGTTTAATTAGTGAAAAAAAATTATAATATCACACCAACAGTCAACAACAGAGGGAGAGGGAAGCTTCAGAAGTTTTTGGAGGTTTTTTAGCGTATTTCGCGGTCGCGTCCGCCATTAACGAATCGATTCATTATTGTTTCGGAAATCGATTCGTTAATGTTTTGTAATTTTTTTCACATTTACGAAATTTCGTAAATATCGAACTTTTTAAAAGGAAAATTTTGTAATTATTTTAAATAACGAAACGCAAAAACCCCCCAAAAAACGAATCGATTTTAGAAACAAATTTTTCCGTTGTTACCCAGGCCTAATAAATAGATATATATGTATATGAAATATCCTGGCTTCATCTCCGTTCCGGGCAGATGTTGACTCTCCTTAATTGGTGTTAATAAATGTAAGGAACCTTGTGTTGACTTCCTTCTTAACGTAAGGAACCTTGTAAACATTTCCTTAACTTAAAGAGCCATTGTGTCTGATAATGTAAACACGTTTATCCACCAAGAGTTAATCAAGTCAGCAATGTCAACAGTTCAGCTACTTTTAATTACAGTCCATGAATTGTTCACCTCCTTCTTGTAGTTTTCTAGGCCTCACCCCTTATTATTTTTATTTATTTTATTTACACCATTTCTACCCCGCCCTTCTCACCCCAAAAGGGGGACTCAGGGTGAGTAACACAGGAAACAATTCAATAATAATAATAATAATAATAATAATAATAATAATGCATTGTCGAAGGCTTTCATGGCCGGAATCACTGGGTTGTTGGTTTTTTCGGGCTATATGGCCATGTTCTAGAGGTATTCTCTCCTGATGTTTCGCCTGCATCTATGGCAAGCATCCTCAGAGGTAGTGAGGTCTGTTGGAACAACAATTGATCAACAATTGGGTCACACCGTTTACAGAAAGCTCACAGACACACAGATAGATATCTACATAAAAACTCCAACCATCACCCAAGTCAGAAAAGAAGCCCCATTAAAGCCTTGGCAGACCGTTCAATAAGAATCAGCGAAGCCCACCTCCTCCGAGATGAACTGAACCACCTCAACTGGGCTCTCCAGGCCAATGGAGACTCCACCTCAGACATCAGAAGAGCTGCAAGACAACCGAGAAGGAGCCACGAGACTCAAGACCAAAATCCGCCCAGAGGAAAAGTGTTCTTGCCAGACATCAAGGGAACCACTGACCACAGAGGGAAGCTGATAAGGAAACACAACATACAAACTATCTACAGACCCACTAAGAAAATCCAACCAGTGCTCCGTTCAGCAAAGGACAAGAGGGATCCTCTCACCTCTGCAGGAGTCTACCGTGTATCATGCAGCTGTGGACAAGAAGTCTCCAGAGGGACCACCAAACGCAGCAGCAGCATTGCCCAGACACGCATCAAGGAACATGAAAGGCACTGCAGACTCCTTCAGCCAGAGAAGTCATCCAAAGCAGACACAGCATATTATTTGAGAACACAGAAGTGCTGGACCACTCTCACCACCACCATGTCAGACTACACAGAGAAGCCATTGAAATCCACAAGCATGTGGACAATTTCAACAGAAAGGAGGAAACCATGAAAATGAACAAAATCTGGCTACCGGTATTAAAAAAAACTCTAAAATTACAACAGCACAACAACAGAGAGGAAACAAACAAAGACATTTAATCACCTCTCAACAAAAGATTGCTTCAGGCACTGTCAGGCCATTATATGCGAATCAAGGTGGTCAGTTGAAACATTCACAGCTAGCTCCAGCAGACAAGAGTCCTTTGTCCCACCCTGGTCATTCCACAGATATATAAACCCATTTTCCTACACCAAAAAAAGTGCCAGGCCATCTAATGCTAATCAAGGTGGTCAGTTGAAACATTCACACCTTCCTCCAACAGACAAGAGTCCTTTGTCCCACCCTGGTCACTCCACAGATACATGAATAAACCCAATTTTCCTAGTTCCAACAGACTTCACTACCTCTGAGGATGCTTGTCATAGATGCAGGAGAAACGTCAGGAGAGAATGCCTCTAGAACAGTGTTTCTCAACCTGGGGGTCGGGACCCCTTGAGGGGTCGCGAGGGGGTGTCAGAGGGGTCACCAAAGACCACCAGACAACACAGTATTTTCTGTTGGTCATGGAGGTTCTGTGTGGGAAGTTTGGCCCAGTTCAATCGTTGGTAGGGTTCAGAATGCTCTTTGATTGTAGGTGAACTATAAATCCCAGCAACTACAACTCCCAAATGTCAAGGTCTATTTTCCCCAAACTCTACCAGTGTTCATATTTGGGCATATTGAGAATTCGTGCCAAGTTTGGTCCAGATCCATCATTGTTTGAGTCCACGGTGCTCAGTGAATGTAGATGAACTACAACTCCCAAAACTCAAGGTCAATGCCCACCAAACCCTTCCAGTATTTTTTGTTGTTCATGGGAGTTCTGTGTGCCAAGTTTGATTCAATTCCATTGTTGGTAGAATTCAGAATGCTCTTTGATTGTAGGTGAACTATAAAACCCAGCAACTACAACTCCCACAGGACAAAATCAATACTCTCCCCCAACCCCACCAGTATTCAAATTTGGGCATATTGGGTATTTGTGCCAAATTTGGTCCAGTGAATGAAAATACATCATGCATTTCAGATATTTACATTACAATCCATAACAATAGCCAAATTACAATTATGAAGTTGCCACAAAAATAATGTTATGGTTGGGGGTCACCATAACATGAGGAAGGGTGTTAAGGGGTCGCGGCATTAGGAAGGTTGAGAACCACTGCTCTAGACCATGGCCATATAGCCCAAAAAAAACCTACAACAACCCAGCAAATCAAACGTTTTGAATATAAAGAGGAAATATTGCAAGGAGAGAAGTTGTGGGTGCAGGGCCATTGTAATGGGAGTTTATTGGAAGTATAAGGTTTGGGCTTGTTGAGATGTCAATCTACGGGTCTCTTGTCCTCTCTCCAGGCCACTGGCGTCAACTGTGAATGACAAGCTGGAACTGCAGGAGTGTCTGGAGCATGGCAGGATAGCCAAGGTGAGCATGGGAAGTCGTTGCAAGGGGGTGCGCCGTGGGGCCAAGAAAGGGTCTGCAAGGATCTCAGGAAAGGGCTGCACTTCCCTACTTCTCATACCGCCCGCTTGAGAAGGGCGGGGTAGAAATGCGCGAAATAAATAAATAAATATGAAAGCATTACGTTGACCTCTAGCTTCACGCTTGTTGGCAAGGCGTGCGCTTCTCCAAACTCTTAATTACAAACGGTCTTCTCTAATTAAATCTCCACTATCTTCAAGGCCAGTTAGCTCTTTATCTTTGCCCTCCTTCCTTCCCTTCCACCCTTTTGTCCTTCTTTTCACTTTCCTTCCCTCTCTCCTTTCTCCTCCCTTCCTTCCCTTTTGCCTTTCTTTCCCTCTTTCTCCCTCCCTCCATTCACTTCCACCCTTTCATCCTTCCTTCTTCCTTTCCTTCCTCCTTCCATTCCTGCCTTCCTTTCTTCCTCCCTTCCTTCTCTTCTTCCTCCCTCTTTCTCCTTCCATCCTTTCGTCACTCCTCCTCGCAGGGAGTGCTAGCATGTGGCCCCCAAGTTAGAAAGTTTGCCCCACAGGGGCTTCCTATTGCATTGTCATTGGCTAGTAATAGAAGGGCCTTCCCTTTGGGCCCCTGAGAGCCCAAAAGCAAAAATCCTGAGAGGAAGAGGAAGCAGCCAGGACCCCCTAATGTTGTCTTTTCGGGTTTGTGTGTTTGTTCCAGTTCAGCAAAGTCCGAACCATCACCACTCGCTCCAACTCCATCAAGCAAGGCAAGGACCAGCACTTCCCCGTCTTCATGAACGAGAAGGAAGACATCTTGTGGTGTACCGAGATGGAGAGGTGAGGCAACGGGGGTGCCTTGGGGCTGGGAATGGGGCTCAATTCCTGGTCCCACAACCACGTCTTTACCTTCCTCCTGAAGGAGAGGAGGGATGTTGATGCCCTAATTTCCCCCGGGAGTGAGTTCCACAGGTGAGGGGCCACCACTGAGAAGGCCCTGCTCCTCGTCCCCACCAACCTCACTTGTGATAGAGGTGGGGTCGAGAGCAGGGCCTCCCCAGATGATCTCAAATTCTGAGGTGGGACGTAGAGGGAGATATGTTCAGACAGATACACTGGACCGGAACCGTACAGGGTTTTGTAGGTCAAAACCAGCACCTTGAATTGTGCTCGGAACTGAACCGGCAGCCAGTGGAGCTGACACAGCGGGGGGGGGGGGGGGGGGGGGGTGCTCCCTGTATGTCACTCCGGTGAGCAATCTGGCTGCCGCTCACTGGACCAGTTGAAGTTTCCGAACAGTCTTCAAGGGCAACCCCACGTAGAGTGTGCTGCAGTAGTCTATTCGGGATGTAACAAGAGCATGGACCACTGTGGCCAGATCAGACTTCCCAAGATACGGGCGCAACTGGTGCACAAGTTGTAGTTGTGCAAAAGCTCTCCCGTCCACCGCTGAAACCTGAGATTCCAGGCTCAGCGAAGAGTCCAGGATCATTCCCAAGGTGCGAACCTGTTTGTCGTGCATTGTCTCAGGAGTTGTCCTAGGTGGGAGTTTTGCTTCCACCTCTCTCTCGTAGAAGGTCAGAGCCATCCCTTGCCCCACAGCCCAGGCCACAGCCTCCCTCTAGCCACCTCGCCTGTTGTTTCCATGGGGTGGCCCTCCCATTTTTGATCCATAATTAATCTGTTTATTTACAGTATTTATAATGGCTTTAATAACACTTTATTTGTACCCCGCCACCATCTCCCCAGAGGACTCGGTGCGGCTTACATGAGGCCGAGCCCAAATACAACAATACAAGCAATAATAAACACAGTACAAACAATAAAAATAAACACATAGACAATAAAATATACAACATTATCAAACAGAAGAACGGCCTGCCTCGGGAGCGTGCTTGCTCCATCCATGTTCAACATCTACACAAATGACCAGCCACTGCCAGAAGGGACAGAGAGTTTCATCTATGCTGATGATCGTGCCATCACTGCTCAAGCAGGGAGCTTTGAGATGGTTGAACAGAAGCTCTCCGAAGCTCTAGGTGTTCTTACTGCCTATTACAGGGAAAGCCAGCTGATCCCTAATCCATCTAAAACACAGACATGTGCCTTTCACCTTAAGAACAGACAAGCATCCCGAGCTCTGAGGATCACCTGGGAAGGAATCCCACTGGAGCATTGCAGCACACCCACATACCTGGGAGTCACTCTGGACCGTGCTCTGACCTACAAGAAGCACTGCTGAACATCAAGCAAAAAGTGGGTGCTAGAAACAATATCATACGAAAGCTGACTGGCACAACCTGGGGATCACAACCAGACACAGTGAAGACATCTGCCCTTGCGCTGTGCTACTCTGCTGCTGAGTATGCATGCCCAGTGTGGAACACATCTCACCACACTAAAACAGTGGATGTGGCTCTTAATGAGACATGCCGCATTATCATGGGGTGTCTGCGCCCTACACCACTGGAAAAATTACACTGCTTAGCCGGTATTGCACCACCTGACATCCGCCGGGAAGTAGCAGCCAATGGTGAAAGGACCAAGGCAGAGACATCTCCAGCTCATCCCCTGTTTGGGTATCAGCCAGCACGTCAAGACTTAAATCAAGAAATAGTTTTCTAAGATCTACAGAGACACTCGCTGGAACACCCCAGCAAGCGAGAGTCCAAAAGGGGCAGGCTCAAACCCAGAACCTCAATCCATGAGTGATACCAGATGAGAGACTCCCCCCTGGGCACGCAGACTTGGAAGGCGCTGAACAGACTGCGCTCTGGCACCATAAGATGCAGAGCCAACCTGAAGAAATGGGGCCACAAAGTGGAGTCCACGACATGTGAGTGTGGAGAAGAGCAAACCAGAGACCACCTGTTGCAATGCACCCTGAGCCCTGCCACACGCACAAGGGAGGACCTTCTTGCAGCAACACCAGAGGCACTCCAAGTGGCCAGATACTGGTCAAAGGACATTTAATCCACTACCAAGCTTGCAAACTTTGTGCTTTGTTTGTTTGTTAAAAAAATGCAATACAACTGTTTGGTTCACTCCTGACATGATAGATAAATAAATAACCTGAAATAATAACACAGTCCAGGTCTGGGCACCACAATTCAGGAAGGAGATGGACATAATGGAAGAGGTCCGGCAACACCAGAGGCACGCCAAGTGAACAGATACTGGTCAAAGGACAGTTAATAGAATACCAAGCTTGCAAATTCTGTGTTTTGTCTGTCTGTTTGTTTGTTTTTGTTAAAAATGTAATACAAATGTCTGATTGCTGATGACACGATAAATACCGGTCCTGACCACTCTCTCTTTCCTGCGCCCACAGGGTCTTTGGTTTCCCGGTCCACTACACAGACGTGTCCAACATGAGCCGCCTGGCGAGGCAGAGACTGCTCGGCCGCTCTTGGAGCGTCCCCGTGATCCGCCACCTCTTCGCCCCGCTGAAGGAGTACTTTGCCTGCGTTTAAGAGGCGCACTCATTGAACTGTCCGAGCGGAGGAGGAGGCGTCTCAACACAACCACCCCCAGGAACAGAAGCGAAGTGCCCCAGAACGGAGGAGGTGGCCAGTGGGCGAGAGGGAGGAGGGAGGGAGGGAGAGGACCCCTGCCCGTGGGCGCGGGCTCCCGCCGCCCAGGTCTTCACCCATCCTCTCCCCAGTTCGAGCCACCCTAAGCCCAACCCGCCGGTCCCGCTCTCGTTGGCAACCGCCCTTTAATTTCCTGCTCTTTCTGGGGTTTGTCTGTTAGTTTGGTTTCTGCCTCTCCTCGCCGGGCCCCACAAAGTGCGGGCCTGGCCTCGGGCGCCACCGACCGCAACAGAGGAAATTCCAGCCGAGGCCAAAGCTGAGCAGGCCGCGGGGCAACGTTGCCCCCGCTCAGTTGAGGAGCACAAAAGTGGGGCGCGCCGCACTTTCCAGCCCCGCTCCAGGGAGGAGCGCAAGCTGGGGAAGCCGCAAGCCCCGCCGAGCCCCTTCCCCGGTCCCCCCGATGCCCCCCCACACCACACACATCTACACACTTTTCTATAGTATTTGGGTGCCTACCACACAGGAGACCTTGATAAAAGCCCAGCTCCTACAGCCGCTCTTACCTCTTGTTTACAGTTTATATATATGTGAGAGTTATGCTAAAGAAATGTCTATATATATAAAAAAGGTACTGTTACTACTGTACAACTGACTTTCAAAATGGTGCTTCTACAACAGCAGGGGGTGGGGCTGAAGGGCAGCTTCTGCGGTGCTTCAAGTGCCAGCCTGCCAGGCGAAGGGGAGGAGGAGGAGAAGAAGGGGCCCGGATCGGGGCCCCTTCTTGCAAAGGCAGTGGCAAAGGGAGGGCAGGCAAGCAGGCAGGCAGGCAGCAGAGAGGCACCCTCCTCTGCCCTGGGTGTCAATGCAATAATTGCTTTTGTGTCCCAAGAGGCAACCCTCCTCCCTCAGGCCAGGGGCTTGGGCCTCCCAGTCCCCCTGTAGAGCTCCCCATGGCGGCCCTACACATTCAGTGGTGCTTTCCCGCAGTCGGCGCGCTCTGGGCCCCCTCCCTGGCTCAAAGATGGGGAGGCCGGCCGGCCGCCCCCCAGCCGGACCCAGCAGTGCCCCTTTTGGTCACCTCCCAACTCCCAGGCTGCAGAGTCCCTTGCGAGGTCTATGGTTCCGCTCTTTCCTTCCTTCCCCGTTTTTGCCCCAAATGCAGGATATCCTGAGGGTGGGAGATGGAAGAGCTCCCCGCCCTGCCCTGGCACCCCATGTCGTTCCTCCGCGATCTCACGTGGTTCTTGGAGGGTCAGCGCCTGCTGCCTCCCTTCTCCCCCTCTTCTGTTTATGGCTGATGTGAATTGTAGACTTCCTGTTTTGCTTGATCAGACTCTGGCTGCGCTGCCCTCCAACTCCCACTCAGAGACACGCACTTGGAGGAGGTGGCGAAGGGCAGGTGGGGGACTTCCGGGGACAGTTCTTGTGCAAGGAGGCCACGATTTCGGGTCACATTTTCTTGGCAATTGTGTGCACTTTACTCCTTCGGCAACGGGAAAGCAACCCTTTGCCTGCGAGACCCTGAGGCAGGAGGCACGAGGGGCAGCCGGTTGTGCTGCGGACGCGAGTCTGCCATTCCCTTCCGTTTTGGGGGGATTGCTCCCGACGGGGGTCCTGAGCCCTTGGTGCTAATGGGAAGTGGGGTTGGAGACCCCCTGAGAGAAGCTCTCTGCCTCAGCAGCTCCCCCATCTCGGCCTCTCCAGGGGGACGGCATCTCCCCTCTGCTCCCGTCTTCCCGGCCTGCGTCCATGGTGCTCTCGGGGTGCTGAGGCAAAGTGTGGGGGCTGGGCGGGGGGCGCCTCTCGCCCACCTCGTCCCCTGGCCAGTGCTCCCCCAGGACAGCCCTCCTCAGGCGGGAATGCCCCGAGGAAAGGCCGCTGGCCTTGGTGCTAATAATATTTCAGGGAGTCAGTTGGGGTGGCGAGCAGGCGTCTCCACTCACTTCCCTTCAAACTGTGAAGGGTGCTGGGGGGTCTCACTCAGGGTCTGGTGGGGAAGGGAGCGTGGCGGAGCCCTCTGGGTGGGGCACAATTGGGGTGCCCCTCCAGCTGGTGCCTGTGGCTGGCAGCCCCCCTCACACTCTCTTTTAATTCTAACGTCCACCCCGCCAAACACACACACATACACATACATACTGGGCTGTTAGGGCCGGCGGTGTCTCAGTTTGAGCACCACCTCCCACCCCAGTCATTTTGCAAGATTTCTAACCCACCCGCCGCCTTTCCCAACCTACTTGCCACAGAGGCGACAAGTACAGAGAGGGAAACGTTCCCTCTGCCGCCCTCTTCTTGTTGAGTTTCACTGGTGCTAAATGGGAACTAGGAGACCCTGTTGTAACCATGATTTGCCCGTGCCGACTTCCCACGCAGGGCCACCTGAGCCAAGGGGTTGGAAAAGGAGCGGAGGCTCCCGAGGGGGGAGTGGGCAGCGGGGAGCCGACTGTTCCAGGTGCACCAACCCCTTTTTTAGAAGCTACGCTTTGGAGAAGAACCTTACGAAGTGCTCACAGAAGCGACGCCTGGCTCTTCTCCAGCGCCTTCCTTTCAGAGTATAGGTTTAGCCGAGAGGTTGGCCACACCGTCCCCCAGTTCGAGGTCTCGATCCAGCGGCTCAGCGCTCGCTGCATCTCCCATATCTGCCCCCCCCCCAACTCCGCAGCTGTCAGGCCGAGAAGGGCCCTCCCCATTGTGCGCCCCCTTGCCCAACCTGGAAGTGGGGAAGCCTTCTTTTGTCTGTCCAATCCCCCCAGAGTCTTTGTCTTGGGCCTGTTTTGCTGTCTGCCACAGAGCCCCCCACCCGTTTTCCCTCCAGAGGGTGGGGGGAGGGGGAGGAGGGACGGACTGGACAAACAGACTTGACTCAGAACCCCCCCCCCCCTTTTACAAAGGTCCCTCTGTCAGGTTGCACAGCCCTAGACTGAAAAAAGCCAAGCAACCCGGCCCCTAAACCTGCCCCACCCACCCACCCAGGATTGCCTGAATTCCTTTGGCATCTGCAGAGGGACGAGGTGACAACCAAGGTGCTAAACCGTTTTATTACAGATCTATTGTTAACTTAAGTCTGCTGTCTGGACAATGACTGTTTTTGTTTTCTTGTAGTGGAGTTTAAAAGAGCTCTATTATTTTACTCTTATATATTATTATTAAAAAAAAGGCATTTTAACTTTGTACTTGAAACCTAAAGGAAAAGATTTCATGTGTTTTAGCCTAGTCATTGAAGTAGCTGAGACGCTTTACTGTTTGTGGGAAATCATGTATTCATGCTGACGAGTAATCTGTGGAGATCCTGGAAAGAGCTCCAGCCTGTTTCCCTGCCCTCCAGCCGCCCGACATTCCACGCAGCAGCTCCACCCGGAAACCATTCTCTCCTTTTTCCCCTCCTTCCTTCCTTCCTTCCTTCCTTCCTTCCTTCCTTCCTTCCTTCCTTCCTTCCTTCCTTTCCTCCCTCATTTCTTTCTCCATCTCCTTCCTTCCTTTTCTCCTTCCGGCTTCTTGGCAGGGGGTTGGACTGGATGGCTCACAAGCTCTCTTCCAGCTCTATGATTCCTTCCTTCCCTCCCTCCCTTTCTACTTCCTTCCATTCTTCCTTTTCTTCCTTCCTTCCCTCCCCTTCCACCTCCTTCCGTTCTTCCTTTTTCTTCCTTTCTTCCCTGCCTCCCTCTCTCCCCTTACACTTCCTTCCATTCTTCCTTTTTCTTCCTTCCTTCTCTCCCTCCCCTTCCACTTCCTTCCATTCTTTTCCTTCCTTCATTCCCTTCCACTTCCTTCCATTCTTCCTTTTTCTTCCTCCCTCCCTCCCTTCCTTCCTTCCCTCCCTAGTTCCTTCCATTCTTGCTTTTACTTCCTTCCCTCCCTCCCCTTCCACTTCCTTCCATTCTTCCTTTTACTTCCTTCCTTCCTTCCCTCCCTCCCTCCCCTTCCACCTCCTTCCATTCTTTTTTCTTACTTCCTTCCCTCCTTCCCTCCCCTTCCACTTCCTTTCATTCTTCCTTTTCCTTCCCTCCCTCCCCTTCCACTTCCATTCTTCCCCTTCCCTTCCTTCCTTCCTTCCTTCCTTCCTTCCTTCCTTCCTTCCCTTCCTCCCTCCCTCCCCTTCCACCTCCTTGCATTCTTCCTTTTTTCCTTCCTACCTTTCTTCCTTCCCTCCTCTTCCACTTCCATTCTTCCCCTTCCTTCCCTCCCTTCCCTTCCACTTCCTTCCTTCCTTCCCAGGCCCATACCCACCCACCTGCACCCTCGCCTGGCTTTTCTTTTCATTTCCCGGATGATTTGGGGAATGCCCCATCCTTTCTGCCGCTTTGTTATTCTTTTTATTTTTTAGGGTTGCTTCTATATTTATTGACAAATAAATAATAATGTACATTTCAGAGTATGGTTCTGCCCTGCCCGGGGTGGGTGGGGGGAGGCAAGGCTGGCTCCCCATCCCCGTGGGCAGGCGCTTGTATCTCTGTGTAAGTATTGCTCGTGACATAGCTGTTTGATAAACTAATTAAAAGGTCAATGGTGCAGCAGATGTTAGAAAGTCTGTCCGTTCCGCCGCCGCCGCCGCAGCCATCCCATCCTTTGCATCTTTCTTTTGTGCCCAGAACACTCAAATAAGGAAGGCTCCTTGCTGATGTACTTTGTGCTGGAGAACACTTGAATAAATGTTCTGTTTTGTGCAAAAAGAAAACGGAAAAGGAGGCGCTCCGCCGTCTTGTGCTTTTTGTCCCTTTCTCGTGCTGGACCGTTGCAAAGTTGGGAGGCCATTCACACTCCTCAAGAAGGTTAAATGTATTTATTTTATTTATTTAAGACATTTATATTCCGCCCTTCTCAGCCTGAAGGGGACTCAGGGTGGAGCACGGCATATACACATCAAACATTCAATGCCGGGACACAAGTTCACATACAATACATAAACATTAAAAAACATTAATGATCCCAATCATTAAGACTAACACGTGTTTCCAATAGGGCTGGGCGGTTTCGTTTCGTTAATTCGTAATTCGTTAATAATTCGTTAATTTTTGCAATCACAAAACGATAACGAACCATTCTGGAGCAATTTAAAAAAAACGAATTTTTAAATAGTTTTGTAAATGCTTCGTATTTCGTTATTGTATTCGTTTCGTTATTGTTTTGAGGTCGTTTCGTTATTATTTCCGCATGTCTGGGGCAAGTTTTATGGTTGTTTTGTTTAATTAGTGAAAAAAAATTATAATATCACACCAACAGTCAACAACAGAGGGAGAGGGAAGCTTCAGAAGGTTTTGGAGGTTTTTTAGCGTATTTCGCGGTCGCGTCCGCCATTAACGAATCGATTCGTTATTGTTTCGGAAATCGATTCGTTAATGTTTTGTAAATTTTTTTCACATTTACGAAATTTCGTAAATATTGAACTTTTTAAAAGGAAAATTTTGTAATTATTTTAAATAACGAAACGCAAAAAACCCCAAAAAACGAATCGATTTTAGAAACAAATTTTTCCGTTGTTACCCAGGCCTAGTTTCCAATAAATGGAACAGAGATATGCTAAATTTCATATGGGAGGGGAAAAAAGCCAGGATAAAGATAAAAAAATCTTACAGACGCCAGAAGTAGGGGAGGATTAGCTATGCCGGACATGCAACTTTATTTTGAGGCCTGTGCTCTATCATGGGTGAAAATATGGGCTACCCTAGAACAAAAAAAGATATTAACTTTAGAGGGTCATGACATTAGAAGAGGGTGGCACACCTATTTAATAGGCCTGGGTAACAACAGAAAAATTTGTTTCTAAAATCGATTCGTTTTTTGGGGTTTTTTGCGTTTCGTTATTTAAAATAATTACAAAATTTTCCTTTTAAAAAGTTCGATATTTACGAAATTTCGTAAATGTGAAAAAAATTTCAAAACATTAACGAATCGATTTCCGAAACAATAACGAATCGATTCGTTAATGGCGGACGCGACCGCGAAATACGCTAAAAAACCTCCAAAAACTTCTGAAGCTTCCCTCTCCCTCTGTTGTTGACTGTTGGTGTGATATTATAATTTTTTTTCACTAATTAAAAAAACAACCATAAAACTTGCCCCAGACATGCGGAAATAATAACGAAACGACCTCAAAACAATAACGAAACGAATACAATAACGAAATACGAAGCATTTGCAAAACTATTTAAAAATTCGTTTTTTTAAAAAATGCTCCAGAATGGTTCGTTATCGTTTTGTAATTGGAAAAATTAACGAATTATTAACGAATTACGAATTAACGAAACCGCCCAGCCCTACTATTTAAGTTATGGTAAGGCAAAGATGGTTATGGTAACGCAAAAGCCGGGTTGCAGCTAAACGTCAAAAAAACCAAGATTATGGCAACAAGAATGATTGACAACTGGGAAATAGAGGGAGAAAACGTGGAGGCCGTGACAGACTTTGTATTTCTAGGCGCAAAGATTACTGCAGATGCAGACTGTGGCCAGGAAATCAGAAGACGCTTCCTTCTTGGGAGGAGAGCAATGTCCAGTCTCGATAAAATAGTAAAGAGTAGAGACATCAGACTGGCAACAAAGATCCCGCCTAGTCAAAGCCATGGTATTCCCTGTAGTAACCTACGGATGTGAGAGCTGGACCTTAGGGAAGGCTGAGCGAAGGTAGATCGATGCTTTTGAGCTGTGGTGTTGGAGGAAAGTGCTGAGAGTGCCTTGGACTGCGAGAAGATCCAACCAGTCCATCCTCCAGGAAATAAAGCCCGACTGCTCACTGGAGGGAAAGATACTAGAGACAAAGCTGAAGTCCTTTGGCCACATCATGAGGAGACAGCAAAGCCTAGAGAAGACAATTATGCTGGGGATAGTGGAAGGAAAAAGGAAGAGGGGCTGACAAAGGGCCAGGAGGATGGATGGATGGCATCCTTGAAGAGACTGGATTGACCTTGAAGGAGCTGGGAGTGGTGACGGTCGACAGGGGGCGTGGGCTGGTCCATGAGGTCACGAAGAGTCGGAGACGACTGAACGAATGAACAACAACAAAAGGCAAAGATAGAAAATAATTTTACCAACCATTTTATCAGAGGTCCTCTTCTAAAGACTTGGAATAAATATAAAGACATCATGTATCCTAGAATACCCATGTGGACATCGCCAATAGAGGCATATCACAAAAGAGAGATACCGAAAAATAGATGGCTCAGCTACAGGCAACTACTGGTTAAAATGAACAACGAATGGCATTTAAGGTCTATGGAAGAACTAAAGAGGGAGGACAAAGAATTAAATTGGCTACAATATTTACAAATTAAAGAAACTCTAAAGGTAGATCTAAAAGTGGGATTTAGTGAACAGGACACATGCTGGGACATAATTATGAAAAAGGATAAGAAACTGATTAGGATTTTATATCGAAATCTGTTAGAATGGAGTAACGAGAAGGAACTAGTAAAAGGAAATATGATTAAGTGGGCCAGAGATATTGGCCATTCTATATTATTAAGCGAATGGGAACAAGTATGGAAGGTTAAGTTAAAGTATACTAGAGCCAGCAGTGTAGTAGAGAACTGGTACAAAATCTTTTATAGATGGCGTTTGACACCTGCCCAATTAGCAAAATTTAGCAAAAATTATAATACGCATTGCTGGAAGTGTGGAAAAGAGGCTGGAACATACTTCCCAGGCATGTAGCCGGGGGGGGGGGGGCGCTTGGGGGGCTTCAGCCCCCCCCCCCGAAATTTTCATGGTGGTTCGCGAAAAGGCCTTAATGGTGCATTATTTATTTATTTATTTGTTTGTTTATTTATTTACTGTCCTTGTATACCGCCGTTTCTCAGCCTAACTGGCGACTCAACGCGGTTTACAACAGAATATACAGTACACAGTATACAATTAAAACCGTAAAAAACATAATACACAATATTTCACATAAATCACAATCCAATACATCTCCTAACTAAAATCGTGGTCCAATTGCATCATCCATATTACCAATCCGTAGTCGACACATTCATTGCACCGAATTAACCAAATGCCTGCTTGAACATCCAAGTTTTTAGTCTTTTTCGGAATACGAGGAGGCTGATCTTACCTCCATGGGAAGGGCGTTCCAGAGCCGAGGGGCCACCACAGAAAAGGCCCTGTCTCTCGTGAGCATTATTTAAACTGTTATGTTTATTCATATCATGATCTGATCACCATACTCAATATATCCCATATGCATGGGGGTATTGGGGTAAAATACAAAAGGTTTGCTAGGCTAGACCCTCTTTCACTCAGATTCAGCCCCCCCCCCGAAACCCCCCACCCCCCCCCTGAAAAAAAATTCCGCCCCCCCCCCCCCCCCGAAACGAAATCCTGGCTACGGGCCTGATACTTCCACTTGTATTGGAATTGTAAAATGATCAAAAAAATTTGGACAACGGTTCACAAGCATACACAAAATATCATCAAAACAAAGTTTGATCTCAAACCCAAATATATTTACTGAACATAACGGATTTAGGCCTAAAGAAAAATGAAGAATTTTTTTTTTTTTTACTTCTCGTCGGCAGCCAAAATATTAATAGCACAAAAATGTTAAAGTAAAGGGATTCCTACGGATAAAGATTGGTTGAAGAAGATAATAGATTTCAAGAACTGTGAAAGACTATTGAGTCAATTAGAGGAACAAAATATATTTAAGCAGATAAACTGGAATAATCTGGAAGAATATTTGAAAAAGAAACTCAAATTAGACATATAAGGTCTATGGGTAAGAAGAATTAGAGTAGTTAAAAATAAGAAAAAGGAGCAATGAAACGGATAATTATTCCTCTGTGGACTGAACGGAAGTGACGCACACACTTGTTTGAACTGCACCCCCCAACTTATAATAAATAAATAAACTTCCCCTCCCCCCCCCCCCCCCCCCCCGGTCTTCTCCTTACCTCTCTATCTCATCCCCACGGTCTGTCTAAATCTCATAACTTTCTATCACAATGATTGTTCTCCCACTTTCACTGTAAAGGAAAATGGCATAAATATAAATAAATAAATAAATAAAAATCTCCATATTAAAATACACCATTTAAAAGTCATCCGCATCAAATCTAATTGGCCTGGTCATCTTTCCTATTGTCACTTTATTGCCTTGTCCCGAAAGCTTGGTCCCACAGCCAAGTTTTGACCATCCTTCTAAAGGACAGAAGAGAGGGGGCCGACCCGATCTCACCAGCAAGGGAGTTCCATAGCCAGGGGCAATCATTTCTTTATTTATTTAAAAGTTTTGTATACCGGCCTTCTCACCTCTCTTGAGGGACTCAGACCGGTTTCCAACCATAATATCACATACAATCAATAAAACATCATAATACATATTACAGTAAAACATGAAAACAGCCATTACAATCAATAACTACAATGGTCAGTCGTCACACTAAAATCGTTGCTCATCATCCTCCTTCCATATCTCAGGGTGTTGGCTCACTCGTCGAATGCCTGTCTCCATAACCAGGTCTTCACCTGTTTCCTAAATGTCAGGATAGACGGGGCGGTTCTGATCTCCAGTGGGAGAGAGTTCCAGAGTCGAGGGGCCACCACCGAGAAGGCCCTGTCCCTCGTCCCCACCAGACGCACTTGCGAGGCCGGTGGGACCGAGAGCAGGGCCTCTCCAGACGATCTTAATAATCTTGATGGTTCATAGGGGAGAATACGTTCGGAGAGGTAAACAGGGCCGGAGTCGTTGAGGGCTTTATAGGTTAACACCAGCACTTTGAATTGTGCTCAGAAGCTAATTGGCAGCCAGTGGAACTGGTGTAACAGCGGAGTGGTGTGCTCCCTGGACCCAGCACCCGTTAGGAGTCTGGCTGCCGAGCGTTGGACTAACTTCAGCTTCCGGGCAGTCTTCAGAGGCAACCCCACGTAGAGAGCGTTGCAGTAGTCTAAATGGGATGTAACCAAAGCGTGGACCACCGTGGCCAAGTCAGACTTCCCAAGGTACGGGCGCAGCTGGCGCACAAGTTTTAATCACCGAGAAGGACCTGTCTCTCGTCCCTACCAATCATGCCTGTGACAATGGTGGGACGGAAAGCAGGGCCTCCCTGGAGGGGGATCTTAATCTCTGCGATGGTTCATAGGGGGAGATGCGTTTGGACAGGTAACTTGGGCCAGGGTCATTTAGGGCTTTCTAGGCCAAAGCCAGCACTTTGAATTGTGTCCGGTAGCAAACTGGCAGCCAGTGGAGCTGGTGTAACATGCGAGTTGTATGCTCCCTGTAAGCCACCCCAGTTATTAACCTGGCTGCCTCTCACTGGACTATTTGAAGCTTATTATTATTATTTCGGACACTTCTACCCCGCCCTTCTCACCCCGAGGGGGACTCAGAGCGGCTTACAAAGGCACAATTCGATGCCGGCAACAATACAGCAATACAATACAATACAACAGTATAGCAGCAATTAAACAGTTGAAAACGGTCGGTTCTCAGTTCCACAACATGTCAATAAACCAGTTTAACATTCAGCGTTCGCCGTCTCATAGTCCACAGTTTCAATTCCACATTGTCAGTCCTGTTAATTCTAGTCGTCCATTGTCCTTAACTGTCAGGTTGCCCGAAGGCCTGGTCCCATAACTACGTTTTTAATTTCCTTCTAAAGGAGAGGAGGGATGTTGCTGATCTGATTTCCCCCGGGAGCGAGTTCCACAGGTGAGGGGCCACCACCGAGAAGGCCCTGCTCCTCGTCCCCATCAGCCTCACTTGTGATAGAGGTGGGGTCGAGAGCAGGGCCTCCCCAGATGATCTCAGATTCCGAGGTGGGACGTAGAGGGAGATGCATTCGGACAGGTACGCCGGACCAGAGCCGTATAGGGTTTGTAGGTCAAAACCAGCACTTTGAATTGTGCTCGGAACTGGATCGGCAGCCAGTGGAGCTGATATAGCAGAGGGGTGGTATGCTCTCTGTATGATGCTCCGGTGAGTAATCTGGCTGCCGCCCACTGGACTAACTGAAGTTTCCGAACAGTCTTCAAAGGCAACCCCAAGTAGAGTGTGTTGCAGTAGTCTATCCTAGATGTAACGAGAGCATGGACCGCCCTGGCCACGTCTGACTTCCCAAGGTATGGGTGCAGCTGGCACACAAGTTTTAATTTTGCGAAAGCTCCCCTGACCACCGCTGAGACCTGGGAGTCCAAGCTCAGTGATGAATCCAGGAGAACTTCCAAGCTCCAAATCTGTGCCTTTAAGGGGAGTGCGACCCCATCCAGCACAGGTTGTGATCCTATACCCTGTTCGGCCTTGCGACTGACCAGGAGGACCTCTATCTTGTCTGGATTTAACTTCAATTTACTCGCCCTCATCCATACTGTCACAACAGCCGGGCACCGGTTCAGGACTTGGGCAGCCTCCTTAGCATCTGGTGGAAGTGAGTGATAGAGTTGGACGTCATCTGCGTACAGATGGCATTGGTCTCCAAAACTCCAGATGATCTCACCCAGCGGCTTCATGTAGATGTTAAACAACATGGGGGACAATACCGAGCCCTGCGGGACCCCACAGGACAATGGAACCCAAGCATCTTGTTTCACACACTCTTTAAGAGGGAATAACCGAATTTGAATTCTGATTGCAGAGAACATCCAACTAAGGAACCATAAGGCACCAGAGAGCTACTTTGGGCTTCAAACATGTCTGTCTAATAATAATAACAATAATGATAATATTAATAATCGAACTGCAAAGACTCTGGCACAAGCCGGTAAAGGTGGTCCCAGTGGTGATCGGCCTAAAGACCTTGGCCTGCACTTAAACACAAACACAAACCCTAAAGACCTTGGCCTGCATGTGCCATCGTGCCTGGGGCTATAACTCTTAGTGAAAGAGACCTAGACGTGACATCTTTCCCCCAGGGGATTGCTTCTTGCCTTCCTTTAGAGAACTGGAACTCCCAAGGACCAAAGCACTGTAGATAACTCAAAATAGGTTTTATTGTTCACAAAGAGTTATCCCTTTAAGGCAATAAGCTGGAAGTTTCAAAGGGGATAAAGGAAATCTACATTACAGTCTCTCATTGTCTTGAGTCCAAGGAGATTTCGCATCTGAGAAGCTTTTCCTGTTCCCTCTTTTCTCAATGGCTGTGAAAGTCGGAACAAACACAACCCCCAGTCCAAAGGCCTATGTTGAAGGCACAGAGTCTTCCCTTTGATGCCAAAGGACCTGTTTGAAAGCACTTGGGTCTCCTCAATGTTGTCCAGGGCGATCTGGGCATGAAGGATGAATCCCAAGGGTAAAAACCTTAGAATTGGTGATGAGAGGTAACTTAATTAAGGGCTTTAGAGCCAAGTCTCTTTCTCATGTCTATCTGATAGAAAGTTTGATAGTCAAATGGAAAAGGAAAAGCTCTGCCCTCCTCCAGGAACAGGTGGAACCAAGCCATTGAGCTGAGGAAGCAATATAACTGGTGCAAACAACATTGACTGACAGCTATAAACCAATCAATCCAACTATACATTTACAAAATAAGCAAGTTTGGGCATGTTATACAGTTTAAACCTTTGCACTTTAAAGTTCTACACACGGGTGGTGCCACTCGCGCCGTCACACTGCACTTAAACACAATCAGTGCTGACAAAATTACTATCTGCCAGGTGCAAAGGGCCATCTTACTGGGATCTTCACACATTATTCACCAATACATCACATAGTCCTAGTCACTTGGGAAGGGTCCGACGTGTGATCCAATACAACAGCCAGCAGAGTGATCTTGTTTTCTGGGGCACCTTTTACCTCCCCACCAAGGCGGTACCTATTTATCTACTCACATTGCTGTTTTCGAATTGCTAGGTAAGCAGAAGCTAGGGCTGACAATGGGAGCTCACCCTTGAACTGCCAACCTTCCAATTGGCAAGATTTTCTATAGCTGGCGATTTAACTTGCTGTACTATCTGCAGCCTTTTGAATTGATCGTCACAATCAAAAGATTCCTCAGGATTTACAGTTTATTATTTCCATCCTCAGGATTGGAGTTAATGTAGTGCAACTTTTTATTATTTTCAGTCAAGCACAAAAGAGAAATAAAAGTTGTAGTTCAGTATAGTATTATACTTGGAGAAAGGCATTTTAATGACTTTGTCTGCTTTTCGGACCTGGTCCTAACAAATTAGAGCAGTCTTTCTCAACCTGGGGGTCGGGACCCCTGAGGGGGTCGCGAAGGGGTGTCAGAGGGGTCGCCAAAGACCATCAGAAAACACAGTATTATTTGTTGGTCATGGGGGTTGTGTGTGGGAAGTTTGGCCCACTTCTATCATTGGTGGGGTTCAGAACGCTCCTTGATTGTAGGTGAACTATAAATCCCAGTATCTACAACTCCCAAATGTCAAAGTCTATTTTCCCCAAACCCCATCAGTGTTCACATTTGGGCATATTGAGTATCCATGCAAAGTTTGGTCCAGATCCATCATTGTTTGAGCCCACAGTGCTCTCTGGATGTAGGCGAACTACAACTCCCAAACTCAAAGTCAACGCCCACCAAACCCTTCCAGTATTTTCTGTTGATCATGGGAGTTCTCTGTACCAACTTTGGTTCAATTCCATTGTTGGTGGGGTTCAGAATGCTCTTTGTTTACATGTTAACTATAAATCCCAGCAACTACAACTCCCAAATGACAAAATTGATGCCCCCGCCAACCCCACCAGTATTCAGATTTGGGCATACTGGGTATTTGTGCCAAATTTGCTCCAGTGAATGAAAATACATCCTGCAGATCATTATTTACATGGCGATTCATAATGTTAGGGTTATGGTTGGGGGTCACCACAACATGAGGAACTGTATTAAGGGGTCGCGGCATTAGGAAGGTTGGGAACCACTGAATTAGAGGAATGCATTTCGGTTGAAAACGCTATATCTGGCTTTACCAGCAGGTGATGCTTACATTAATGCATCTAGTTACTGCTACCATATTTACTCCTCACATGGGGTTGGACAGCAGTGGCTCCCAAAGTGACCCATTTAAGGTGGAATCAGGTGTCAAACAGGGATGTGTTATTGCCCCAACTCTATTCTCCATCTTCATCGCTATGATACTTCACCTTGTTGATGGGAAGCTTCCCACCGGAGTGGAAATAATCTATCGGACAGATGGCAAGCTATTCAAACTCAGCAGACTGAAAGCCAAAACCAAGGTTACAACAACATCTGTTATAGAACTCCAGTATACTGATGACAATGTCGTCTGTGCGCATTCAGAAGAAGATCTACAAGCCACTCTAAACACCTTCGCAGAAGCATACGAGAAGCTCGGCCTGTCATTGAACATTGAAAAAAAGGTGCTTTTCCAGCAGGCACCAGCCAACCCCTCTCCAATGCCAGTGATACAGCTTAATGGTGTAACATTAGAAAATGTTGATCATTTCCGCTACCTTGGCAGCCACCTCTCCACCAAAGTCAACATCGACGCCGAAATACAACACCGCCTGAGCTCTGCCAGTGCAGCATTTTCCAGAATGAAGCAGAGAGTGTTTGAGGACCGGGACATCCGTAGGGACCAAGGTGCTTGTCTATAAAGCTATTGTCCTCCCAACCCTGCTCTATGCCTGTGAGACCTGGACTGTCTACAGACGTCACATGCAGCTCCTGGAACGTTTCCATCAGCGCTGCCTCCGGAAAATCCTGCAAATCTCTTGGGAAGACAAGCGGACAAACGTCAGTGTGCTGGAAGAAGCAAAGACCACCAGCATTGAAGCGATGGTCCTCCAACATCAACTCCGCTGGGCCGGCCACGTTGTCCGGATGCCTGACCACCGTCTCCCAAAGCAGTTGCTCTACTCCGAACTTAAGAACGGGAAACGGAACGTTGGTGGACAGGAAAAGAGATTTAAAGATGGGCTCAAAGCCAACCTTAAAAACTCTGGCATAGACACTGAGAACTGGGAAGCCCTGGCCCTTGAGCGCTCCAGCTGGAGGTCAGCTGTGACCAGCAGTGCTGCAGAATTTGAAGAGGCACGAATGGAGGGTGAAAGAGAGAAACGTGCCAGGAGGAAGGCGCGTCAAGCCAACCCCGACCGGGACCGCCTTCCACCTGGAAACCAATGCCCTCACTGCAGAAGAAGATGCAGAGCAAGAATAGGGCTCCACAGCCACATACGGACCCACAAGGAAATCCATAATGGAAGACCATCTTACTCGTCCAACAAGGGATCGCCTAAGTAAGTAAGTACCATATTTACTCCTCACATGGGGTTATGTCTAAAGGAGTGGTTCCAAACCTGTGGTTCGTGGGCCACCAGTGGTCCACAAGAACGAAAATATGGTCTGCAGCCTCACCATTGCTACACCGTTACCACAAAACCACGCAGCAAAAAGAGCGACTGGTCTACAAAACACTCTTCTAATACCAAGGCAACAGGGATGTCAGGAGGGGAGAAGCTGACGACCCAAGAAAGATTAGTACTATCACATCAGCTCTAAATGATTAAATACGGTTTTCTGTGGGCGAGCAGATGGTAACTACTGGGTGGCATCTGTTCTGTAACACAAACTAGAGCTGATGCGGTCTCTATCCAATGCAAGTTTCTGAATCAGCTGATGTGGTCTATCCAGTGCAAATTTCTGAATCAGCTGATGTGGTCTATCCAATGAATTTTTTTGAATCAGCTGATGTGGTCTATCCAATGCAAGTTTCTGAATTACCTGATGTGGTCTATCCAATGCAAGGTTCTGAATCAGCTGATGTGGTCTATCCAATGCAAGTTTCTGAATCAGCTGATGTGGTTTATCCCATGCAAGTTTAGGAATCAGCTGATGTGGTCTATCCAATGCAAGCTGATGTGGTCTAGCCAATGCAAGTTTCTGAATCAGCTGATGTAATCTATCCAATGCAGTTTTCTGAATCAGCTGATGTGGTCTATCCAATGCAATTTTTTGAATCAGCTGATGTGGTCTATCCAATGCAGTTTTCTGAATCACCTAATGTGGTCTATCCAATGCAATTTTTTGAATCAGCTGATGTGGTCTATCCAATGGATTTTTGAATCAGCTGATGTGGTCTATCCAATGCAAGTTTCTGAATCAGCTGATGTTGTCTATCTAATGTAATTTTCTGTTCTGTAACACAAACTAGAGCTGATGCGGTCTCTATCCAATGCAAGTTTCTGAATCAGCTGATGTGGTCTATCCAGTGCAAATTTCTGAATTACCTGATGTGGTCTATCCAATGCAAGGTTCTGAATCAGCTGATGTGGTCTATCCAATGCAAGTTTCTGAATCAGCTGATGTGGTTTATCCCATGCAAGTTTAGGAATCAGCTGATGTGGTCTATCCAATGCAAGCTGATGTGGTCTAGCCAATGCAAGTTTCTGAATCAGCTGATGTAATCTATCCAATGCAGTTTTCTGAATCAGCTGATGTGGTCTATCCAATGCAATTTTTTGAATCAGCTGATGTGGTCTATCCAATGCAGTTTTCTGAATCACCTAATGTGGTCTATCCAATGCAATTTTTTGAATCAGCTGATGTGGTCTATCCAATCCAAGTTTCTGAATCAGCTGATGTGGTCTATCCAATGCAATTTTCTGAATCGGCACCCTAAATAGAATAAAAGAGTTGGAAGAGGCCTCATGGGCTATCATCCTGTCCAACCCCATTCTGCCAAGAAGCAAGAAAATTGCATTCAAAGCACCCCTGACATATGGCCATCCAGCCTCTGTTTAAAAACCTCCAAAGAAGGAGCCTCCACTACACTCCGGGGCAGACAGTTCCACTGCTGAAAAGTTCTCTCTCACAGTCAGGAAGTTCTTCCTCATGTTCAGGTGGAATCTCCTTTCTTGTAGTTTGAAGCCATTGCTCCATTGTGTCCTAGTCTCCAGGGAAGCAGGAAACAAGTTCGCTCTCTCCTTCCTATGACATATTCCCCTCACATATTTATCCATGGCCATCATCATGTCTCCCCTCAGCCTTCTCTTCTTCAGGCTAAACATGCCCAGCTCTTTAAGCCTCTCCTCATAGGGCTTGTTCTTCCACATTGAACTTGCTAGGGTAGCAAAAAAACAAGCTTGCCCCCTTCTCCCTAGGACTTTCACTCACATCTTGATCCCTGGCCCTCATTATGTCTCCTCTCAGCCTTCTCTTCTTCAGGCTAAACATGCCCAGCTCTTTGAGCCACTCCTCATAGGGTTTATCCTCCATACCCTTGATCGTTTTAGTCGCCCTCCTCTGGACACACATTTTGCGATAGTTTTTCAATGAATCTCTCTCAAGAGTCTCAACCAATTTCAACCTAGTTTGTGGCAGCCACAAAAACAACAGTTTCTGGAGTAGAACAACTACTTTCAAAGTAAGTCCTGCATAATTGTTACATAGTGTAGATCTTCAGATATTATTCCCCTTGATGTCAGGCACCACCACCACCACCCCCACCCCCATAATTAAGGGATAGTGACTTATAGTTCTGCAAAGGGCAAGGGCACCAGACTACACAACAAGGGTTAAGTCTTGGTCACATTGCCAAGGCACTGACAACAACAAGGACCCCACGAGGCTTTTTGGGAAATGGCTGGATCTTGGGACTTCTGCCCTTTGTGAGAGTTGTAGTTCCCCAAGGGCTGAGCGATGGATTCTGTTATTGATCAACTCAGCGCCCATCTGCTGACTTCTGCAGGGAGAAATGACTCTTTGCTGCCTGACTTGGACTGCAAACCACCTCCGCTTCCACGAACCTTCCCCAGGAGCATGGGATTTCCAGTTCTTTTAATAAATCAATATTGCAATAAAATAATAAAGATGTGGGGTGGGAAAGGGAATTTTTATATGAACTTTGTATGCATGAGATGCCATCCGCTTCCCTGCCTTCCCCTTTTCCCTCTTGACCTTTCCCTTACAAAAAGTGACCCAGGACTCTTTTGTTGATCAACTCATCTGCATGAAAAATAGCCATTGATTCCCTTATCTCGTTTTCTGAGCTTGACTGGCGAGATGAGGAAGTTATGAGATTTTGGAGAGAAAAATGATTGAAATTACAAAGGATAGCGTTGATCCCTTTCGAGGTCCGCAATCCAACCCTGTTGTTTCTTCCCCCAAAACCATTTCCAACAGGAAAACCTTTGTTTACAGCGGTCACACCTTGCCGGCCAAGACAAAGCCTCGCATTCCATTCTGGCTGGCAATCTGTAATCCCATCATTTCCCCATTGCCTGCGGTTGTCCCGCCTGGCTTGCTTCTGATTCGTCCATCCTCAAAAAGCAGATTTCTGACTTGGCCACGGTGGTACACGCTCTTGTCACATCCCGCCTAGACTACTGCAACGCTCTCTACGTGGGGCTGCCCCTGAAGACGGCCCGGAAGCTGCAACTAGTCCAACGCGCGGCAGCCATGATTCTAACAGGAGCGGAGCGCAGGGAGCACACAACCCCCCTGTTGCACCAGCTCCACTGGCTGCCGATTTGCTACCGGGCCCAATTCAAGGTGTTGGTACTGGCCTATAAAGCCCTAAACGGTTCCGGCCCAAGATACCTAGCTGACCGCATCTCGGCCTATGAACCCACCCGGACTTTGAGATCTTCCGGGGAGGCCCTGCTCTCGATCCCGCCAGCCTCTCAAGCACGGTTGGCGGGGACGAGAGATAGGGCCTTCTCGGTGGTGGCTCCTCGGCTGTGGAACGCCCTTCCTGTAGATGTTAGGCTGGCACCATCTCTCATGACATTCCGTAGAAAGTTGAAGACCTGGATGTTTGTGCAGGCGTTTGAGTAATTCAGTGCAATTCTGGTAATTTGAACATAGGAACGGAACAATGACGTCGAATCTGGATCACGCTTGGATGATGAGGCGATCGGGGGTGGGTTTTGTGATTATGGTATATTGATGTTTGTCTATTAGCTAGTAATGGAAATGTGTAATTTAACTGTTGTGGTATATTAATTATTGCTGTTTTTATTGTCTTTGTTGTTTGCTGTCTGGAAACCGCTGTGAGTCGCCCTCGGGCTTGAGATACAGCGGTATACAAGAATAGTAAATAAATAAATAAATAAATAAATATTTTGTCTATAAATATGCTTGTAAAATGCCTAGCAGTATGCTTGTGGTGGAATGATTCCTGCAATGCATCCGATATCAGCTGAATCGCAAATAAACGCCTCGGTCGCTTGAAAAACCTTCTTCCACTTTGGTGAGGTTTTATTATTTTTAATACTTTAATCATTTGAGATTGGCTTCGCTGGCCTCACCAAGGTATCCAGGACCCTTTTGGCGCGGTCCTCGGGTTCTCCTCTCTTGAGGGGACCCTGCTAAAAGTAGCTCGATATCACCCTCAGATATCCTTCTCCTCAGATATTCTCCTGATATCCTTCTCCTCAGATTGTTGTTGTTCATTCGTTCAGTCGTCTCCGACTCTTCGTGACCTCATGGACCAGCCCACGCCAGAGCTCCCTGTCGGCCGTTACCACCCCCAGCTCCTTCAAGGTCAGTCCAGTCACTTCAAGGATGCCATCCACCCATCTTGCCCTTGGTCGGCCCCTCTTCCTTTTGCCTTCCACTTTCCCCAGCATAATTGTCTTCTCTAGGCTTTCCTGTCTCCTCATGATGTGGCCAAAGTACTTCAACTTTGTCTCTAGTATCTTTCCCTCCAGTGAGCAGTCGGGCTTTATTTCCTGGAGGATGGACTGGTTGGATCTTCTCGCAGTCCAAGGCACTCTCAGCACTTTCCTTCAACACCACAGCTCAAAAGCATCGATCTTCCTTCGCTCAGCCTTCCCTAAGGTCCAGCTCTCACATCCGTAGGTTACTACAGGGAATACCATGGCTTTGACTAGGCGGATCTTTGTTGCCAGTCTGATGTCTCTACTCCACTATTTTATCGAGATTGGACATTGCTCTCCTCCCAAGAAGTAAGCGTCTTCTGATTTCCTGGCCACAGTCTGCATCTGCAGTAATCTTTGCACCTAGAAATACAAAGTCTGTCACGGCCTCCACGGTTTCTCCCCCTATTTTCCAGTTGTCAATCATTCTTGTTGCCATAATCTTGGTTTTTTTGACGTTTAGCTGCAACCCAGCTTTTGCGCTTTCTTCTTTCACCTTGATTAGAAGGCTCCTCAGCTCTTCCTCGCTTTCGGCCATCAGAGTGGTGTCATCTGCATATCTGAGGTTGTTAGTTTCTTCCAGCAATTTTCACCCCAGCTTTGCATTCATCCAGCCCCGCACATCGCATGATGTGTTCTGCATACAAGTTAAAAAGGTTGGGTGAGAGGATGCAGCCTTGCCGTACGCCTTTCCCAATCTTGAACCCGTCTCCTGTTCCGTGGTCAGTTCTGGCTGTTGCTCCTTGGTCCTTGTACAGATTCCTCAGGAGAGAGACAAGGTGCCTTGGGATGCCCATCCCACCAAGAACTTGCCACAATTTATTATGATCCACACAGTCAAAGGCTTTAGAATAGTCAATGAAGCAGAAGTAGATGTTTTTCTGAAACTCCCTGCCATATCCTTCTCCTCAGATCTTCCCTCAGAAACCTTCCTTTTGGAGCAGGGTGACCGGGACATGAAGCTGCTTCTTCCTGATTGGCTGCTGTCATCTCAGCGCTCTGCTCATTGGCTGGCGGAGCTGCCTGTCTGGCAGGCCCTTGCCTTCTCATGCCCAGCGATTCACCTGCTTGCTTACTATTGATCTCCCGCCATTTTCTCCTTGTGAGGGAAAATAAAAGTGGCTTGCAATACAGATTAAAACAAAAATCAATTATAATAACGAAGGACATTTAAAGAAAGGCTAAAACAGAACTCAATTAAAATAATGAAGGACATTTTAAAGAGGGGATAATCAGTATATCTTTGGCGAAGAAAGTATGGCGGGCCTGCTCTCTTCAGTGAAGCCTTCCCTTCGGTGTTTGTTAATAAGTTTTTTATTGAGTTTTACAAATCCGTGAATAGGAAAAAGTGAAAAGAGAAGGAAAAAAAATAGGGTGTATTGAAAGGATAGAGCAAGAAAAAAGTAATCGAAAAGGATGGTGCTGTATAAAGGAAGGGGAGTGCAAAGGTGCAGAGTGTCCTCCCAAAAGCTTCAGTTTCTTCCCGTGGTATGACTTCCCAAAGTGATCCGAGAAGCTAGATTCTTCCATGTCTTTGTTCATCCTTCGAGCCGGTACTCCTTCTTTTAGTTTATTTTTCTTCTCCTTCATTACATGTTGGTCAAATCAATTATTATTGGTATTTCTATTGTTTTTATATAGTCCTTGAAATCTGTCCAATCTGTTCTTTTAATTGTTCCATTAATTCTTTGAGCTAGGTCATCCATCTGGACTATGTCTAAAGCTTTGAGAATCCAATCCTCCAGGGTTGGGGGTTCTTTTTGCTTCCATTTTTTGGCTATTACCAGTCTAGCCGCTGTACTTAACAGGAATAGGGTTTTTTCTTGATTATAGTTTAGATTATCTTTGTTTTTAATTCCTAGTAGATACATTTCCGGTGTTTTTGGGAGCTTAACCTTTAATATTCTTTGGATGGCTTTGTGTATCATTCTCCAGAACAACTTGATCTTCTTGCAGGTCCACCATTGATGGTAAAAGGTGCCTGCCTCTTTCCCACATTTCCAGCATCTGTCTGAGGCACTTCTGTTAAACTATGCTATCTTCACCGGCGTATAATACCACCGGTAAAACATCTTGTACCAGTTTTCTTTAAGATCACTGGCAATAGCGTATTTGATTTTTGTAGACCAGATTTCCTCCCACTGACTCATTAAAATACTGTGTCCTATGTCCTTGGCCCATTTCACTTGGCATTCCTTAACTTGTTCTTCTTCCGTATTCCACTGCAATAATTGTTTGTATAGTATTTTTATTAATTTTTTCTCTCTCTCCATAACCATGTCCCATAATCCTTTTTCTTGAGTAAAGCCTAGTTTTTCGTCTTCTTTAAATCCCTCCCTAATTTGGAAATAGTTTAGCCATGTAAGTTTCCCATTTAGTTCTTTAATTTCTTCATAAGTTTTCAAATCCATTCTTCCATCTTCTTTTCTTTTAAGTATTTGGCGATAGGTTAACCAGTTTCCTTCTCCTAGCTCTCTCTTATGTTTTGCTTCAGTCTGGGAAATCCATAATGGGGTGCTTTTGAAAAACCTAGCCTTGTACTTTTCCCAAGTCTTGATTAATGCTGCTCTTATAAAATGGTCACTAAAACTCTTCCCTTCGGTGTTTGAAGGGGCTCTTTTAACATATTTGGGGAATGTTTTAAAGATCTATCACTTGAATTAGGTTCTATTTATTTGTTGCCTGAGGAGCCCCTGCGGGCATTGAAAGTGATACATAAATAAACACGTAATGTTCGTTTGTGGGATGAGGAGGAATGTGTCCAGAGGAGGGCGACTAAAATGATCAAGGGTCTGGAGAACAAGCCCTATGAGGAGCGGCTTAAGGAGCTGGGCATGTTTAGCCTGAAGAAGAGAAGGCTGAGAGGAGATATGATAGCCATGTATAAATAAGTGAGAGGAAGCCACAGGGAGGAGGGAGCAGATCAAGGGTCTGGAGAACAAGCCCTATGAGGAGCGGCTTAAGGAGCTGGGCATGTTTAGCCTGAAGAAGAGAAGGCTGAGAGGAGATAGGATAGCCATGTATAAATAAGTGAGAGGAAGCCACAGGGAGGAGGGAGCAGAGCAGGGGTCTGGAGAACAAGCCCTATGAGGAGCGGCTTAAGGAGCTGGGCATGTTTAGCCTGAAGAAGAGAAGGCTGAGAGGAGACATGATAGCCATGTATAAATATATGAGAGGAAGCCACAGGGAGGAGGAGGGAGCAAGCTTGTTTTCTGCTTCCCTGGAGACTAGGAATGGAACAATGGCTTCAAACTACAAGAGAGGAGATTCCATCTGAACATGAGGAAGAACTTCCTGACTGTGAGAGCCGTTCAGCAGTGGAACTCTCTGCCCCGGAGTGTGGTGGAGGCTCCTTCTTTGGAAGCTTTTAAACAGAGGCTGGATGGCCATCTGTCAGGGGTGCTTTGAATGCAATTTCCCTTCTTCTTGGCAGGGGGTTGGACTGGATGGCCCCATGGCAACCATGGGGCTGTCCAAACAAGTATCTGGCCCCACTCACAGTGCAGGACATACATTGGATTTGGTCTTCTGCCAGGGATGGGAAGGTGGCGGTGTTGAGGAGTTGACCATCTCTCCGTTGCCATGGACCGACCACTTCCTGGTCAGATTTAGGCTCACTGCACCCCCTAACCTCTGCAGAGGTGGAGGACCCATTAAGTTGGTCCGCCCCAGGAGGCTTATGGATCCCAAGGAATTCCTGATGGCTCTTGGGGAGTTTTCCGCCACCTCGGTAGGTGATCCTGTTGATGCCCTGGCTCTCTCTGGAATGGGGAGATGACTAGAGCAATAGACACAATTGCTCCAGAACGTCCCCTCTCAAGTAGCCAAGCTAAACCATCTCCTTGGTTCAACAAGGAGCTGGCAGGAATGAAGCGAAAGAAGAGGGAACTAGAGAGTGTGTGGCGTTCAGATCCGAGTGAGCCAAATCGAACACGGTTTGTGTCCTTTTTAAGGGCGTATGCCGCGGCAATAAAAGCCGCAAAGAAGGTCTTCTTTGCGGCCACTATTGCGTCTGCAAAGAACCGTCCGGCTGAACTGTTCCAAGTTGTCAGAGGCCTATTAAAACCCGCCACTCAGGATGGGTGCCCTGATGACTCGGCAGCTCGCTGCGAAGCTTTTGCTCGGTTCTTCGCAGACAAAGTCGCTTTGATCCGCTCTGGACTGGATACCATATTAACGGCAGTATCTGAGGATGTAACACGAGCATCTGCTTGTCCGGTTTTGATGGATTCATTTCAATTGGTTCAATCCGAGGATGTGGACAAGGTGCCTTGGAGGAATGAGAGCTACCACATGCATCCTAGACCCCTGCCCATCCTGGCTTCTGAAGGAGGCCAGAGGGGTATTGGCCGAGTGGGTTAAGATGGTGGTTAATGCCTCCCTTCGGGAAGGCAACATTCCAGCAAGCTTAAAACAAGCTGTTATAACACCGCTGTTGAAAAAACCATCACTGGACCCCACTCAATTCGTCAACTATCGGCCTGTTTCCAATCTCCCTTTTTGGGCAAAGTCATGGAACGTGTGGTGGCCTCACAACTCCAGGCATTCTTGGTAGACACGGATTATCTGGATCCGGCACAGTCTGGCTTTAGGCCGGGGCATGGTACCGAGACAGCCTTGGTCGACTTAGTGGATGATCTGCGTCGGGAGCTCGACAGGGGGAGTGTGTCCCTGTTGGTGCTGCTCGACCTCTCAGCGGCCTTCGATACCGTCGATCACGGTATCCTTCTGGGACGCCTCGCGGGGATGGGGTTGGGAGGTACTGTTTTACAGTGGCTCCACTCATTCCTCGAGGGTCGGTCTCAGATGGTGTTACTGGGAGACTCCTGCTCAACTCCACAACCTTTGCTTTGTGGGGTTCCCCAGGGTTCAATACTGTCTCCCATGTTGTTTAACATCTACATGAAGCCGCTGGGCGAGATCATCCGGAGTTTCGGAGTGAGATGTCACCTGTATGCAGATGATGTCCAGCTCTGTCACTCCTTTTCACCTGCTACTAAGGAGGCTGTCGAAGTCCTGAACCGGTGCTTGGCCGCTGTGACGGTCTGGATGGGGGCGAACAAATTGAAATTGAATCCAGACAAGACAGAGGTACTCCTGGTCAGTCGTAAGACCGAACAGGGTATAGGATTACAGCCTGTGTTGGATGGGGTCGCACTCCCCCTGAAGACACAGGTTCGCAGTTGGGTGTGATCCTGGACTCATCGCTGAGCCTGGAACCCCAGGTCTCGGCGGTGGTCAGGGGAGCTTTTGCACAGTTAAAACTTGTGCGCCAACTGCGCCCGTACCTTGGGAAGTCTGACTTAGCCACGGTAGTCCACGCTCTGGTTACATCCCGCCTTGATTACTGCAACGCTCTCTACGTGGGGTTGCCTTTGAAGACAGCCCGGAAGCTCCAACTAGTCCAACGGGCGGCAGCCATGATACTAACAGGAGCGGGGCACAGGGAGCACACAACTCCTCTGCTGCACCAGCTCCACTGGCTGCCGATATGCTACCGGGCTCAATTCAAAGTGCTGGCGTTGGCCTTTAAAGCCCTAAACGGTTCTGGCCCAACTTATCTATCCGAACGTATCTCAGCCTATCAGCCCACCAGGACCCTAAGATCTTCTGGAGAGTCCCTGCTCTCTATCCCACCGGCTTCCCAAGCGCGGCTGGTGGGAACGAGAGACAGGGCCTTTTCTGTGGTGGCCCCTCGGCTTTGGAACACCCTCCCTATAGAGATACGATCAGCTTCTTCGCTGATGGTTTTCCGGAAGAGGTTAAAAACATGGCTGTGTAGTCAAGCGTTTAACTAGTTATCAAACACTGAATCCATGGACAATTTGGACTGGTCAATTACGGACAACGATCTCTGGACTGCGATTTTTGTGATGAGAAGCATGAAGTTTTATTGGTGGCCCAATAATTCGTATTGTTTTATATGTTGCTGTTTTTAAATTGTATATTGCTTTTATCTGTTGTTAAACCGCAATGAGTCGCCGTTCCAGGCTGAGATACTGCGGTATATAAGTGTATTAAATAAATAAATAAATAAATAAATAAATATTCCTGCTTCTTGGCAGAATGGGGTTGGACTGGATGGCCCAGGAGGTCTCTTCCAACTCTTTGATTCTATCATTCTATGAACAGAACTCAAAAAACACAGGGCGAATTGACACCAAATTTGGACACAAGACACCTCTCAGGCCAACGAGTGACCATCACTCATAAAAACACTGAAAACATAGCAGAAAGGACTTAAAAAGCAAAAAAAATAAATAAAAAATTACAACGCATGTGCAAAACCACATATATACACAAACACACATATATACACACATATATGCATATATACACACACAAAACACATACACAGAAAGGAAGGAAAGGGAGGAAAGAAGGAGGAAGGAAGGAAGGAGAAGAAAGAAAGGGAGAGAAGGAAGAAGGAGAAAAGGAGGAAGAGAAAAAGGAAAATAAGGGAAAGAAAGAAGGAAAGAAAGAAGGGTAGAGAAGGAGAGAAGGAGGGAGAGAAAGAGAGAAAGAAAGAGGGAAAGAAGAAGGGAAATAAGGAGAGAAAGGGAGAGAAGGAAATAAAGAAGGGTAGAGAAGGAAGGCAGGAGAGAAGGAGGGAGAGAAAGAGGGAAAGAAGGAGAGAAGGAAATATAGAAGGGTAGAGAAGGAAGGAGAGAAGGAGGGAGAGAAGGAGGGAGGGAAAGGGAAAGAAGGAGAGAAGGTGGGAGAGAAAGAGGGAAAGAAGGAGGGAAGGAGAGAAAGAAAGGTAGAGAAGGAAGGAGAGAAGGAGAGAGAGAAAGAAAGGTAGAGAAGGAAGGAGAGAAGGAGGGAGAGAAAGAGGGGAAAGAAGGAGAGAAGGAAATATAGAAGGGTAGAGAAGGAAGGAGGGAGAGAAGGAGGGAGGGAGGGAAAGGGAAAGAAGGAGAGAAGGTGGGAGAGAAAGAGGGAAAGAAGGAGGGAAGGAGAGAAAGAAAGGTAGAGAAGGAAGGAGAGAAGGAGAGAGAGAAAGAAAGGTAGAGAAGGAAGGAGAGAAGGAGGGAGAGAAAGAGGGGAAAGAAGGAGAGAAGGAAATATAGAAGGGTAGAGAAGGAAGGAGGGAGAGAAGGAGGGAGGGAGGGAAAGGGAAAGAAGGAGAGAAGGTGGGAGAGAAAGAGGGAAAGAAGGAGAGAAGGAGAGAAAGAAAGGTAGAGAAGGAAGGAGAGAAGGAGGGAGAGAAAGAAAGGTAGAGAAGGAAGGAGAGAAGGAGAGAGAGAAAGAAGGAAGGAAGGAGAGAAAGAGGGAGAGAAAGAGGGAAAGAAGGAGAGAAGGAAATAAAGAAGGGTAGAGAAGGAAGGCAGGAGAGAAGGAGAGAGAGAAAGAGGGAAAGAAGGAGAGAAGGTGGAAGACAAAGAGGGAAAGAAGGAGGGAAGGAGAGAAAGAAGGAAAGAAAGGTAGAGAAGGAAGAAGAGAAGGAGGGAGAGAAAGAGAGAAAGAAGGAAGGAAGGAGAAAAGGAGGGAAAGAAAGAGGGAAAGAAGGAGAGAAGGAAATAAAGAAGGGTAGAGAAGGAAGGCAGGAGAGAAGGAGGGAGAGAAAGAGGGAAAGAAGGAGAGAAGGAAATATAGAAGGGTAGAGAAGGAAGGAGAGAAGGAGGGAGAGAAGGAGGGAGGGAAAGGGAAAGAAGGAGAGAAGGTGGGAGAGAAAGAGGGAAAGAAGGAGGGAAGGAGAGAAAGAAAGGTAGAGAAGGAAGGAGAGAAGGAGGTAGAGAAAGAAAGGTAGAGAAGGAAGGAGAGAAGGAGGGAGAGAAAGAGGGGAAAGAAGGAGAGAAGGAAATATAGAAGGGTAGAGAAGGAAGGAGGGAGAGAAGGAGGGAGGGAGGGAAAGGGAAAGAAGGAGAGAAGGTGGGAGAGAAAGAGGGAAAGAAGGAGGGAAGGAGAGAAAGAAAGGTAGAGAAGGAAGGAGAGAAGGAGAGAGAGAAAGAAAGGTAGAGAAGGAAGGAGAGAAGGAGGGAGAGAAAGAGGGGAAAGAAGGAGAGAAGGAAATATAGAAGGGTAGAGAAGGAAGGAGGGAGAGAAGGAGGGAGGGAGGGAAAGGGAAAGAAGGAGAGAAGGTGGGAGAGAAAGAGGGAAAGAAGGAGAGAAGGAGAGAAAGAAAGGTAGAGAAGGAAGGAGAGAAGGAGGGAGAGAAAGAAAGGTAGAGAAGGAAGGAGAGAAGGAGAGAGAGAAAGAAGGAAGGAAGGAGAGAAAGAGGGAGAGAAAGAGGGAAAGAAGGAGAGAAGGAAATAAAGAAGGGTAGAGAAGGAAGGCAGGAGAGAAGGAGAGAGAGAAAGAGGGAAAGAAGGAGAGAAGGTGGAAGACAAAGAGGGAAAGAAGGAGGGAAGGAGAGAAAGAAGGAAAGAAAGGTAGAGAAGGAAGAAGAGAAGGAGGGAGAGAAAGAGAGAAAGAAGGAAGGAAGGAGAAAAGGAGGGAAAGAAAGAGGGAAAGAAGGAGAGAAGGAAATAAAGAAGGGTAGAGAAGGAAGGCAGGAGAGAAGGAGAGAGAGAAAGAGGGAAAGAAGGAGAGAAGGTGGGAGACAAAGAAAGAGAAAGAAGGAAAGAAAGAAGGGTAGAGAAGGAAGGAAGGAGAGAAGGTGGGAGAGAAAGAGGGAAAGAAGGAGGGAAGGAGAGAAAGAAGGAAAGAAAGAAGGGTAGAGAAGGAAGGAGAGAAGGAGGGAGAGAAAGAGAAAGAGGGAAAGAAGAGGAGGGAGAGAAAGAGGGAAAGAAGGAGAGAAGGAAATAAAGAAGGGTAGAGAAGGAAGGCAGGAGAGAAGGAGGGAGAGAAAGAGGGAAAGAAGGAGAGAAGGAAATATAGAAGGGTAGAGAAGGAAGGAGAGAAGGAGGGAGAGAAGGAGGGAGGGAAAGGGAAAGAAGGAGAGAAGGTGGGAGAGAAAGAGGGAAAGAAGGAGGGAAGGAGAGAAAGAAAGGTAGAGAAGGAAGGAGAGAAGGAGGGAGAGAAAGGGGAAAGAAGGAGAGAAGGAAATATAGAAGGGTAGAGAAGGAAGGAAGGAGAGAAGGAGGGAGAGAAAGAGGGAAAGAAGGAGAGAAGGTGGGAGAGAAAGAGGGAAAGAAGGAGGGAAGGAGAGAAAGAAAGGTAGAGAAGGAAGGAGAGAAGGAGGGAGAGAAAGAAAGGTAGAGAAGGAAGGAGAGAAGGAGAGAGAGAAAGAAGGAAGGAAGGAGAGAAAGAGGGAGAGAAAGAGGGAAAGAAGGAGAGAAGGAAATAAAGAAGGGTAGAGAAGGAAGGCGAGAGAAGGAGGGAGAGAAAGAGGGAAAGAAGGAGAGAAGGTGGGAGAGAAAGGGAAAGAAGGAGAGAAGGAAATAAAGAAGGGCAGAGAAGGAAGGAGGGAGAGAAAGAGGGAAATAAAGGTAGAGAAGGAAGGAGAGAAGGAGAGAGAGAAAGAAGGAAGGAAGGAGAGAAAGGGAGAGAAAGAGGGAAAGAAGGAGAGAAGGAAATAAAGAAGGGTAGAGAAGGAAAGCAGGAGAGAAGGAGAGAGAGAAAGAGGGAAAGAAGGAGAGAAGGTGGGAGACAAAGAGGGAAAGAAGGAGGGAAGGAGAGAAAGAAGGAAAGAAAGGTAGAGAAGGAAGGAGAGAAGGAGGGAGAGAAAAAGAGAAAGAAGGAGAGAAGGAAATAAAGAAGGGTAGAGAAGGAAGGCAGGAGAGAAGGAGGGAGAGAAAGGGGGAAAGAAGGAGAGAAGGAAATATAGAAGGGTAGAGAAGGAAGGAGAGAAGGAGGGAGAGAAGGAGGGAGGGAAAGGGAAGGGAGGAGAGAAGGTGGGAGAGAAAGAGGGAAAGAAGGAGGGAAGGAGAGAAAGAAAGGTAGAGAAGGAAGGAGAGAAGGAGGGAGAGAAAGAGGGGAAAGAAGGAGAGAAGGAAATATAGAAGGGTAGAGAAGGAAGGAAGGAGAGAAGGAGGGAGAGAAAGAGGAAAGAAGGAGAGAAGGTGGGAGAGAAAGAGGGAAAGAAGGAGGGAAGGAGAGAAAGAAAGGTAGAGAAGGAAGGAGAGAAAGAAGGGTAGAGAAGGAAGGCAGGAGAGAAGGAGGGAGAGAAAGAGGGAAAGAAGGAGAGAAGGAAATATAGAAGGGTAGAGAAGGAAGGAGAGAAGGAGGGAGAGAAGGAGGGAGGGAAAGGGAAAGAAGGAGAGAAGGTGGGAGAGAAAGAGGGAAAGAAGGAGGGAAGGAGAGAAAGAAAGGTAGAGAAGGAAGGAGAGAAGGAGGGAGAGAAAGAGGGGAAAGAAGGAGAGAAGGAAATATAGAAGGGTAGAGAAGGAAGGCAGGAGAGAAGGAGGGAGAGAAAGATGGAAAGAAGGAGAGAAGGAAATATAGAAGGGTAGAGAAGGAAGGAGAGAAGGAGGGAGAGAAGGAGGGAGGGAAAGGGAAGGGAGGAGAGGTGGGAGAGAAAGAGGGAAAGAAGGAGGGAAGGAGAGAAAGAAAGGTAGAGAAGGAAGGAGAGAAGGAGGGAGAGAAAGAGGGGAAAGAAGGAGAGAAGGAAATATAGAAGGGTAGAGAAGGAAGGAAGGAGAGAAGGAGGGAGAGAAAGAGGAAAGAAGGAGAGAAGGTGGGAGAGAAAGAGGGAAAGAAGGAGGGAAGGAGAGAAAGAAAGGTAGAGAAGGAAGGAGAGAAGGAGGGAGAGAAAGAAAGGTAGAGAAGGAAGGAGAGAAGGAGAGAGAGAAAGAAGGAAGGAAGGAGAGAAAGAGGGAGAGAAAGAGGGAAAGAAGGAGAGAAGGATATAAAGAAGGGTAGAGAAGGAAGGCAGGAGAGAAGGAGGGAGAGAAAGAGGGAAAGAAGGAGAGAAGGTGGGAGAGAAAGGGAAAGAAGGAGGGAAGGAGAGAAAGAAGGAAAGAAAGGTAGAGAAGGAGGGAGAGAAAGAGGGAAAGAAGGAGAGAAGGAAATAAAGTAGGGTAGAGAAGGAAGGAAGGAGAGAAGGAGGGAGAGAAAGAGGAAAGAAGGAGAGAAGGTGGGAGAGAAAGAGGGAAAGAAGGAGGGAAGGAGAGAAAGAAAGGTAGAGAAGGAAGGAGAGAAGGAGGGAGAGAAAGAGGGGAAAGAGAGAAAGAAGTAAAGAAAGGTAGAGAAGGAAGGAGAGAAGGAGGGAGAGAAAGAGGGAAAGAAGGGGCAGCTGGAGGTATTTAGCATGGAAAAAAAGAAGGCAGAGAGGTGACACGAGAGCCATGTTTAAATAATTGAAAGGATGCCATATTGAAGATGGAGAAAGCCTATTCTCCTCTGCTGCAGAGATCTGGACACAATGGAGGATTGATTCTTATTGCAGGAAAAGAGATCACACCTGAATGTTCGGAACAACATCCTGACAGTAAGAGCTATTTGGTGGGGAATCTGCTGCTGCCTGGGAGTCTGGTAGATTCTCCTTTCCTCTCTCGAAGTTTTTAAATGGGCTGGATGGCCGTCTGTTAGGAGGCCTTGCACTGTGGATTCCTGTTTAGCAGAATGTCTCCTCTCAGTCTTCTCTTCTGGGGGTTACCCATGCCCAGCTCCTTAAGCCGCTTCTCATAGTGCTTGTTCTCCAGATCCTTGATCCTTTTAGTCACCCTCCTCTGGACACATTCCAGGTTGTCAACATCTCCCTTCAATTGTGGTGCCCAGAATTGGACACAGTGTGATTCCAGGTGTGGTTTGGCCAAAGCAGAATAGAGCATGGGGAGCACGACTTCCCTGGATCTAGGCACTAGACTCCTCTTGATGAAGGCCAAAATCCCATTGGATTTTAAAGCTGCTGCATGACATTGTTGGCAACAAGTTAAACATGAGCCAACAATGTGATGTGGCAGCAAAAAAAGCCAATGGGATTTGGGCCTGCATCAATAGGAGCATAGTGTCTAGATCTAGGGAAGTCATGCTACCCCTCTATTCCGCTGTGGTTAGACCACACCTGGAATATTGTGTCCAATTCTGGGCACCACAATTCAAGAGAGATATTGACAAGCTGGAATGTGTCCAGAGGAGGGCGACTAAAATGATCAAGGGTCTGGAGAACAAACCCTATGAGGAGCGGCTTAAGGAGCTGGGCATGTTTAGCCTGAAGAAGAGAAGGCTGAGAGGAGATATGATAGCCATGTATAAATATGTGAGAGGAAGCCACAGGGAGGAGGGAGCAAGCTTGTTTTCTGCTTCCCTGGAGACTAGGACGCGAAACAATGGCTTCAAACTACAAGAGAAGGAGATTCCATCTGAACATTAGGAAGAACTTCCTGACTGTGAGAGGCGTTCAGCAGTGGAACTCTCTGCCCCGGAGTGTGGTGGAGGCTCCTTTCTTTGGAAGCTTTGAAACAGAGGCTGGATGGCCATCTGTCAGGGGTGATTTGAATGCAATATTCCTGCTTCTTGGCAGAATGGGGTGGGACTGGATGATGGCCCATGAGGTCTCTTCCAACTCTTTGATTCTATGATTCTATGAATATAGTTTACATGGACCAGAGATCTCTGTTTACTGGGTGGCCTAAAAGTGCAAGAAAAACACAAGCCAAGGAGCCATGTCTAGCAGAGAAAACTGGCTGCATGCCCACTGGAAAGTAGGTCCTCCCTCCAGCAGAGATGGAGATAATCTGTGAGCCGGATCATGTCCGGGAATGGCCGAGGGTGGGGGAAATCCCCTCTGTTCCAGCTGAAAGGTGAACCACCAAATCAAGGCAGCATTAATTGGGAGGGAATGGGCATTGAAATGCAGGACATCAGGCCTTTGGATGCCTTGAGTCTGGGAAAGCACCCTGCTTTTCAGCAAGTGGCTGCAGCATTCGCTGTCCAAGGTACCAGCCTCTCCAATCTCCTTCTGCTCTGCGCCTTATCAAGAGAAAAGAGAAGGAAGTGGTTGCTTTGGATAATTCTGACTTGAGCTCTTCTGCTTGTTGAAATGCCAATGGAGATATTGTGTGTTCCTGCCTGTATTTATTTATCGTGTCGGTATCAACCAAACAATTGTATTACATTTAAAACAAATTTTTAGCAAACAGACAAAACAGAGTTTGCAAGCTTGGTAGTTGATTAAATGTCCTTTGACCAGTATCTGGCCACTTGGAGTGCCTCTGGTGTTGCCGCAAGAAGGTCCTCCCTTGTGCATGTGGTAGGGCTCAGGGTGCATTGCAGCAGGTGGTCAGTGGTTGGCTCTTCTCTGCACTCGCATGTCGCGGACTCCACTTTGAGGCCCCATTTCTTGAGGTTGGCTCTGCATCTCGTGGTGCCAGAGCGCAGTCTGTTCAGCGCCTTCCAAGTCGCCCACTCTTCTGTGCGCCCAGGGGGGAGTCTCTCATTTGGTATCAGCCACTGGTTGAGGTTCTGGGTTTGAGCCTGCCACTTTTGGACTCTCGCTTGCTGAGGTGTTCCAGCGAGTGCATCTGTAGATCTTAGAAAACTATGTCTTGATTTAAGTCATTGACGTGCTGGCTGATACCCAAACAGGGAATGAGCTGGAGATGTCTCTGCCTTGGTCCTTTCACTATTGGCTGCCACTTCCCAGCAGATGTCAGGTGGTGCGATACCCATTAAACAGTGTAATTTCTCCAGTGGTGTAGGGCGCAGACACCCTGTGATAATGCAGCATGTCTCATTAAGAGCTACATCCACTGTTTTAGCGTGGTGAGATGTGTTCCACACTGGGCATGCATACTCAGCAGCAGAGTAGCACAGCGCAAGGGCAGATGTCCTCACTGTGTCTGGTTGTGATCCCCAGGTTGTGCCAGTCAGCTTTCGTATGATATTGTTTCTAGCACCCACTTTTTGCTTGATGTTCAGGCAGTGCTTCTTGTAGGTCAGAGAATGGTCCAGAGTGACTCCTCCCAGGTATTTGGGTGTGCTGCAATGCTCCAGTGGGATTCCTTCCCAGGTAATAATCCTCAGAGCTCGGGATGCTTGTCTGTTCTTAAGGTGAAAGGCGCATGTCTGTGTTTTAGATGGATTAGGGATCAGCTGGTTTTCCTGCCTGTAGAATCATAGAATCAAAGAGTTGGAAGAGACCTCATGGGCCATCCAGTCCAATCCCATTCTGCCAAGAAGCAGGAATATTGCATTCAAATCACCCCTGACAGATGGCCATCCAGCCTCTGTTTAAAAGCTTCCAAAGAAGGAGCCTCCACCACACTCTGGGGCAGAGAGTTCCACTGCTGAACAGCAGTGTGTATATGAGAGAAAAGGGAAAAGGCCTCACTCTCTTGAGATGGTGGGAAATGCTTCTTTCTGCCTGCAGCCCAACACAGAAGATGCAGAATATTCCTTGACCAAACAAGGCACGTGGGGAGCTCAGCTACTGGAGACATGGTGCAAATACCCAGACAAGATTTGTGATGCCAAAAGGCTCCTGTAAGCTTCCAAAAGATGCGGTGGGTAAGAAACAGAAGCATGTGGTGGCTTCTCCGGCTTCATCTGCCTCTGTGTAATAAGAACGTTGCTTATGGTGGCTGTGAATCTGACAAGAGAGAATGGTGTGTGTTGTCAGGGCCAGGGCTGGGGTGTGAAGGAGGCCTCTGCCTCTCCTTCCTCCATTCCCTCTCAGTCCCAGGGGCATCTCTTGAAGACTGTTTGCTGTTTGGGATTCTGCCCAGAAGAGGGGGCCCTGGGGTCAGATTCCTGCTGCCTTCTTGCCTTTGGGGATTTCCTGAACCTCCTGCTTTGCACTTGCTTTCTACTACAAGCCTTCCTGAACTCAAATTCCAGGCTTGTGAAACCCATCTCTGAAACAGCCTTACAAGACCTGCTCTACATCCAGAAAAAATACTGCCCAAAAGGTACGTTGTCTGGCAAGGAAACTAGTCCAATGTGGGCTAGGCAAAACTACGGTGAGGTGGATCTGGAATTGGTTAAATGGACGAACCCAGAGGGTGATTCTCACCAATGCTTCCTCTTCATCCTGGAAAGAAGTGACGAGTGGAGTGCCATCCGCAGAGTTCCGTCCTGGGCCCGGTCCTGTTCAACATCTTTATTAATGACTTAGATCAGTGGTTCTCAACCTGTGGGTCCCCAGGTGTTTTAGCCTACAACTCCCAGAAATCCCAGCCAGTTTACCAGCTGTTAGGATTTCTGGGAGTTGAAGGCCAAAACATCAGGGGACCCACAGGTTGAGAACCACTGACTTAGATGAAGGGCTAGAAGGCAGGATCATCAAGTTTGCAGACGACACCAAATTGGGAGGGATAGCCAATACTCCAGAGGACAGGAGCAGGATTCAAAACCATCTTGACAGATTAGAGAGGTGGGCCAAAACTAACAAAATGAAGTTCAACAGTGACAAATGCAAGATACTCCACTTTGGCAGGAAAAACGAAATGCAAATATACAGAATGGGGGACACCTGGCTCGAGAGCAGGACATGTGGAAAGGATCTTGGGGTCCTCGTGGACAACAAGTTAAACATGAGCTAACAATGTGATGTGGCATCAAAAAAAGCCAATGGGATTTTGGCCTGCATCAATAGGAGGAGCATAGTGTCTAGGTCTAGGGAAGTCCTGCTCCCCATGCTCTATTCTGCTCTTGGTTAGACCACACCTGGAATATTGTGTCCAATTCTGGGCACCACAATTGAAGAGAGATATTGACAAGCTGGAATGTGTCCAGAGGAGGGCGACTAAAATGATCAAGGGTCTGGAGAACAAGCCCTATGAGGAGTGGCTTAAAGAGCTGGGCATGTTTAGCCTGAAGAAGAAAAGGCTGAGAGGAGATATGATGAGAGCCATGTATAAATATGTGAGAGGAAGCCACAGGGAGGAGGAGGGAGCAAGCTTGTTTTCTGCTTCCCTGGAGACTAGGATGCCATGGAACAATGGCTTCAAACTACAAGAGAGGAGATTCCATCTGAACATGAGGAAGAACTTCCTGACTGTGAGAGCCGTTCAGCAGTGGAACTCTCTGCCCCGGAGTGTGGTGGAGGCTCCTTCTTTGGAAGCTTTTAAACAGAGAATGGATGGCCATCTGTCAGGGGTGATTTGGATGCAATATTCCTGCTTCTTGGCAAGGGGTTGGACTGGATGGCCCATGAGGTCTCTTCCAACTCTTTGATTCTATGATTCTATGATCTATGAATGTTGGTGGACAGGAAAAGAGACTGAAAGATGGAGATGAAGAATCATAGAATCATAGAATCAAAGAGTTGGAAGAGACCTCATGGGCCATCCAGTCCAACCCCATTCTGCCAAGAAGCAGGAATATTGCATTCAAATCACCCCTGATAGATGGCCATCCAGCCTCTGTTAAAAGCTTCCAAAGAAGGAGCCTCCACCACACTCCGGGGCAGAGAGTTCCACTGCTGAACGGCTCTCACAGTCAGGAAGTTCTTCCTTGTGTTCAGATGGAATCTCCTCTCTTGAAGTTTGAAGCCATTGTTACCGTGCGTCCTAGTCTCCAAGGAAGCAGAAAACAAGCTTGCTCCCTCCTCCTCCCTGTGGCTTCCTCTCACATATTTATACATGGCTATCATGTCCCCTCTCAGCCTTAAGAAGAGGGTCACCATAAGTTACAACTGGTCAGCCTCAGGCCCCTTCCTTTTCCACCTCAGCCGCTTAAGCTGGCTGACCCTTCTGGCAATAGCTTAGTATAATGCCTTAGTATAATGCCAAGTTTTTAACTTTGTTTGTGGCTTTAAAAATATTTATATACACATTATAACCGAATTGGATTTACCTATTTCTTTAAAGTGTTTTTTTCTTTTTCTTTGTTTTTATGGACTTTGCTGGACAGTTACTCTGGACTATGTTGTTCCCACATATCTCCCTACTGAATTGGATTTACCTATTTCTTTAAAGTGTTTTTTTTAACCTTACTGCTTTTTAATTATCTTCATGTTTTTGTTCTATGCTTTTACATTCGTGCCTTGGATTCATGTTTCCTGATTTTTTGCATTTTAATTGGGAAGTTTGACTTTGTTTTTATGGACTTTGCTGGACAATTACTCTGGACTATGTTGTTCCTGCTCATCTTCCTACCTAATTGGATTTACCTTTTTCTTTAAAGTGTTTTTTTTTGTATTGTTGTTTTTGTATTGTTGTCTGTTGTGTTTTTTTTAATGATGTACTTTGGGCTTGGCCTCTTGTAAGCCGCACCGAGTCCTGCGGGAGATGGTAGTGGGGTACAAATAAAGGTTTATTATTATTATAGTATTATTATTATTATTTTTAACCTTACTGCTTTAATTATCTTCATGGTTTTGTTCTATGCTTTTACGTTCATGCCTTGGATTCATGTTTCCTGATTTCTTGCATTTTAATTGGAAAGTTTGACTTTGTTTTGATGGACTTTGCTGGACGATTACTCTGGACTACGTTGTTCCTGCTTATCTTCCTACCGATTTGGATTTACCTATTTCTTTAAAGTGTTTTTTTTTGTAACCTTGCTTTTTTTAATTATCTTCATGGTTTTGTTGGGAAGTTTGACTTTGTTTTGATGGACTTTGCTGGACGATTACTCTGGACTATGTTGTTCCTGCTTATCTTCCTACCAAATTGGATTTTCCTATTTCTTTAAAGTGTTTCTTTTTCTTTTTGCTTTGATGGACTTTGCTGGACAATTACTCTGGACTATGTTGTTCCTGCCTAGCTTCCTACCAAATTGGATTTACCTATTTCTTTAAAGTGTTTTTTTTCTTTTTCTTTTTTGGACTGTGCTGGACGATTACTCTGGACTATGTTGTTCCTGCTTATCTTCCTACCAAATTGGATTTACCTATTTCTTTAAAGTGTTTTTTTTCTTTTTCTTTTTTGGACTCTGCTGGACGATTACTCTGGACTATGTTGTTCCTGCTTATCTTCCTACCAAATTGGATTTACCTATTTCTTTAAAGTGTTTTTTTCTTTTTCTTTTTTGTTTTGTTTTTATGGACTTTGCTGGACAATTACTCTGGACTATGTTGTTCCTGCCTAGCTTCCTACCAAATTGGATTTACCTATTTCTTTAAAGTGTTTCTTTTTCTTTTTCTTTTGTTTTTTTGGACTCTGCTGGACGATTACTCTGGACTACATTGTTCCTGCTTATCTTCCTACCTAATTGGATTTACCTATTTCTTTAAAGGGTTTTTTTTCTTTTTCTTTTTTGTTTTGTTTTTATGGACTTTGCTGGACAATTACTCTGGACTATGTTGTTCCTGCCTAGCTTCCTACCAAATTGGATTTACCTATTTCTTTAAAGTGTTTTTTTCTTTTTCTTTTGTTTTTTTGGACTCTGCTGGACGATTACTCTGGACTATGTTGTTCCTGCTTATCTTCCTACCGAATTGGATTTTCCTATTTCTTTAAAGTGTTTCTTTTTCTTTTGTTTTTATGGACTTTGCTGGACAATTACTCTGAACTATGTTGTTCCTGCCTAGCTTCCTACCAAATTGGATTTACCTATTTCTTTAAAGTGTTTTTTTTCTTTTTCTTTTGTTTTTTTGGACTCTGCTGGACAATTACTCTGGACTATGTTGTTCCTGCTTATCTTCCTACCAAATTGGATTTACCTATTTCTTTAAAGTGTTTTTTTCTTTTTTGTTTTATTTTTATGGACTTTGCTGGACAATTACTCTGGACTATGTTGTTCCTGCCTAGCTTCCTACCAAATTGGATTTACCTATTTCTTTAAAGTGTTTTTTTCTTTTTCTTTTGTTTTTTTGGACTCTGCTGGACAATTACTCTGGACTATGTTGTTCCTGCTTATCTTCCTACCTAATTGGATTTTCCTATTTCTTTAAAGTGTTTATTTTTCTTTCTTTTTTTGTTTTTATGGACTTTGCTGGACAATTACTCTGGACTATGTTGTTCCTGCTTATCTTCCTACCAAATTGGATTTACCTATTTCTTTAAAGTGTTTTTTTTCTTTTTCTTTTGTTTTTTGGACGATTACTCTGGACTATGTTGTTCCTGCTTATCTTCCTACCAAATTGGATTTACCTATTTCTTTAAAGTGTTTTTTTTCTTTTTCTTTTGTTTTTTGGACGATTACTCTGGACTATGTTGTTCCTGCTTATCTTCCTACCGAATTGGATTTACCTATTTCTTTGAAGTGCTTTCTATTTGCTGCTTTTTTTAATTATCTTCAATAAAAGAATTGTTTTCCATCCAAGGGTGTGGTGTTTGAATTCTGGGGGCTTTTCCTGTCCTGGAGTGCAATAGCCGCACCTTGGTGTCCATGGCAAGCCGCCCCCTCCCCTCCTTTGGCGCCGGGCCCACCGGCAAGGGCCCCCTCCCCTTCTCCCCTTCTCGGAGGCCCCTCCCCCTCGAGGCTGAAGAGGACGGGGATTGGCGGGAGGAGGCAGAGGCAGCTACGCCCATGCCCGGCGCACTCGCGGGGAAGAAGGAGGAGAAGCAGGTGGACGCGGGTGGCGGGCGGCAGGAGGAGAAGGAGGAGGAGAAGCAGGAGCCAAGGAAGAAAGGAAGGGAGGGAGAGAGCAAGGAAGGAAGGAAAGAAGGAAGGAAGGAAGGAGCGCCCTCAGAGCCGGGTGAGCAGCAAGGCGGGCACCAAAGGTGGGGGGGGGGCGTTATTTCAAGTCTTGGGGGGCGCCTCTTGCGAGTGGGGGGGCATTGTCTCTGTTGGGTGAAGGTGAAGAGGTCTCCCATGCGGGTGAATGTGTGTGTGTGTGTGTGTGTCGCTGGGGCGTGACTCCTTTGTCGCCGGATGGAGGCCTGGAGAGGCAACGCCCCTTGCATGGATGGAGATGGATGGAGATGCTGGGGTGGGGTGGGGTGGGGGGGGGGTTGATCTTGGAAGGAGGGAGGGATGCCTGGATGGATGGCCAGGCAAGGAAGAAGCCCCCCTTTGCAGAACTATAAGTCACCATCCCTTGTTTGGGGGGGGGGGGGGTCTGTCTTGGGAGGAGGGGGGGGGTCTGGGCAGCGCCTGACAATGGCGCCTGGCGCGGTGGATTGGCTGGCGCAGGGCTGGGCTTTGTCAGGCTTCCCCCGCCTCCCCTCCCTGGAGACCCCCAGGCAAGCAGCCCAACCCCGGGAGCATTGGGGAGAAAGGGGGGGGGGGGGAGTTGGCCTGCATCAATGAGAATCTAGTGCCTAGATCTAGGGAAGTCCTGCTCCCCAGGCTCTCTTCTGCCTTGGTCAGACCACACCTGGAATCACATTCTGGTGTGAGGTGGACTCTAAGCTGGAATGTGTCCAGAGGAAGAGGGCTAGTCAAAGGATCAAGGGTCTGGGGAACAAGCCCTATGAGGAGTGGCTCAAAGAGCTGGGCATGTGTAGCCTGAAGAAGAGACAGGACGAGGGCCATTGACTCTAAGCTGGAATGTGTCCAGAGGAAGAGGGTGACTAAAACGATCAAAGGTTTGGATTTATTATATCGTGTCATTCGCAACTAGAACATTGGTTTTGAGAACAAGCCCTATGAGGAGCAGCTCAAAGAGCTGGGCATGTGTAGCCTGAAGAAGGATCAGAGGAGACATGATGAGGGCCATTGACTCTAAGCTGGAATGTGTCCAGAGGAAGAGGGTGACTAAATGATCAAGGGACTGGAGAACAAGCCCTATGAGGAGTGGCTCAAAGAGCTGGGCATGTGTAGCCTGAAGAAGAGAAGGCTACACAGCCATTGATTCTAAGCTGGAATGTGTCCAGAGGAAGTGGGTGACTAAAACGATAAAAGGTTTGGATTTATTATATCGTGTCATCCACAACCAGAACATTGGTTTGCAGAACAAGCCCTATGAGGAGTGGCTCAAAGAGCTGGGCATGTGTAGCCTGAAGAAGAGACATGATGAGGGCCATTGACTCTAAGCTGGAATGTGTCCAGAGGAAGAGGGTGACTAAAACGATCAAAGGTTTGGATTTATTTCATCGTGTCATTCGCAACTAGAACATTGGTTTGGAGAACAAGCCCTATGAGGAGCTGCTCAAAGAGCTGGGCATGTGTAGCCTGAAGAAGGCTGAGAGGAGACATGATGAAGGCCATTGACTCTAAGCTGGAATGTGTCCAGAGGTAGAGGGTGACTAAAACAATCAAGGGTTTGGAGAACAAGCCTTAAGAGGAGTGGCTCAAAGAGCTGGGCATGTGTAGCCTGAGGGAGGCTGAGAGGAGACGTTGACTCTAAGCTGGAATATGTCCAGAGGAAGAAGGTGACTAAAACGATCAAGGGTTTGGAGAACAAGCCCTATGAGGAGCCACTCAAAGAGCTGAGCATGTGTAGCCTGAAGAAGAGACATGACGAGGGCCATTGACTCTAAGCTGGAATGTGTCCAGAGGAAGAGGGCGACTCAAAGATTCAAGGGTCTGGAGGACAAGCCCTATGAGGAGCTGCTCAAAGAGCTGGGCATGTGTAGCCTGAAGAAGGCTGAGAGGAGACATGATGAGGGGCATTGACTCTAAGCTGGGATGTGTCCAGAGGAAGAGGGCGACTCAAAGGATCAAGGGTTTGGAGAACAAGCCCTATGAGGAGCCACTCAAAGAGCTGGGCATGTGTAGCCTGAAGAAGGCTGAGAGGAGGCATCATGAAAGCCATGGATAAATATGTGAGGGGAAGTCATAGGGAGTAGGGAGCAAGCTTGTTTTCTGCAGCCCTGGAGTCTAGGAGACAATGGAGCTACAAGAACATTAGAAATAACATCCTAAGAGTGAGAGCTGTTCAGCAGTGGAACTCTCTGCCCCGGAGTGTGGGTGGAGGCTCCTTCTTTGGAGGCTTTGAAACAGAGGCTGAGTGGCCGTCTGTTAGGGGTGCTTTGAACCTGATTTCCTACTTCTTGGCAGAATGGGGTCGGACTGGATGATGGCCCACCAGGTCTCTTCCAACTCTAGGATTCTTTGATTCTATGATTCTACTGTGAGAGCTGTTCAGCAGTGGAACTCTCTGCCTTGGAGTGTGGTGGAGGCTCCTTCTTTGGAGAGGCTGGATGGCCATCTGTTGGGGGTGCTTTGAATGTGTTTTCCTGCTTCTTGGCAGAAGGAAGTTGGACTGGATGGCCCACCAGGTCTCTTCCAACTCTATGACTATGTATTTCCAAAGGCTTCCATGGCTGGAATCTCTGGGTTGTTGTAAGTTTTTGCAGGCTGTATGGCCATGTTCTAGAAACATTCTCTCCTGACGTTTCGCCTGCATCTATGGCTGGCATCCTCAGAGGTTGTGAGGTCTATGACTCTTATGATTCTATGGCTGCAAGGGCTGCTGCTGCTGCTGGAGAGCTCCCTTGCCCAACCCCTCGGCCTCCCCGCCCCTCTTTCTCGGAAGCACCTGCCTGCCACCAAGAGGCAGTCAGGTAGGAGCTGGGCTCATAGAGAATACTAGCGCTGGGAGGGACCCAAAGGGACATCCCATTGCAGCCCCCTTCTTTCCTTCTTTCTGCCACCCAAGCCCTCCCAACAGGCAGCCACCAAGCCTCCGCTTCCAACCCTCCAGAGAAGGAAGGAGGTTCCCCCAGATACCCAGGCACTCTCCATTTCCCCCTCAAGCAGCCTGAGGCCTGGGAGCAGGAGGAGGAGGTGGAGGTGGAGGATGAGGTGGAAGTGGAGGAGGAGGTGGAGGTGGAAGTGGAGGAGGAGGAGGAGATGGAGGAGGAGGTGGAGGAGAGGATGAGGTGGAAGTGGAGGAGGAGGTGGAGGTGGAAGTGGAGGAGGAGATGGAGGAGGAGGAGATGGAGGAGGAGGTGGAGGAGATGGAGGAGATGGAGGATGAGGAGGTGGAGGAGGAGGAGGAGATGGAGATGGAGGATGAGGTGGAAGTGGAGGAGGAGGTGGAGGTGGAAGTGGAGGAGGAGATGGAGGAGGAGGAGGAGATGGAGGAGGAGGTGGAGGAGATGGAGGATGAGGAGGTGGAGGAGGAGGAGGAGATGGAGATGGAGGATGAGGTGGAAGTGGAGGAGGAGGTGGAGGTGGAAGTGGAGGAGGAGATGGAGGAGGAGGAGGAGATGGAGGAGGAGGTGGAGGAGATGGAGGATGAGGAGGTGGAGGAGGAGGAGGAGATGGAGATGGAGGATGAGGTGGAAGTGGAGGAGGAGGTGGAGGTGGAAGTGGAGGAGGAGATGGAGGAGGAGGAGGAGATGGAGGAGGAGGTGGAGGAGATGGAGGATGAGGAGGTGGAGGAGGAGGAGGAGATGGAGATGGAGGATGAGGTGGAAGTGGAGGAGGAGGTGGAGGTGGAAGTGGAGGAGGAGATGGAGGAGGAGGAGGAGATGGAGGAGGAGGTGGAGGAGATGGAGGATGAGGAGGTGGAGGAGGAGGAGGAGATGGAGATGGAGGATGAGGTGGAAGTGGAGGAGGAGGTGGAGGTGGAAGTGGAGGAGAGATGGAGGAGGAGGTGGAGGAGATGGAGGATGAGGAGGCGGAGGTGGAGGAGGAGGAGGAGATGGAGGATGAGGTGGAAGTGGAGGAGGAGGTGGAAGTGGAGGAGGAGATGGAGGAGGAGGAGGAGATGGAGGAGGAGGTGGAGGAGATGGAGGATGAGGAGGTGGAGGAGGAGGAGGAGATGGAGATGGAGGATGAGGTGGAAGTGGAGGAGGAGGTGGAGGTGGAAGTGGAGGAGGAGATGGAGGAGGTGGAGTGGAGGAGGAGGAGGAGGAGGAGGTGGTGGAGGAGGTGGTGGAGGAGGAGTGGCAGCCAATGGGATTTTGGTCTGCATCAAGAGGAGTCTAGTGCCTAGATCCAGGGAAGTCGTGCTACCTATGCTCTATTTCAGGCATCCAAACTGCGACCCTCCAGCTGCTTGGGCCTCCAACTCCTAGAAGGCCTAACAAGATTGTTCAATTGTCAGCAATTCTTGGTGGCAGGCAGGTGCTTCAGAGAAAGAGGGGCGGGGGGGCCAAGGGGTTGGGCAGGGGAGCTCTCCAGCAGCAGCAGCCCTTTCAGCCATAGAATCATAGAGCCATCGATCTCACAACCTCTGAGGATCCCAGGCATAGATGCAGGCAAAACGTCAGGAGTGAATGCTTCTAGAACATGGTCATACAGCCTGCAAAAACTTACAACAACCCAGTGATTCCTGCTCTATTTCATTCTGCCTTAGTCAGACCACATTACCTGGAATCACACTGCATCCCATTCTGGGCCCCGCAATTCAAGGGAGATGATGCCTCTAAGCTGGAATGTGTCCAGAGGAAGAGGGCAGCTCAAAGGATCCAGGGTTTGGAGAACAAGCCCTATGAGGAGAGGCTTAAAGAGCTGGGCAGGTTTAGCCTGCAGAAGAGAAGGCTGAGAGGAGATATGATAGCCATGTATAAATATGTGAGAGGAAGCCACAGGGAGGAGGAGGGAGCAAGCTTCCTTCCCTGGAGACTAGGATGCAATGGAGCAATGGCTTCAAACTACAAGAGAGGAGATTCCACCTGAACATGAGGAAGAACTTCCTGACTGTGAGAGCCGTTCATCAGTGGAACTCTCTGCCCCAGAGTGTGGTGGAGGCTCCTTCTTTGGAGGCTTTTAAACAGAGGCTGGATGGACATCTGTCAGGGGTGATTTGAATGTAATATTCCTGCTTCTTGGCAGAATGGGGTTGGACTGGATGGCCCAGGAGGTCTCTTCCAACTCTAGGATTCTATGATTCTTGGGGCTGCTTTGAATGCGATTGTCCTGCTTCTTGACGGAATGGGGTTGGACTGGATGGCCCAGGAGGTCTCTTTCAACTCTACGATTCTATGATTCTTGAGGCTGCTTCCGGTAGGCTGTTAGGAATTGTGGGAGTTGAAGTCCAAAACACCTGGAGGGAGGGCTGAAGTTGGCCCATGCCTGATCTAGAAGCAGAGCTGAACCACACACACATACACACAGCCTGCCTCCATTACGGAAACCCTGGAGAGTCTTAAGGGAATGACCCAGTTGCCCTGGCAGGGAAGAGAGAGAGAGGGAGAGAGGCCCCTTATTGATCCAGTCTCCCCATTATGGACCCTCGGCAGAAGTAATCTTCTTGGAGCAAGGATTATTGACCCGATGTAACAAGAGAGAGAGGGGGGGAGAGAGAGAGAGGAGTCACTCGGGTTCACCCCATCGGCCCGGTCCCCTTCCCGCAGACACTCAATCTGCCCAGCCGAACCCCCGGGGAAAGGGGGATAAATTTGATTAGCGGGCGCAGCTGCTCCCGTCTTCGGTGGGCCTCTCGCCTTTTCAAAGGCCTGGCGCCATCGCGCTCTCCCCAGCCCATCTGGGAGGCAGAGCTTGATCTGTGAGTGCGTGTATTCCTCTGTGTGTATGTGTGTGTAGTTTAATAATGTTGGCTAAAGATCTGGGCGTCAGACAAAGAAGCCTCTTCTCACACCCTCGCCGTTTTCACACTTTCCTCTGGGCCAAGACAGCCAACGCTTGGCATGGCTTCTTTGAATCCTAGAATCAAAGAGTTGGAAGAGACCTCATGGGCCATCCAGTTCAACCCCATTCTGCCAAGAAGCAGGAATATTGCATTCAAATCACCCCTGACAGATGGCCATCCAGCCTCTGTTTAAAAGCTTCCAAAGAAGGAGCCTCCACCACACAGAGAGTTCCACTGCCGAGTTGTTTATTTATTTATTTATTTATTTATTTATTTATTTATTATTCAAACGTATATGTCGCCACTCCCCTGGGGCTCGGAGTGGCTTACAAAAACAGGATAAAACAGCAATATCAAAGATCAAAGCCTTGTCGAAACAGATATGTCTTACATGCCCTGCGGAAAGCTGATAACTCCTGCAAGGCACGGACTTCAGGTGGCAGAGTATTCCAGAGTGATGGTGCCACTGCTGTGAAGTCTCTGCGTCTGGTTGCTGTTAGACGCAAGGTCTTGACACTGGGAATTTCCAATAGATCTTGGTCCTCAGAACGGAGGGATCTCTGGGGTTGGTAGGGGGCGAGATGGTCCCTCGGGTACATCGGCCCCAGACCATGCAAGGCCTTCAAGGTGAGGACCATCCCTTTGAAAGTGATCCGGTGCTCAATGGGTAACCAATGCAGCTGTAGTAAGATTGGTGTGATGTGGCATCTCATTGGAATTCCCACAAGAAGCCGAGCAGCTGTGTTTTGTACCAGCTTGAGCTTCCGCACCACCGACAGAGGAAGGCCAACGTAGAGGGCGTTACAGTAGTCCAGTCTGGAGATGACTGTGGCCTGGATGACCGTAGCGAGGTCGTCCCTGGACAGGGAGGGGGCCAGACGTCTAGCCTGCCGCAGGTGAAAGAAGGCGGTTCAGCTCACGGCGGAGACCTGGGCTTCCATCGTCAGCAGAGGGTCCAAAAGGACTCCCAGACTCTTTACCAATGGTGACGGGCGTAGTGCCTTGCCATCCAGGGTGGGCAGATGGATGTCCCCACTGCCCGGTCGACCCAGCCATAGGATCTCCTCCTTTGCTGGATTCACCCTCAACCTGCTGGCACGCAGCCACCCAGTCACAGCCTCGAGGCACTGATGGAAACAATCGGGTACAGAGTCCGGTCGGCCTTCCATCCTCAGCACCAGCTGAGTGTCATCGGCGTACTGATAACACTCAAGGCCAAAACCTCAAACCAGCTGAGCAAGTGGTCACATATAAATCTTAACTTTGCCATTAATGTTCCACTTTGCCATGAGTTGGTGCTGCTTCCTTGGTTTTGGATGACGTGCCCAGTCCAGCATCTTGACTCCATGCAGGAACTGAATCCCAGTCCCTCATGCTGGTCTGGAATATGTTTGGCGCCTTGACCTTGATGGAAGTACAGTTGTGCTTATTTGATCGATGGGTTGTTGTATTTTTTTTCGGGCTATATGGCCATGTTCTAGAGACATTCTCTCCTGACGTTTCGCCTGCATCTGTGGCAAACATCCACAGAGGTAGTGAGGTCTGTTGGAACTAGGAAAATGGGTTTATATATCTGTGAAAAGACCAGGGTGGGACAAAGGACTCTTGTCTGCTGGAGCTAGGTGGGAATGTTTCAACTGACCACCTTGATTAGCATTTGATGGCCTGACAGTGCCTAGAGCAATCTTTTGTTGAGAGGTGATTAGATGTCCTTGTTTGTTTCCTCTCTGTTGTTGTGCTGTTGTAATTTTAGAGTTTTTTAATACTGGTAGCCAGATTTTGTTCATTTTCATGGTTTCCTCCTTTCTGTTGAAATTTTCCACATGCTTCTTGTGGGTTTCAATGGCTTCTCTGTGTAGTCTGACATGGTGGTTGTGAGAGTGGTCCAGCATTTCTGTGTTCTTAAATAAAATGCTGTGTCCAGGTTGGTTCATCAGGTGCTCTGCTATGGCTGACTTCTCTGGTTGAAGGAATCTGCAGTGCCTTTCATGTTCCTTGATTCCTCTCTGGGCAATGCTGCTGCATTTTGTGGTCCCTATGGAGACTTCTTGTCCACAGTTGCATGGTATGTGGTAGACTCCTGCAGAAGTGAGAGGATCCCTCTTGTCCTTTGCTGAACGTAGCATTGGTTGGATTTTCTTGGTGGGTCTGTAGATAGTTTGCATGTTGTGTTTCCTCCTCAGCTTCCCTCTGCGGTCAGTGTTTCCCTTGATGTCTGGCAAGAACACTTTTCCTCTGGGTGGATCTTTGTCTTGACTCTCGTGGCTTCTTCTTGGTCTTGCAGCTCTTCTGATGTCTGAGGTGGAGATATCTTCTTGGACAGCGAGTAATGATTATCTGTTCCTTGGTATACCTGTACCTTCCATGTACTTCTTCTTTCCCTGGGAAGGATCCCCTTCATCTTTCTTTGTGCTGAAACAATCAAGGGTCACAGGGGCTGAGATGCTTTCATGTGAGCAGTGTCCATGTCCAGAAGAAGGGTGGTCTACTGCTCCAGCCACCATGTCAATCTCAACTCTTGACTATACCATGGAACTGTGGTGGAAGCTCTCCTCTTTGGAGGCTTTAAATAGAGTCTGGATGGCCATCTGATGGAGTGCTTTGATTGTGCTTTTCCTACATGACAAGGTTGGATATGGCACGAGGAGCAGACCCACCCTGCCATATCTATGACTCCGTTGGTTCCTGTAGTGGTTGCTTGAAAGGACTTCCTATTGGTGAATCTGGGTTTGGGACTTAGAATCATAGAATCCTAGAGTTGGAAGAGACCTCATGGGCCATCCAGTCCAACCCCATTCTGCCAAGAAGCAGGAATATTGCATTCAAAGCACCCCTGACAGATGGCCATCCAGCCTCTGTTTCAAAGCTTCCAAAGAAGGAGGCTCCACCACACTCCGGGGCAGAGAGTTCCACTGCTGAACGGCTCTCAGAGTCAGGAAGTTCTTCCTCATGTTCAGATGGAATCTCCTCTCTTGTAGTTTGTCTCTTTCTTGTCTGAGGAGAGCCTTGCATGTTCACCCAGGAAGAACGCCCACTATGTTGGATGGGGTTTGACTTCTGAGTATGTTAGGGCTGCGGCCTTAGATGCCGTGGAGCTGCCCAGGTGGGTGAAGATGATGGTTCTCTGCTTGATTCTGTGGTGTCGTCAAGGGATTGGAACCAAAGGTCCATGTAGGTACAATTGCCTTCGCCTCTGTGGCTGCTTTGTAGGACTCAAACTGGCAGGCAAGTAAGGGATTTATCACTAAGAGGAACTCTTAATGTCAATTTGCTTTGCAACCGTAAGCCTAGAGGCTATGTAATTGGGGCCTAAGAAGTGGAAACATCTTTCCAACCAGCTTGCAATCAACCCATGTCTCTAGATGACGGTGCTTCAGGCTGTCAGCTGTCTTGCCCTGTCATTGTGCTGGGAGGAAGTTGGCTATCCGATCTCTCTGCCATGTGCCAAAGCAGAAGCACTCGGCCATGCTCCCTGCACCCCACCTACCATCCTCTGTGGCCAATATGGACCAACATAAAGCCTGGGGAGCACTCCCCACACTCATTCTGCATTTGGGCCCTAATCCTGCACTGGTGTGTATTTTGCATCTGAGCAGAGAAAAACAGTTGTATTAATATAGGCTCTGCCAGCCTTGGAGTTTAAGATTGTCTGGGGAGGCCCTGCTCTTGATCTCACCTTCTTTGCAAATGCATTTGGTGGGGATGAGAGACAGAGCCTTCTCAGGGGTGGCCCCCCTGCCTGTGGAACATGCTCCTGAGCAAAAGGAGAGGCCGGAGAAGTGTTAGAAAAGAGCCCTATAAGGTTCCAGCCCAGCTTACTTGTCTGAACATATCTTCCTCTATGTCCCGTCTTGAAGTTTAAGATTGTCCGGGGAGGCCCTGCTCTTGATCTCACCTTCTTTGCAAATGCATTTGGTGGGGATGAGAGACAGAGCCTTCTCAGGGGTGGCCCCCCTGCCTGTGGAACATGCTCCTGAGCAAAAGGAGAGGCCGGAGAAGTGTTAGAAAAGAGCCCTATAAGGTTCCAGCCCAGCTTACTTGTCTGAACATATCTTCCTCTATGTCCCGTCTTGAAGTTTAAGATTGTCCGGGGAGGCCCTGCTCTTGATCCCACCTTCTTCGCAAACGCATTTGGTGGGGTCGAGAGACAGGGCCTTCTCGGTGGTGGCCCCCCCGCCTGTGGAACATGTTCCTGAGCAAAAGGAGGTCATCTCCATCCCTCCTTTCCTTTAGGAAGAAGCTCAAAACATGGTTTTGGGACCAGGCATTTGGGTAACAGGCTTGACAGCAATCGCAGTGTTTTAGAACAGACTATGAACAGGCTTTGGGATGACGATGACCTAATTTCCCCGGGGAGCAAATTCCACAGGTGGGGGGCCACCACCGAGAAGGCCCTGTCCCTCGTCCCCACCAAGCGTGTTTGAGACAAAGGCGGGCCGAGAGCAGGGCCTCCCCAGAGGGTATTAAGCTCCGAGGTGGGACGTAGAAGGAGATACGTTCAAACAGGTATGCTGGACCAGAGCCTAATGTTTTTATCTACTCTGTTATGTCATGTTGTGTTGTGTTTTTGTATGTGTTGGCATCAAGTTGTTCCCATTGTAAGCTGCCCTGAGTCCCCCCTCGGGGGTTGAGAAGGACGGTGTACAAATGTTTGCAATAAATAAATAAATGAATGAACGAACGAACGAACGGCCTTGTACGGTCACCTTGTCCAGCCCATTACCAACTGAAGGATGTGCAGCAATAGCATCTCCTTACTTATCGTGTCAAGCAACCAAACAGTTGTATTACATTTCTAACAGAACAAAGCAAACAAACAGACAAAATACAAAATTTGCGAGTTTGGTAGTTGATTAAATGTCCTTTGACCAGTATCTGGCCCCTTGGAGTGCCTCTGATGTTGCTGCAAGGAGGTCCTCCCTTGTGCATGTGGCAGGGCTCAGGGTGCATTGCAGCAGGTGGTCAGTGGTTTGCTCTTCTCCACACTCACATGTCGTGGATTCCACTTTGTGGCCCCATTTCTTGAGGTTGGCTCTGCATCTTGTTCAGCGCCTTCCAAGTCGCCAGTCTTCTGTGTGCCCAGGGGGGAGTCTCTCATTGGGTATCAGCCATTGATTGAGGATCTGGGTTTGAGCCTGCCACTTTTGCACTCTTGCTTGCTGAGGTGTTCCAGCGAGTGTCTCTGTGGATCTAAGAAAACTATTTCTAGATTTAAGTCGTTGACATGCTGGCTGATACCCAAACAAGGGATGAGCTGGAGATGTCACTGCCTTGGTCCTTTCACTATTAGCTGCTACTTCCCGGCGGATGTCAGGTGGTGCAATACCATCCTAAACATTGTAATGTCTCCAGTGGTGTGGGACGCAGACACCCCATGATAATGCGGCATGTCTCCTTAAGAGCCACATCCACTGTTTTAGTGTGGTGAGATGTGTTCCACACTGAGCAGCAGAGTAGCAGAGCACAAGGGCAGATGTCTTCACTGTGTCTGGTTGTGATCCCCAGGTTGTGCCAGTCAGCTTTCGTATGATATTGTTTCTAGCATCCACTTTTTGCTTGATAATCAGGCAGTGCTTCTTGTAGGTCAGAGCACGGTCCAGAGTGACTCCCAGGTATGTGGGTGTGCTGCAATGCTCCAGTAGGATTCCTTCCCAGGTAATAATCCTCAGAGCTCGGGATGCTTGTCTGTTCTTGAGATGAAAAGCACGTGTCTGTGTTTTAGATAGATTAGGGATCAGCTGGTTTTCCCTGTAATAGGCAGTAAGAGCACCTAGAGCTTTGGAGAGCTTCTGTTCAACCATCTCAAAGCTCCCTGCTTGAGCGGTGATGGCACGATCATCAGCATAGATGAAGTTCTCTGTCCCTTCTGGCAGTGGATGTTGAACATGGATGGAGCAAGCACGCTCCCCTGAGGCAGGCCATTCTTCTGTTTCCGTCGTCTACTTCTCTGGCCCTGGAACTCAACAAAAAAGCTCCTGTTTTGTAGCAGGTTTCCTATGAGGCGGGTGAGGTGGTCGTCCTTTGTGAGATTATACATTTTTCTCAGGAGGAGGTCGTGGTGGTTCATAATATCATAGCATCTCTTAAGGGTGGGCCACCCAAGCTCAGCTGAAAGACTTGCAGAAAGGTGACTCAAGCGTTCTCCAGGGGATTTTGTTCCGCCATCTGATAGCCCACAGTGTTAGGACGCTGCTCCTAATGAGGGAGAGCTTGCTTCTCTTCTGCTCTGCTCGGAGGCAAAGCTGTGCCTCCGGGCTGAGAGAGAGAGAACGGGGAAGGGCTCTTGCCTCGTGTGGGGAGCTGGTGGTGAAGATGCCTGAGCCTCCCTGCTATTGCTGTGCTGCCTATAATGACGAGGCCGGACCGTCCCTGCCTGTTGGAGGCAAACAAAACCTTGAGTCAGGTTGCCTGGTGCCAGAGCGGCATCAGCACCAGACAATGGCTGCTTAGCTGCAGCTTTGACACTCTAATTAAAACACAATGCTTCTCTCTGTGAGGAGGGCCCCTAGGAAATACACTTGGCCCCTCCCCTCTTCCAGGCACCAGGAGTAGAGGCACAATGGCCGGGCTCAGGAGGGGGAGATGCCTGACCCCGAGCACGCAGGCAGACCCAGCCCTTGCCTGCTCGCTCTCCCTATCAAGCATCAAGCGCTTGCCTGCATGGCATGGGAGCATGTCTGCATATGATGACGTACCCCTACGTCCTGTGGCGCTTCTGAGAAAAGCTTGCCTCAAGGGTTCTTGTGTCATGAATGACTTTGCAATAACTTTGAAGCATAGAGAACAAGCCCTATGAGGAGCGGCTTAAGGAGCTGGGCATGTTTAGCCTGAAGAAGAGAAGGCTGAGAGGGGACATGATAGTCATGTATAAATATGTGAGAGGAAGCCACAGGGAGGAGGGAGCAGATCAAGGGTCTGGAGAACAAGCCCTATGAGGAGCGGCTTAAGGAGCTGGGCATGTTTAGCCTGAAGAAGAGAAGGCTGAGAGGAGATATGATAGCCATGTATAAATATGTGAGAGGAAGCCACAGGGAGGAGGGAGCAGATCAAGGGTATGGAGAACAAGCCCTATGAGGAGCGGCTTAAGGAGCTGGGCATGTTTAGCCTGAAGAAGAGAAGGCTGAGAGGAGATATGATAGCCATGTATAAATATGTGAGAGGAAGCCACAGGGAGGAGGAGGGAGCAAGATTGTTTTCTGCTTCCTTGGAGACTAGGACGCAATGGAACAATGGCTTCAAACTACAAGAGAGGAGATTCCATCTGAACATGAGGAAGAACTTCCTGACTGTGAGAGCCGTTCAGCAGTGGAACTCTCTGCCCCGGAGTGTGGTGGAGCTCCTTCTTTGGAAGCTTTTAAACAGAGGCTGGATGGCCATCTGTCAGGGGTGATTTGAATGCAATATTCCTGCTTCTTGGCAGAAGGGGGCTGGACTGGATGGCCCATGAGGTCTCTTCCAACTCTTTGATTCTATGATTCTATAGGTTCTTTTTATTGCAATTTCCAGGGTGAGAGGGTAGATCAGATTACAGAAGAACATTTAGTCCAGCGGTTCTCAACCTGGGGGTCGCGACCCCTCAGGGGGGTCTTTTGGCCATTTTCTGGGGGTCGCAAAGCCGCATTGGCTGGCTACGTCCCCTCCAAAATGGCAGCCGAACCCCTGAGCCAATGGCACTCCTGGTAGTTAGACAAAGAATGACATTGGACACACAGACATACAGATTCTATGCAACTACATTGGATTTACAATTGCATTGGCTAACAAACAAATAAATGGGAATTACATTTTCACTCAACATTCACACACATGTACACACATTCATCCTCAGCTCCCGGTCGCGCAGTGGGTTAAACCCCTGTGCCGGCAGGACTCAAGACAGGTCGTAGGTTCAAATCCGGGGAGAGCATGGATGAGCTCCCTCTGTCAGCTCCAGCTCTTCACGTGGGGACATGAGAGAAGCCTCCCACAAGGATAGTAAAACATCAAAACATCCGGGCATCCCCTGGGCAACGTCCTTACAGACGGCTAATTCTCTCACACCAGAAGCGACTTGCAATTTCTCAAGTCGCTCCTGACAAGACCAAAAAAAGAAAGCTTAAGGAGCTGGGCATGTTTAGCCTGAAGAAGAGAAGGCTGAGAGGAGACATGATAGCCATGTCTAAATACGTGAGAGGAAGTCACAGGGAGGAGGGAACAAGCTTGTTTTCTGCTTCCCTGGAGTCTAGGACACGAAACAATAGCTTCAAACTACAAGAAAGGAGAATCCATCTGAACATGAGGAAGAACTTCCTGACTGGGAGAGCTGTTCAGCAGTGGAACTCTCTGCCCCGGAGTGTGGTGGAGGCTCCTTCTTTGGAAGCTTTTAAACAGAGGCTGGATGGCCATCTGTCAGGGGTGCTTCGAATGCAATATTCCTGCTTCTTGGCGGAATGGGGTTGGACTGGATGATGGCCCAGGAGGTCTCTTCCAACTCTTTGATTCTGTGATTCTATGATTCTTTCCTCGAAGGGAATTATATGCACATACATGCATTATGGAAAGTGGAAACCGGTTCTCTTCCTTGGCAGGTCCAAGCTGATCATCAGCTCATGCCACCAACTCAGACGGGAAGCTAAGACCATATTGTTTCTCAAGGATTTTGGTCATTAAATTTAATGAGTGGTTCCTCTGGCTGTTTTGACTGTCTTGGGTTTTTGTTTTAAGAAGTGGTTATAATCTATTTCTATTTTTTTTGTATGTTTTATACTTTGGCCACATCAGGAGGAGACAGGAAAGCCTAGAGAAGACAATGATGCTGGGGAAAATGGAAGGAAAAAGGAAAAAGGAAGAGGGGCCGACCAAGGGCAAGATGGATGGATGGCATCCTTGAAGTGACTGGACTGACCTTGAAGGAGCTGGGGGTGGTGACGGCCGACAGGGAGCTCTGGCGTGGGCTGGTCCATGAGGTCACGAAGAGTCGGAGACGACTGAACGAATGAACAACAACATGTTTTTATTGTAAATCAATGCTAGGCTGAGAGGTGGGAGTAGAAATAATTCTGGTAAATATTCAGAAATAGTTGATAAATAGATAGGTTGAGCATCAGAAATGTGGGTGCAAAGAATCCTAAATGGATGAGAATATGCAGTTTGGAACTTATTCTGCATGAAAAAGTCTACTTTTTTGGCTCAGAAGGCAACAGGTCTTGAACAGAAAAGCTGAATTTTGTTCAGGCAATTTGTTTTCTGCCCCCATAGGAACCATGTATATTTTTTACATGAATATATCCTAATTTGAAACAATTTTCCAAATTTCTGCAGTTTTTAATGACTTTCTTAGAGTGAGGTGAAACACAGTAGAATTACTTCTTCTTCGTGGACTCTGAAACACAAAATTGGGCAATCTATGCAGGCACGGAATAATAATAATAATAATAATAATAATAATAATAATAATAATAATAATGGGTTGTTGTAGGTTTTTTCAGGCTATATGGCCATGTTCTAGAGGCATTCTCTCCTGACGTTTCGCCTGCATCTATGGCAAGCATCCTCAGAGGTTGGGAGGTCTGTTGGTACTAGGAAAGTGGGTTTATATATCTGTGGAATGACCAGGGTGGGGCAAAGAACTCTTGTCTGCTGGAGCTAGGTGTGAATGTTTCAAATGACCATCTTGATTAGCATATAATGGCCTGACAGTGCCTGGAGCAAACTTTTGTTGAGAGGTGGTTAGATGTCCTTGTT
>NW_026844366.1:352765754-352802038 GCF_025583915.1 Anolis sagrei ordinatus | reverse complement strand
GTAGAGGACTCCAGGCAATTATGTAATATAAATTATAGAGGCGGGGAAGACCTGCATTATTGTACAAATTTGAATTATTAGTAGAGACATGTGGAATTGCACACCTAAAAATGAAATGCAGATTTCACAGACACAAACCTTAAATATACATTCTGAACATTCCAGGAAGTATTTCATGGAGGCTGTCATTAAAGTAAATCCCTAAAGGAAGAGCATTTACAAATCAAAAGCTATAATGAAAATTACATGTTGTAATACAAGCCAAAGACAGGAAACGCGGAATTCCGATGACACTGCATCCTCAAGATTTGAGCCTTTTGTGCTTTTATCCACAGGGCTAGAAGGCGAAGGCTGCACATCAGCTTTGATCAGCCTTAATTGACTTTGAATTCTGCTCAGTGTGTGTGCAAATTGTTTATAATAGACTCGCTGTACCCAAAGAGCTAAACCAATATGTTCAGTAAAGAGCAGTACAAACAAATTTGACTCAGTGCATGAGTGTCTTGCCAATTTCATTTCCCAAACCTCAAAGAAGTCATATGGGCTTGGAAGTCTTCATATTATTTTCCAAAGGAAAACTTTCCAGATTAATATTGATGGCACTGCCATCTGTGTGCAGTGCTTTCCCTGCAAGTGAAAGATCTGCAGTCCTCTCCTTTGCTGGGGTGGGACCAGCAGCTGATCTTGGCCATCACATTTTGGAAATGCTGATTTATTTGAAAAGTTGCCAGTAGGTTTGGTGGGTGGTTTCCCAAGCTGGCATTTGCTTGAGCTTTTTTGGCTTCATGACAAACTGTTGTTTGATGCTTTGGCATGGTTAGAGCTAGAACATCTCATTCATACTGTGCACACTACCCTTTTTCTGGGACATGTGTTTCAATTCATATTTGCCTAAGGCATATTTTGCTTCCTATTTCTAGTAATGCAGTGCTTTATAAGATAAAACCAGATTTTTTTTCAATGTCAAAAATTATTCTAGATTAACCCATAAGCAAAGTGTGGGCTGGAAATCTGGGAGAGAGCACATATAGCTTAGCAACATTTTATTCTCTCACTGAAATAAATCAGATCTAAGTATATACTTGTTGCATCCTGATTAGATTACTACAATGCACTCTATGTAGGGCTGCCTTTGAAGACTGCTCGGAAGCTTCAATTAGTTCAACGGTCAGCAGCCAGATTGCTCACCGGAGTGGCGTACAGGGAGCATACAACTCTTCTGTTACACCAATTTCACTGGCTGTCGATCTGCTACCAAGCACAATTCAAAGTGCTGGTTTTAACCTTTAAAGCTCTAAACAGTTCTGGCCCAGACTACATGTCTAAACATATCTCCTACTACGAATCATCACGAAGTTTAAGATCATCTGGAGAGGCCCTGCTCTCGATCCCACCACCGTCTCATCACAAACGAGATTGGCGGAGATGAGAAACAGGGCCTTTTCAATATTGTTATTATTATTATTATTATTAACTTTATTTGTACCCCGCTAACATCTCCCGAAGGACTCGGTGTGGCTTACAAAGGCCGAGGCCCTCAATAAAACAACAGCATGACAAATACAACAATAAAACTCATAAAGCAACCAATAAACATTAAAAGCAATAACAATAAAACATTAAAAACAATACATCATAACACATTTAAAACTAGGGCCGGGCCAAATGTAATGACTAAAATTAAAAGTGCTGGACATGACAGGTGAAATGTAAGGATTTTAGGGTAGGTGCAATGTGCAGGCAATCTTAAATCTCTAATAAAGTGCATTTGGGACATGATGCTGGGAGTTTCCTATTCTGGAAAGGCACACTGGAACAGCCAGGTCTTCAAGCTCTTCCTAAAGACTGCCAACGTTGGGGCTTGTCTGATGTCCTTGGGGAGAGAGTTCCAGAGTCGGGGGGCTACCACAGAGAAGACCCTGTCCCTCGTCCCCACCAAACGCGCTTGCGACGCAGGTGGGATCGTGAGCAGGGCCTCTCCAGATGAACAGGGATCGTGTGGGTTCTTATATGGAGATGCGGTCACGCACAGATTAGCCACCTCCCTCCTGTCCTTTAGAAGGAAACTCAAGACTTGGCTGTGGGACCTTGCATTTGACCATTGAATAGCGGCTTGTATGAAGAAGACATAAGCAATTTTGAAGTGACAATGAATTGACCTGGACCTGGATTTTAATTGGTGTTTTAACAACTGTTTATTTAATGTTTTGTTTTAATGAATTTGTTGATTGTTTTTATCATTATGATGGCACCGAATGGTGTTTGCTGTGAGGCCGCCCTGAGTCCCCCCTCGGGGGTGAGAAGGCCGGGGTACAAGTATATGAAATAAATAAATATATATATATTTTCTGCATCTTGCATCCAGCATCTCAATCCTGAGGGGGAGTATAATGCTTGGTTTTAGACACATACAACACATACAATATATTTTTTCTGCATCTCGCATCCAGCATCTCAATCCTGAGGGGGAGTATAATGCTTGGTTTTAGACACATACAACATTCATAATGAAATTTCATCTTTGAAAGAAGTTCTTAAATTTATAACAGTAGTTATACAAAAATATTGATCAGTAGTTTATCATGACAGTATGCTCCATCGCTCTGAGGATTACCTGGGAAGGAATCCCACTGGAGCATTGCAGCACACCCAAATATCTGGGAGTCACTCTGGACCGTGCTCTGACCTACAAGAAGCACTGCCTGAATATCAAGCAAAAAGTGGGCACTAGAAATAATATCATACGAAAGCTGACTGGCACAACCTGGGGATCACAACCAGACACAGTGAAGACATCTGCCCTTGCGCTATGCTACTCTGCTGCTGAGTATGCATGCCCAGTGTGGAACACATCTCACCATGTTAAAATGGTAGATGTGGCTCTTAATTAAACATGCTGCATTATCACGGGGTGTTTGTGCCCTACACCACTGGAGAAATTACACTGTTTAGCCCGTATTGCACCACCTGACATCTGCCGGGAAGTAGCAACCAATAGTGAAAGGACCAAGGCAGTGACATCTCCAGCTCATCCCCTGTTTGGGTATCAGCCAGCACGTCAACGATTTAAATCAAGAAATAGTTTTCTAAGATCCACAGAGACACTCGCTGGAACACCTCAGCAAGCAAGAGTCCAAAAGTGGCAGGCATACAGAAAACTGGGCGACTTGGAAGGCGCTGAACAGACTGCGCTCTGGCACCACGAGATGCAGAGCCAACCTTAAGAAATGGGGCTACAAAGTGGAATCCACGACATGTGAGTGTGGAGAAGAGCAAACTACAGACCACCTGCTGCAATGCAACCTGAGCCCTGCCACATGCACAATGGAGGACCTCCTTGCAGCAACACCAGAGGCACTCCAAGTGGCCAGATACTGGTCAAAGGACATTTAATCAACTACCAAGCTTGCAAACTTTGTATTTTGCTTGTTTGTTTGTTTAAAAATGCAATGCAAATGTTTGGTCTGCCCCTGACACGATAAATATAAATACTATCAGATATAAACTAAGTGGAAGTTAAGAGTGCTGTTAGGTTATGGTTTGGACATGTGCAACGAAGTGACGAGGGTTTCATTGGCTAAAACCATGTTGAATATGGAAGTTGCAGATGCAGGCCACACTTAAAATGTGCAGGCTTGACCGTTTGAAATGCGACATGGCTGAAGCAAGACTCACAATGAGAGATGCAACCAATAGGAACCAGTGGAGAACAAGAAGCAAACAAGCGGACCCTGCATATTTGTGGAAAAAACTCTAGGAAGAAGACATTTATCATGATGTGTCAAAATGCCAGAAGCATTACTCTAAGCTTTAGAATCTAAATACCTAATCTGACAGTCATAGTCAATGTTACTTCCAGGGAAGTAAGTACAAAGACCTCATCAGATGGCAGCTAGGCTTTATTTCCATACTCTTAGGAAACAGAGCCCCACAAAGTCCATCACATGATGTAAGGGCACTTCTGGTGGGACCCTGTGGCATGGAAACAGAACTTAGCAGCCATCTTCAGGAGTTGGGTGTTACCTGACTCCAAGCATCAGAAAGCAAGGGAAAGGTGGGGAAAGGAATGGTAAGTACATGGGATGGCTGACCATCCCAGAAGATGAAGAAAGATGGGAGGGAATGAATTAACAGGGTTCCCTCCACTTTTCCCACTTTCCCCTGCTCTATCTAATGAAGTCCTAAGAGTTTTATAGCAAAGTAAAGTGCTCTAAAAACTTTGGTTATCTTTGTTATTACACACATGGGACAATTGTACATGTACACTGTTTCTGAAAATGAATGAAAAATTGCCAGTATGAGTGATGTTTGGTTCGTGCATTATGATGTCTTTTATTTTATTGGTTTTATTGTTTTGACGTATTTTACCATTATATGTTCTTAATTATGTTACTTGCAGCCTTTGTTTTTACTGGGCTTGGTCCCCATGTAAGCCATGATTCCCTTCGGGGAGATGGAGGTGGGATATAAGAATAAAGTTATTAGTATTATTTGAAACACAACAAGATTAGTACACTGCAAACAAGATCGCTCTGCTTGCTATTGTATTGGATCACATGTCGGACACTTCCCAAGTGTCTAGGACTGTGTGATGTATCGGTGAATAATGTGTGCAGATACAAGTAGGTTGGCCTTTTGCAGCTGATAGATGGTAATTTTGTCAGCACCGATTGTGTTAAGTGCAGGCCAAGGTCTTTAGGCACTGCACCCAGTGTGCCGATCATCACTGGGACTACCTTTACTGACTTGTACCACAGTCTTTGCAGTTTGATCTTTAAATCCTTGTATCATGTCAGCTTTTCGGGTTGTTTCTCTTCAATCCTGCTGTCACCTGAGATTGCAACACTGACGATCCATACTTTGTTTTTTAACTTGATTGTAAGGTCAGGAGTAGTGTGCTCCAAAACTCTGTCAGTCTGAATTTGGAAGTCCTAGAGTAGTCTGATGTGTTCATTGGCTTTCATGTCTGGAATCACTAGGTTCTTGTGGGGGTTTTCGGGCTATAGAGCCATGTTCTAGAGGCATTTCTCCTGACGTTTCGCCTGCATCTATGGCAAGCATCCTCAGAGGTGAGAGACCTTTTCAACCTCTGAGGATGCTTGCCATAGATGCAGGCGAAACGTCAGGAGAAATGCCTCTAGAACATGGCTCTATAGCCTGAAAAAACCCACAAGAACCTAGTGATTCCAGCCATGAAAGCCTTCGACAATATATTTATAATTATTTAGAATTAGGCCCTATTTGTTATTTCTAACAAATTATGTTTTGCTCTATGATTAATTAATGTCATAAACATGAAAATAAAGATGCACAACTACTTGGCTTTCGTTTCTAATTATGTCTAAGCTATGACAAATAAAATAGCTCTGTTAAGTATCTCTCCATATATATGTCTACATATGTACACATCTGCATATGCAATTTTTTTCCTGAAATGGAAGAAGACCATGAAAATATTAACTATTCTGTTTGGAGGCTAAATTGGTAATGACAAAGGAGTGTATTTAAAATGAAAGAAAGGCAATATGAATGGCATACATTTCTATTCAAGAAGACCCTCTCAGTAAACCAGTTCTTTTTGCAATGTATGCATAGTACAGAAAGTAGAGAGTTTGCAAATTAAACACATTTGTCCACCGACATCTCTCTCTCTCAAGCTGAATTAAAGACATCCACTGGGACATTTGCCACCACATCCTGACAAAAAGCTCAGATGGAGTCACATATTTTGCTCATTTAATTTTGTTATGAACGAGTACAGCATCAAATGTCCTGACATCCCTCTGTGCATTTAGGAGACTAGTAATAACATCAAGAAAGCAACATATACTGGGCAAGTCCAACCATTCAAGAGAAGCAGAAAAAAGGAAGAGAGAGAGGAGGGAGAAAGAGAGCAAGTCTTGCACATATTACCTTCCTGTGCCAAGAGAAGTCAAACATTAGAGCTGAACATAAACTGCAAACTGCACAAGGAAGAAATTTCACCCAAGGTCTCTGAATTCCACTTAGGGTTTTAACTGTACTCTTTCATTTTACTGTGGTTAGCTCTGCTCATAGATTTCATTGCAGGCAAAAATGTGCATTAAGGGCAGCTTTAGGTCAAACATGCATGACAGAGATTCTCTCAATTGTGGTCAAATTGAGGCTCCCCCCGAGCCCAAATGGAATGAGTAGCTAATGCCAGCTCTTATACCCTCAACAAAGAATCAAGTGGAAAAGCTTTTGTGTCTGCACCTAGATTAAAGGAGCAAGACTCTTGCACTGGGTTAACTGTGGTCCTAACTTTAATAATAGAGATTAGCAGAGGAGATTTGCAATGGCTAGTATCAATTTACGAAAGAGGTGGTTGATGTAGAAGCTGTCGTATATCCTGCTCTTTCCTCCTTATATATTTCATTTTAAAATGCACTGTGTCATTTCTCCTTATACCAGTGGTTCTCAACCTGCTCCTTTTAAATAATTAACATGATCTCATTTGATGCATGTCCAGAATATCCTTATACAGTGTTTCTCAACCTGGGGTCCCCAGATGTTTTTGGACTTCAACTCCCAGAAATCCTAACAGCTGGTAAACTGGCTGGGATTTCTGGGAGTTGTAGGCCATAAACACCTGGGGACCCCAGGTTGAGAACCACTGCCTTATACCATGTGCTTCTGCAACTGCTCACACTACCATCATCATTTATTTATCTATTTATTTACAGCTTTTATATTCCGCCCTTCTCACCCCGCAGGGGACTCAGGGTGGATTACAGTGTACACATATATGGCAAACATTCAATGCCAATTTTTGACATACAAACATATACAGACATACACAGAGGCTATTTAACTTTTTCTGGCTGCCAGGGGAGCTGTCGCTTTCCTCGTCCATCTGCGACGCTGATGAAGCACTTCCGCATTCCCCGCATGCTTCCCCGCTGGAATGCTTTGCTGGAGTCTTCTTTATGGCCTCATAAATTAGTTAATTTAGCCTCCCCACACTTTAAGGTGGTACCTAATTTTCCTACTTGACAGATGCAACTGTCTTTCGGGTTGCAAAGGTTGACAACAGGCTACACACAATTGGTTGGAAACCCACTCCAACCCGGGCTGGCTTCGAACTCATGACCTTTTGGTCAGAGTGATCTTAATGCAGCTGACACTCAGCCAGCTGTGCCACAATCCCGGTGCTGGCCACATGACCTTCTGGGGCAGATGGACTTTTGTTGTTGTTTATTCATTTAGTCGCTTCCGACTCTTTGTGACCTCATGGACCAGCCCATGCCAGAGCTCCCTGTCAGCCGTCATCATTCCCAGCTCCTTTAGAGTCAAGCCAGTCACTTCAAGGATGTCATCCATCTTGCCCTTGGTTGGCCCCTCTTCCCTTTTCCTTCCTTTTCTCCAGCATCATTGTCTTCTCCAAGCTTTCCTGTCTTCTCATTATGTGGCCAAAGTACTTCATCTTGGCCTCTAATATCCTTCCTTCTAATGAGCAGTGAGGCTTTATTTCCTGAAGTATGGACTGGTTGGATCTTGTCACAGTCCCTGGCGCTCTAAGTATTTTCCTCCAACACTACAGTTCAAAAGCATCTATCTTCTTTTGCTAAGTCTTCCTTATTTTACTTTACTTCTATACCGCTGTTCTTATGGTCCAGCTCTCACATCCTTAGGTTACTACAGGGAATACCATTGCTTTAATTATGTTGATCTTCATTGCCGGAGTTTATGATCATCAGGGGAGGCCCTGCTCTCGATCTGCCACCCTCGCAAGCGCAATTGGGATGGGAGAAAGGGCCTTCTTGGTGGTGGCCCCCTGTCTATGGAACACACTCCAGCGAAATCAGGGTGACTCACTCTCTTCTCTCCATTAGAAAAAAGTTCAAATCATGGCTTTGGGACCAAGCATTCAGGCATCTGACCGAGCAATAATTGCAATGAATTATGAGAAATGACAATGGAAAGACCTCGGATTGGAACTCTGGACTCTGATTTGGATTTGGGATTTGGGCTTGGTTGTGTTTTAATATTTTAGTGCTTTAATATTTTAATGTATATTTGTAATTTTGTTGTTTATCTAATTTTGTTTTGTACTGTGATTGTTTGTTGCTGTTGGTATCTAATGGTTGCTAGTAGCAACCCAGAGTCCCCGCTCGGGGGTTGAGAAGGATGGGTTATAAATGTTTGAAATAAATAAATAATCAAGAACTCAAATGAATTGGCAACCATTAAAGGACTATTTGAAATGCAAATAAGGACAAGGGAAAAATACGATAATCTGAGATAATCCTGAAAGAATTAGATACCACTACTAAGAAGTAGATGGGAGTTGAAAGGCATTTCCCCTTCTATCTATCTGTCTGTCTGTCTATTCTTATTCTCTTTTTTCTTTTTTCTTTTCTAAACCTTCAAAAATTTTATTATTTAAATTTTAAGTGGAAATTGTCATTCTATATGTTTGTCTCAATAATAAAGATTATTATATAAAAAAAAGACATCAGGCAACTTTTGGTGGGACTCAGGGGCAGCTCAACACATTACGCAAAGTAAGCCTTTGCAGTATAGTTGATTTTGCCCAGGGGCGCTCTTGAGGCGCTCTTGGGGGAAAATAGACCTTGACATATGCGAGTTGTAGTTACTGGGATGTATAGTTCACCTACAATCAAAGAGCATTCTGAACTCCACCAATGATGGAATTGAACCAAATATGGCACACAGAACTCCCACGATGAACAGAAAAAATATATCAGTGATTGGTTGGGGGGGGGGCAAAATACTGTTTGCTTACCATTGAAAATTACCTAGGGCCGCTGGTGGGACTGTATGGAGGAAGCATCCAGGAGCATCATGGAACATGAGAGGATCCCCCTCCTCTCATGAAATGGGGCAAGGGATACAGTGAGCAATATGTGGCATGGGACAATGGTTTCACCCCACTGCCCCATGGAATAGGACCTTAATGTGATGAGGTCCCAAGTTTTCATTGATCTATCTCTTGATAGCTCTGTACATGCTAAATATTCTGAGAAACGTCTTCCAATTGCACCCATGCTTCTCTCGGCATCTGGTTGTCAGTCCAACCAAAATGCAATTCCAATTATATTTTACTGGAAACAATATGTCCATGTGTGTTTGTGTGTCTTTTTACAGCTGAAGGATCCTTTGGACTTGGATAATAAAAAAGAAAAAAAAGAAATGCTAGTAAACGGAGGTTATAACCTTTACATGTGTCTGAGTTATAGCTGGGTGAGATCAGAAGGATTGACAGAGATGGGTTGTGATTAAAATATTTATTACAGACTTTGTGGTTTCAAGCTAGAGTTTTGCCAGGAAGGGAGTGGAGTGAAATTCAAGTTCTATATTCTTTTTCTTCCTCTGAAACAGATGACATAAAAACTAAGAGTCAGAGGAAAATCTTGTACATGTGTTAAATGCTCAGTTGTGCTATCATTTGTCCCATAAATTGCCAGGACTCCACCCAACAGGTGCAATTTGTCATTTTCACAGAGTATATCAAAACAGAGTACAATTGGTCTAAAGTATAGTGACCTAATAGTGCTCTTTCCAACAAAGTAAGAAGTTTTGTCTGCCCAGAATAAATCCAAGATAAACAGAACTTCTCAATACTCAGGTTACAGTGCAACCACCAAAATAAATATCCTCATTTCAAGTGTCTACACAAATGGCCAGCCACTGCCAGAAGGGACAGAGAGTTTCATCTATGCTGATGATCGTGCCATCACCGCTCAAGCAGGGAGCTTTGAGATGGTAGAACAGAAGCTCTCCGAAGCTCTAGGTGCTCTTACTGCCTATTACAGGGAAAACCAGCTGATCCCCAACCCATCTAAAACACAGGCATGTGCCTTTCACCTTAAGAACAGACAAGCATCCCGAGCTCTGAGGATTACCTGGGAAGGAATCCCACTGGAGCATTGCAGCACACCCAAATACCTGGGAGTCACTCTGGACCGTGCTCAGTTTTCTGTGTGCCCAAGAGGGAGTCTCTTAAATGGTACCAGCCATTGATTGAGGTTCTGGGTTTGGGCCTACCACTTTGGACTCTCGCTTGCTGAGGTGTTCCAGTGAATGTCTCTGTAGATCTTAGAAAACAATTTCTTGATTTAAGTTGTTGGCGTGCTGGGTGATACCCAAACAGGGGTTGGGCCGGAGATGTCACTGCCTTGGTCCTTTCACTATTGTTTGCTACTCCCCGGCGGATGTCAGGTGGTGCAATACCAGCTAAACAGTGTAATTTCTCCAGTGGTGTAGGGCACAGACTCCCTGTGATAATGCGGCATGTCTCACTGAGAGCCACATCCACTGTTTTAGCATGGTGAAATGTGTTCCACACTGGGCAGAAAGAAACAGACATTAAAACCAGAAAATCTGAATCAAATTCTAAGAGAGCTGTACCACCTGTTACCAGAACAAAAACAATCTGGGATGAAGATGAACTTGCCCTTTTTAAAACATTCCAAAAACTAAACAAGGAAGAGCAAACAATAATAACTGAACGCTTAGGTGACTTACTTAATACACTAAACAGTCCCTCGAATTTACCAACACCCCTGGCGCCTGCAGTACAAATTCCAACACCCAGCCAGGAAATATCAAGAGTAACCAAATCTGCCAACGTTCCTAGTGAAAACTGCCTTAAATTCCAAAAGATGCAGCAGAGGAAAATAGATTCTTTCTTCAACTCCGAAACACAGACTGGCCCCAGTAATCCAAACACAATAACCTCAAGTGAACAAAACCGCTTCAAAGAATGGCGGGAAAATTGAACAGTAAACCAAGTGAGCCTTGCACACAATCTCACAATGAAGACAATAAATCAAAAAATAAATCAACAGCCAGAGAATTAAAAATAAAAAAACTGGTCCAGACAAGAATATTTGAACTGTCGATACTTAGAATCTGATGAATTTGGCCAAAATGATACTACCTAAGCATATCTGATAGGTTTGGGTAATAACGGAAAAATTTGGTTCTAAACTCGTTTCGTTTGTAGGGGGCGATGGTGTTTCAGGTTTTTTTTTTTTTTGGACTTCCGAAATTGTCCTTTTCAAAATTTCGAAATTTACAAAATTTCGTAAATTTCGAATTGATTCGTTAATGGCGGACGCGATTGCGCAATATGCTAAAAAACCTCCAAATGGGACAGGGGGAACTTCTGAAGCTTCCCTCTCCCTCTGTTGTTGACTGTTTGTGTGATAAAACAATTATTATATATTATATTATATTATTATTATATTATATTATTATATTATATTATATTATATTATATTATTATAATATTATTATATTATATTATTGTATATTATAATATTTTATTATTATTATTATATTATTATTTGTATATTATATATATATCTATTATATTATATATTATTATATTATATTACGAAATAATTACGAAATAATTACGAAAATTGGAAAAATTGTTTCGATTCTTAATTACTCCTCACACTATTCCTGCATGGCTCAATATTGGATCGTAAGCTAATTTAAATACGAATTAATAACGAATTACGAAATTAACGAACGAAACTGCCCAAGCCTAATATGTGACATTAAGCCTAGCCTCTCTCTTAAGCACAACAACAATGGTAGCATCCGCTGGGAACCTAATAAAATAACCATGCTGGAAGTCTGACTAAAATGCAATAATAATCTATTTCCCAATTTGCTTACATGGAACTTAGCAGGGTGGGCAGGAAAAGCTAACTGTCCACAACTTCAAGATTTTTTGACTGAAAACTCAATTGTTGCCCTACAGGAAACTTGGCTACTTGCTTCAGACCAACCAATCCAAATTCCGGGTTTTGTAGGATGGACAAAGCCTGCAATTAAAATTGCAAAATACGGTAGACCAAGTGGAGGCCTAGCACTTCTGGTGAAGGGTGAACTAGGCTGGGCAGGAGAAGAAATTATTTTTAAAGGTCTCCCAGAGCAAACAAATATTCTTGCAGTAAAATTTTCAACTATGAGGCTACCCCAAAAGAGAAAAACCATCCCTTCTATCATGGTCATTATAAACGTATACATGCCTCCTATGCCATCTAGATTTGCTCAGTACTCTACATGGGCATCTCTTGAAAGAGCTCTAGAAGAAGTTATTTTTGAATATCCATCAGCATTAATAATTTTACTTGGGGATTTCAACGCGAGACTGGGAAGCTCAGCAAATAAACTGACAGAGCTATCCGACATCCCCAAGGGAGACCACTGGGCATGCATACTCAGCAGCAGAGTAGCATAGCACAAGGGCAGATGTCTTCACTGTGTCTGGTTGTGATCCCCAGGTTGTGCCTGTCAGCTTTCGTATGAATATTGTTTCTAGAGCCAACATTTTGCTTGATATTCAGTCAGTGCTTCTTGTAGGTCAGAGCACGGTCCAGGGTAATTCCCAGGTATTTGGGTGTGCTGCAATGCTCCAGTGGGATTCCTTCCCAATAAATAAAGGAATGTCACATTAGGTTCTATCTCTTTTATTCCCAATTGTGTATAGCGTAGAAGACCTCCAGATTTGTCATAATGTGAGTCTTACCACCCTATGGCTGTGTTTCTTGGAAATGATGGGCATTGTAGTCCCTCACCCCCACCCCCGCTGCCCCTTTGACATCAGATTGTTTGTTTCTTTAGGTGTGACACTAAATGAAAAGGAACTTTTTTTTTGAAATAGATTTTTATTAAACAGTTTGAAACATAAATTCATGGAAAGAGGGGGAATATTCAAAAAGAAGATAGAAAAGTAGGAAATACAGTCAATTAAAGGAAAAAGAGGAGAAAAAAATGTAAAAAATGAAAAAAAAATGCAAAAATAAAATAATAAAATAATAAAATAAAAATAAAATAAAATGACTTCTTCCAATCTCAGGATCTTCTTGTCTTTTATTTCATTGTTATTTATCTCTTCTTTGTTTCTTTCTCTTTTCTGTTCTTTTCATAGTCATAAAGAAGAACTCAGTCTGTCTTTTTTATAGATTTCCCGGTATTTTTCTTTAACAAAAAAGTTAACTCATCCATGTCTCTTATCTCTTTAACCTTATCCAGCCACTCATTCACCATGGGGATTTGTTCTTTTTTCCAAGATTTGGCATATATAATTCTAGCCGCTGTTGTAATAAATGTCAATAGTTTATCTTCATTTTCATCCAATTGTAATTCCGAGTCAGTGAAGCCCAACAGATAATATTCTGGTTTTTTTTCTCTTAAACTTTTTATTTAATTTTTTTGTGTTTCCTCATGGATGAAAGACCAATATTTGATTGTTTCCTTACAAGTCCACCACATATGATAGAATTACCTACTTTTTCTCAACATTTCCAACATTACCGATGTATTTTTATTAGGGCTGGGCAACCACGGAAAAATTTGTTTCTAAACTCGATTCGTTTTTAGGGGGTTTTTGCGTTTCGATTTTTAAAAGAATTCCGAAATTTTTCTTTAAAAAAGTTCAAAATTTACGAAATTTCGGAAATTACGAAACAATTATGAAACAATTACAAAATCGATTCGTTAATGGCGGACACGATCGCGCAATGTGCTAAAAAAGCCTCCAAATGGGACAGGGGGAACTTCTGAAGCTTCCCTCTCCCTCTGTTGTTGACTGTTGGTGTGATAATTATATTTTTTTATCACTGATAAAACAAACAACAACTATAAAACTTGCACCAGACATACGGAAATAATAACGAAACAATTTCGAAACGATTTCGAAACGATTTCGAAATGATTTCGAACCAATTACGAAACAATTACGAAATAAATTGAAAAATTCGTTTCGATTTTTAGTTGCTCCTGAATGGTTCAATATCGCTTCGTTATAAAAAAAAATAACGAATTAATAACGAATTACGAAATTAACGAACGAAACCGCCCAGCCCTAATTTTTATACATATGGCTTAATTTTTTTTGGAGTGGTGTACCATCTGTGAAACATTTTAAACCAGTTCTCCTTTAAATCCGTAGCATAGTTATATTTTAACTTTTTGTTCCACATTTGTTCCCACTCCCTAAATTGGATTGGTCTCCTTAAATTTTCCGCCCACTTAATCATACAAGACTGCTTTTTTCTGTTGCCCATGATAATAATTTATTATAGATCATTGTGACTATTTTCTTTTCCCTTATACTGCCTTTGAGCTGGCAGTATAACTGAAGCTCCCAGTCAAATCCTGTTTTTTTTATCTTGTTTATAATAATCTTTAATTTGTAAGTAATGAAGCCATGTTATATTTTTGTAGTTTGTCTTCAGTTGCCCAAAGTCTTAATATCCATTGTGCCTTTAATTAAAATATCTTTGTATGTCGACCATATTCTCCAGCCTAAAAGTCTCCTTTGTTAAGCGTTTGGGAGTTATCTAACACTGCTTTCCATTTCAACCAAGGTATCCATAGAATCAAGTACACCTCGATTGTTAAGAGGTGTCAGAATTATTTTTAGCTGCTCTCTTGGATACATCTTCAATAGTCTGTCGAGCCTGCATAATTTCTAACTGATGGTATCACTTTGCAAACTTGTGATACTCCCCAAAAAAGGTCAGCCTTCTGCTGAGCTGGCAGTATAACTGAAGCTCTGTGTTTGCTACCCTTACAAAGGCAGGCAGAATTCTTGTGGAAGACCCGTACTAAGAGCAACGTAAAACTTGCTCTTAGTAAGAATAAAAATTATAGCAATCAAGGGATCTCTCTACATTCTTCTCCCCAAGTGTCATCGCTAAACTGTCAAGAATGGCCTTGGAGTGACCTGGATCATATGCTGAGGGGTGGTGGGATTTTGTCCTCCTAAAGGTTTAATTTCCCACTGCCTTTCTAAAAATGGAAGTCGCATAAACAGCTTTCACTTAAAGTGTGAACACTGGCATATTATGGCTCTAAATGGAAGCTTTATTGAATTCCCTCCAGGGCTTTGGCTGTTAGGCAGAAAGGAGAGGGAGGCCATATATCAAAGAAGCCCCCCCCCCAACCTGCCCTAAAGGTGTAATGTTTAAAAGAAGAATACAATGGAAGTTCTTTTGATTCTATAAACAAGAGTTGACAAGATGTTTATTGAAAGTTACCTGTCTTTAAAAAAGGGCTGCAACAGCTTCTTGAAAAGTAAGCTTTCTGAGGGGTTACACATTTCATTTTCTCATTGGAGAAGATTACTCCAGATGGTAGAGTCTTAATTATGTGATCATCAAATAGTTTTGTGCCCGCCTCATAAATACTTGAGACAGTTGTGGCACAATGTTTCTTGCAAAATATTTTCATTACGAAAGGTGAGACTTCAAATAAATAAATAAATAAATACACTAATACAATCCAAATTATTTATGTCTTTTGAAACTTGTTGCAAAGGTAAGGTGGTGAAGATCGTTTTTCTATTTTAGACTTGACATAAAAGTAAATAAGGAAGGGGTGAGGGATGAAAGGGTCTCGTTCTAAGGGGCTACTTAAGCTCCATGTACACCAGCGTTGCTCAACCTGGGGGTCGGGACCCCTGGGGGGGGTCACAAGGGGTTGTCAGAGGGGTCACCAAAGACCATGAGAAAAAAATAATATTTTGTGTTGGTCCTGGGGGTTCTGTGTGGGAAGTTTGGCCCAATTCTATTGTTGATGGGGTTCAGAATGCTCTTTGATTGTCGGTAAACTATAAATCCCAGCAACTACAACTCCTAACTGTCAGGGTCTATTTTCGCAAAACTCCACCCATGTTCACATTTGGGCATATTGAGTATTCGTGCCAAGTTTGTTCCAGATCATCATTCTTTGACCCACATTGCTCTCTGGATGTAGGTGAACTACAAATCCCAAACTCAAGATCAATGCCCACCAACCCTTCCAATATTTTCTGTTGGTCATGGGAATTGTGTGTTCCAAGACTGGTTCAATTCCATCATTGGTGGAGTTGAGAATGCTTTTTGATTGTAGGTCAACTATATGGCTCTGAATCAAACTTGGCACAAATACTCAATATGCCCACAAGTGAACACTGGTGGAGTTTGGGGGAAATAGATCTTGACACTTGGGAGATGTAGTTGTTGGGATTTATAGTTCACCTACAGTCAAAGAGCATTCTGAGCCCCATCAGAGAGATAATTGGGCCAATCTTTCCACACAGAGCTCCCATGACCAACAGAAGGGTTTATATATCTGTGGAATGACCAGGGTGAGACAAAGGACTCTTGTCTGCTGGAACTAGGTGTGAATGTTTCAACTGACCACCTTGATTAGCATATAATGGCCTGACAGTGCCTGAGCAAACTTTTGTTGAGAGGTGATTAGATGTCCTTGTTTGTTTCCTCTCTGTTGTTGTGCTGTTGTAATTTTAGAGTTTTTTAATACTGGTAGCCAGATTTTGTTCATTTTCATGGTTTCCTCCTTTCTGTTGAAATTGTCCAACATGCTTGTGGACAATTATGTTTTGGAAAATTTCAATAAAGATTATTAAAAAAAATTCTAAAAGAATGTGTATGTTACAATATATATTATATACTGTATAAGACCCCTAGAACCATAAGAAATGCAAAAAAATCATTCTCAAATTGCCCCCCTCACCTGAGGCTGGTGCCACATGTTGGGAACCAAGGATCTGGGGAATCTGAACACTTGGTTGCAGTTTTCAGCTGTAGGCCATGCATTCAGCAGTTTGGGCTAAAATTTTGAGTGGTCAGGATTAACAAGGGATAAAGGATAAACAGGAGCAAATATTGTTGCCAATACTTTGGCCTTCTTTCAGTCAAGTAGAAAGATTAAAGGGTTAAGCCAAAGCCTACTCCAAAAAGGTGGGCTTTAAGAAGGATTTAAAGATGGGCATTGAAGTCCACCAGAGAAATCCCATTAATTGTAATGAATTACAGTGGAGACTTAAGCCATTTTTGGATCAGTTTATGGATTGCACTGAAAGAGAAACAAAGCCTTGTTACTCACAGCTGTATAGCTGCTTTCATTGATGTTAATACAGTTTAACCTCATTTTAACCTTCTGCCTACTGTTCGCAACAAAGCAAAAATTACTTTGATGAACTACCTCCATTGCAGGCAATAGCAATAAACCCTTGTGGTATTGTAATCCCATTTGCTTTCAAGAAAAAAGACTGATAGCTGTTGCAAAGGGCCCTCCTTTTGTTTTCTCTTTTCCTGTTTCTTATTTGAAATGGATAAAGAAGCCTACTTTGCATAGCTGAAAGATGGGTGGGGATCTCCTTTAGGCACAGCGGGACTCTGAAGTAGCTTTAGCATCAATGCTGGGAAATTTTAGTACAAATTTGGAAGTTGCATCTTAGCTAAACTTAGTGGCCAGGAAATCAGAAGACGCTTACTTCTTGGGAGGAGAGCAATGTCCAGTCTCGATAAAATAATAAAGAGTAGAGACATCAGACTGGCAACAAAGATCCGCCTAGTCAAAGCCATGGTATTCCCTGTAGTCACCTACGGATGTGAGAGCTGGACCTTAGGGAAGGCTGAGCGAAGGAAGATCGATGCTTTTGAGCTGTGGTGTTGGAGGAAAGTTCTGAGAGTGCCTTGGACTGCGAGAAGATCCAACCAGTCCATCCTCCAGGAAATAAAGCCCGGCTGCTTACTGGAGGGAAGGATACTAGAGACAAAGTTGAAGTACTTTGGCCACATCATGAGGAGACAGCAAAGCCTAGAGAAGACAATTATGCTGGGGAAAGTGGAAGGCAAAAGGAAGAGGGGCCGACCAAGGACAAGATGGATGGATGGCATCCTTGAAGTGACTGGACTGACCTTGAAGGAGCTGGGGGTGGTGACGGCCGACAGGGAGCTCTGGCGTGGACTGGTCCATGAAGTCACGAAGAGTCGGAGACGACTGAACGAATGAACAACAACAACAACAACAATGTGACTGTGTTAAACATGAGAAATTGGGAAAAAATAATTCAGTGCTAACAACACAAATATTCAACATAGTTTAATTAGTTAGGCTATTTATTTTATTTCTCGTGTCATCAGCAACCATACCATTGTATTACATTTCTAACAGAACAAAACAAACAAACAGATAAAAAACCACAAATTTTGCAAACTTGGTAGTTTGACCAGTATCTGGCCACTTGGAGTGCCTCTGGTGTTGCCGCAAGGAGGTCCTTCATTGTGCATGTGGCAGGGCTCAGGTTGCATTGCAGCAGGTGGTCAGTGGTTTGCTCTTCTCCACACTCGCATGTCGTGGATTCCACTTTGTAGCCCCATTTTTAAGGTTGGCTCTGCATCTCGTGGTGCCAGAGCGCAGTCTGTTCAGCGCCTTCCAAGTCGCCCAGTTTTCTGTGTGCCCAGGGGGAGTCTCTCATTTGGTATCAGCCATTGATTGAGGTTCTGGTTTGAGCCTGCCACTTTTGAACTCTCGCTTGCTGAGGTGTTCCAGCGAGTGTCTCTGTAGATCTAAGAAAACTATTTCTTGATTTAAGTCGTTGACGTGCTGGCTGATACCCAAACAAGGGATGAGCTGGAGATGTCTCTGCCTTGGTCCTTTCACTATTGGCTGCTACTTCCCGGTGGATGTCAGGTGGTGCAATACCGGCTAAGCAGTGTAATTTCTCCAGTGGTGTAGGGTGCAGACACCCCGTGATAATGCGGCATGTCTCATTAAGAGCCACATCCACTGTTTTAGCGTGGTGAGATGTGTTCCACACTGGGCATGCATACTCAGCAGCAGAGTAGCACAGCGCAAGGGCCGATGTCTTCACTGTATCTGGTTGTGATCCCCAGGTTGTGCCAGTCAGCTTTCGTATGATATTGTTTCTAGCACCCACTTTTTGCTTGATGTTCAGGCAGTGCTTCTTGTAGGTAAGAGCACGGTCCAGAGTGACTCCCAGGTATTTGGGTGCGCTGCAATGCTCCAGTGGGATTCCTTCCCAGGTGATCTTCAATGCAATTTATAGTGTGCATTATGGAGCTCCCAGTGGCACAGTGCGTTAAACCCCTGTGCCGGCAGGACTGACGACCGACAGGTCGCAGGTTCGAATCCAGGGAGAGGGATGAGCTCCCTCTATCAGCTCCAGCTCCTCATGCGGGGACATGAGAGAAGCCTCCCACAAGGATGATAAAAACATCTGTTCATCCGGGCGTTCCCTGGGCAACGTCCTTGCAGACGGCCAATTCTCTCTCACCAGAAGTGAATTGCAGTTTCTCAAGTTGCTCTGACATGACCAAAAAAAATAATGTGCATTAGGAATTAGTGTTTTCTAGCCATTCTCCCCTCATAAGCCACATATTTCTGTTTTTACAGCATGTGTATTCTCCTGTTTTATTGAACTGAAATGAGGGAGTGGTACCCATCCTAATGAAATTTAATGGATTATAACAAACTAGTCAATAAAACATATTTTAATGATAGTATTAACTGGGTAATCTAGCAGTGCTACACAAAGTATTCATTCATGGCCTGATGCTGGCAAATGCTTCTTTTGGTGACTTTGGAGGGAAAACATCAATGTACAAAAAAGTTGAGCGTTTAAAAAATCTCCCAGAAACAACAACAACTACTACTACTACTATAACTGCTTCAAGGAAATTAAATTCTACAGCTGTCATAAAAGGGCAGTATTTTGCATAATGTACAGTGCAGAACTAATGCCACAGCATACATATTACAGTGTAGCAATGACAGGTTCTTTCGTTTCTGATTTGATCTAGAATGCAAAATACCGATTTTCATCTCAAGTTCAAAGAAGTCTTGTAACTACATAGTCTTGAAGTCTCAAACTGGACAATGACAGATGGTTAACAGCTTGCAGTTGTATTTTTAAACATGACAGCATAAACATGCAAGATTCTGAATTCTAAAATATGTACTTTTAAAAGTGGAAATATAGCATCAATTCCAAAGGATATTATTTGTCCTCTTCCTACACCTGGTGAACATTATTTTTGTTTACCAGGTGCCCCCACCAAACCAGGTGGACAGAGGAGCTGGGAGAGATGGAGAGGTGCTTCTACTGACTTTTTAGAGGCACCTTCCATTGCCTCCAGCCGCTTCTGCCAAGCCCAAGAGATGGAGATGATGTGGGGCCATGAGAGGATGGTGAGGGAGAGAGGGAGAAGCTTGCCCATTCTGCGTGTGGCCAGGGAGGGGGGCGCTATGTTAGTTGTTTCTGTTGGGGTTCAGCCTCTGTGTGACCCTGTACCTGATTCTTTGATTGTATTTCCTGATGCCAATGTAGATGTCAATGTTGATTCTGAGGCCAATGTAGATGTTAATACTGATGATGGGTTGAATAGTGAAAATCCTACACCCTTGGAAAGTGAAAGTCAAAGTTCCCATGAGAACATTCATTCCGAACCAAGCGGAGAAGTTTCACTCCCTTGCGGAGAAGTTTCACTCCCTTTTTCTCCCAGCCTTAGTTCCCCAGAGAATCTGACACCTGGTCAGCCTAATGAGGGAAGGAGGGGGCAGATTCGGCAGAGCAGGGGAGAAGCACAAAGTTTACGGAGGTCAGAAAGATTGAGAGAAATGCAAACAAAAACTTCAGGCGTGTCTCATAATAGATTTCTCTCCTTTAAGAGTGCCGGGTCTGAAGCTGCCTTCAGACCAGGATCGTTCCAGTTCCAAGTGCAAGCCTGTGAAGGCCTCCTGATTCAAGTGGCTGGGTTTCTTGTAGTTTCTCAAGTTGCTCCAAGTGCCGTTAGCTGGGAGCTAGCAGATGTCATGATTCATCACGGGTAATTCATTGTTTGCTGTGGTTTTTTTATGGACCTGTTCATGGACATTGCTTGTTGCTGTTTTGCTATGGTTTTTATTTACCTCTGATTTGCATTCAACGTTTTTCAATAAAAAGGATTGTATTCCTGCAGTCAAGTCTGGTGGATTGTTGTCAAGGGGGTCCAGTTTCCTGCTCTGGGTCGCAACAGTTTCCCTTTCGGCTAAGGCTTCTTTAGTAGCTGCAGCTGCGAGACCTTCATACATCCCAGGTCTGGAAACTGGACTGAAGTGAGTGTGCCTTCCCCACTTCGGCTTCGCAAGGGGCTGGAAAGCAGGGAAGCCAGGAGGGAGGCCTGTCACCACCTTTTCTCTCTGGCCTTCCTTGTGGGCTTCGCTGCCGCCTTGTTGTTGTCATCATCACTGTTTTGTGTGGCTCCAAGCCTCTTTTGATCGGAGGCTCCCAAAAACCATTCTGGGAAATGGACGGGGTCGAAGGAGGAGGTGGCAACCCCTCAAAAATGGCCAAATGACCACCCAAGGGTTGTGACCCCCAGTTTGAGAAATTTATTTACATTTATTTATTTACATTTACATTTATTTACAGTATTTCTATACCGCTTTTCTCACCCCTAGGGGGAAATGCTTCCATAGAGAGTGTAATTGCTTCCTAGAGGTTTGATGGACACAAACATTGTTTCATGCGTAAAATGATTAAAAATAATGTTCCAAATTATCATTATGCTATGTGTAGAAGTATACATAAATGAATTTTGTGTGGACTTGCATCTCATTTCCAAGGTATTATGTACATATGTCCAAATACAATTATTCCATAATCACAAAAATCTGAAATCCAAAATGCTTCTAGTCCCAGTCACTTTATTTTTTATAATAATTTTTATTAAATATATTTCAGTGAATCCAGAATTTAAAAAGAGACTTGCACCAGTAAAGGGTGTTTGGGTAGAAGCGGGAATAGATTATTGGGAAAGAGTGAGGGATTTAGGGGGTAGGGAGGGGAACCTGCGTTGGGAATCTAAGATTGGGGAGCATGCAAGGAAAGCAATGGGTCAAAAAGGGTGGGGTTGGGGTTAGAAAAGGGCTGGGGGATTTCCAGTGGGGGGGGAGGTTGACTTCCGAATCATCTTCTCTGCATCATGTACTTTAGATTTCATTAAGATTTTCTTCTTGTGGTTTCTGCCTTCTTTTCCTGATTTTGTTTCCTTCTGTTTTCTTCTCATGTTCTGTCTAATTCTGTTTCTTCGCCATAAAATCATCAAATAACTTCCAATCGGTTCTCTTAAGTGGGCGTCCTTGTGAATCTTTTAATGCATAGGTCAGGGTATCTATTTCTTTTATTTCAAGAACTTTGTATAGCCATTCTTCTCTTGTTGGTACTTTGCTTAGCTTCCATTTCTTGGCAAAAACTATTCTTGCTGCCGTTGTTAAATAAGTAAGTAGGATATCTTTGTTTGTGTCTAACTCGCTTTCTTCTTCGAATATTCCCAGCAGAAAATATTCTGCTTTTTTCTGTATCTTTATTTTGAGAATTTTCTCACATGTTTCATTTATTTTTTTCCAGTAGGTTTGGGCTTTGGGGCACGTCCACCATAGGTGAAAAAATGTTCCTATTTGGACTTCAAATTTCCAGCATTTGTTACTGATTTTTTTTGTACATTAATCCCAATTTCTGTGGAGTCATGTACAATCTATGGAACATCTTATACCAATTCTCCTTTAGGTCTGTAGAATAAGTATATTTGATTTTCTTGGACCAAATTTGTTCCCATTCTTTAAACTTGATTGGTCTACCAATGTTTTTTGCCCATTTTATCATACACTCCTTAACAGACTCAGTCTCCGTTACCCATTCTAATAGTTTATTGTATATGTATGTTATATTCTTTTTATCTTTTCGTGATATTCTCTCCCATTGGCCATCCTTTTCTAAGAAGCCCAGTCACTTTAGATAAGAGACACACAACCTATACTATAAAGTAAAACCAGTAAAAGTGAACCATGTGTTGTAGCTTTAGGTTGAGAGTGGGTTCTGATTATTAACGGAGTTGATGATGGATGGCTGGGAAGATGTACAAAGTTTTGAATAAGTTTTCAAAGACCGACAAAGTATCTGGTGTTTCAACAACCAACAGCTGAAGCTGGACAAGTGATGTAACTCCAGGAAGTCCATAGAGAGTCTAATTATGTCAGCACTCTGGACAGTATATTTTGAGTACATCTGCCATCCTCCTTTTGAGAGACACCTTGGATCTCAAAGCCATTCATGTTGTGTTGTGACTTGGCTGCTACAGAAGACCCACTGACTATTTTAATGCTGCTGCCCGATAAGCAGAGCAGCTGTTTCCATCTTGATGTGAAAGATACGCTCTGTGCCCTTCCTTTCAAAGCTCAGTTTCTATGTCTTGCCTGTCAACACTCCTTAGCTCAGGGTCACCAAGGAATCTGTTCCACCTCCCTTATCAAGTGCAGTCATATGTAGCACTTCATTTAAGCAAAGAATTTTTTTGGTGGGGGGGAGGGGGAAGGGAGCCTCTGGCGATAACTCTACTCTCAGAAGTTTGGGACAGAGTATCTTCATACTCCTAAGGGTCAGGTGCTGCTTGCTTAGCTGTGTCATTCCATTACTGGCACCTAACTTCCTTTGCAAAATGGGCATTTGATGATTGATGGCCAATGAAGGAGATTCCTATTGAACTTCATCCACCACCACCCCCACCCTGCACGCAAGACTTCAAAGAAAAGTAAAGGAGTAACCCGATTGCAAGATTTATTTACTGTATGTTAAGAAGCCCAGTACTTTACTGTAGACTGTTCAATATAAGTTAAAAACATTGATGTAGTAGCTAGTACTGGACTAGGAATCTAATGCTTATCCTCTGAAATAGGGAAGGAAAAGAAACCTGTCAGGGGTTTCCTTTCCTAAGGAAATTTTCATTTCATACTTTGCCAAGACTGGCAACAGAATAGATTGTATTATTCATCTTGGAAATCTATACTTTTCTGAAGCTTGTAAATCATTTTAAGGGGGAAATGAGTAGAACATTGTGTATTGTTTTCTTTAAAGAATTACTATTAATGTGTGCATTTGAAAAAGTGTGCACCAATATATTTAGTTAGTGGGGAAAATGAAATACAAAAGTCCATACAATAAAAAAATCTAAATACAAATAATCTTGTCATTTGGGGAAGCCTGTGAGACATTTTAAAATTTTCCTACTTGAATATTCATAGGCATTCACAAGAGTATGTTTAAAATGAAGTTTCACACAAGGATATGCAATTGGAACAGAATAAGAATGCTGTCGAGAATTTAAGAAAGGCAGTGAGAATGGGAACTAGGGCCCATTCACACTATAGAACTATAGTACTATCATCGCTATGATACTTCACCTTGTTGATGGGAAACTTCCCACCGGAGTGGAAATCATCTCTCAGACAGATGGCAAGCTATTCAACCTCAGCAGACTGAAAGCCAAAACCAAGGTTACAACAACATCTGTTATAGAACTCCAGTATGCTGATGACAATGTCATCTGTGCGCATTCAGAAGAAGATCTACAAGCCACTCTAAACACCTTTGCAGAAGCATACGAGAAGCTCAGCCTGTCATTGAACATTGAAAAACCAAGGTGCTGTTCCAGCAGACACCAGCCAACCCCTCTCCAATGCCAGTGATACAGGTTAATGGTGTAACATTAGAAAATGTTGATCATTTCCACTACCACCTCTCCACCAAAGTCATCATCGACACCGTAATACAACACCGCCTGAGTCCTGTGAGTGCAGCATTTTTCCGAATGAAGCAGAGAGTGTTTGAGGACTGGGACATCCGTAGGGATACCAAGGTGCTTGTTTATAGAGCTATTGTTCTCCCAACCCTGCTATATGCCTGTGAGACGTGGACTGTCTACAGACGTCACATGCAACTCCTGGAACGATTCCATCAGCGCTGCCTCCGGAAAATCCTGCAAATCTCTTGGGAAGACAAGCGGACAAATGTCAGCGTGCTGGAAGAAGCAAAGACCACCAGCATTGAAGCGATGGTCCTCCGCCATCAACTCCGCTGGACCGGCCACATTGTCCGGATGCCACCACCGTCTCCCAAAGCAGTTGCTCTATTCCGAACTCAAGAACGGAAAACAGAATGTTGGTGGACAGGAAAAGAGATTTAAAGATGGGCTCAAAGCCAACCTTAAAAACTCTGGGATAGACACTGAGAACTGGGAAGCCCTGGCCCTTGAGCGCTCCAGCTGGAGGTCAGCTGTGACCAGCAATGCTGCAGAATTTGAAGTGGCACGAATGGAGGGCGAAAGGGAGAAGCGTGCTAAGAGGAAGACGCATCAAGCCAACCCCGACTGGGACCGCCTTCCACCTGGAAACCAATGCCCTCACTGTGGAAGAAGATGTAGAGCAAGAATAGGGCTCCACAGCCACATACAGACCCACAAGAACACTAAGACAATCATCCTCCGAAAATGAGGGATCGCCTAAGTAAAAAAAAATAGTACTATTATTTCACTTTAAATGCAATTGTGCTGTCTTACAGAATCCAGTGATTTTTCAGTTTAAGGAAAGTTTTTGTACAATACATCAGGATGAACTGATGCCCTAAAAAGCAAAACCCAGGATTCTCTAGTACTGATGCATGGTAGTTAAAGAGGAATGATATTCTATAATTCTGTAGTGTGGAATGGGCTGCTGATCTAGTGAAAATGTATATCTGAGAAACACAGAGACCAAAAAGACCCTGGCATACAATTGTCAATCCTGTGGCCTTCTGTGTAATGTACCGATATTTTCCTCTGAAGAGAATATCTTGAATAATAGCAACTCATTGAGAGCCCTGATTAACACTGGGAAGCTGCCGGCGAACTAGAATCACCAGTGGATAATTACAGCTAATACAGAAACCCATTTGCCCTTTTTATTGCTGAACAGTGCAATGAAATGCTCACCCTTGTAACCTATAGACCAGTCAATGGCTCAAGGTCGCAGACATGTAGCATCCTTGATTATTGGCAACAGAGGAATTCAAATGAAAGTGCAAGCATGTCAATTATTTACATGTCGATAAAGATATAAGACTTCCTTTCCCTTGGGTAAAATATTTCTGAAAATTATCCCCATTGTAAAATGGCATGCACTCCTTTGGTAGTCCTACTGGAAATTAATGTAATGAGGATACAGTACTGTTTAAACTCTGAAGAGGAAATATGATCTTCATTCTCTAGCCTCAAGATAGCAATAAGCTATTAGCATTGTACCATTTTCCCTTCTCAAATAAGCAGAGACATATCCTAAGACAGTGGTCCCCAAACCTTTTAAGCAGAAGGTTGGATCACGGTCCCCCAGACTGTTGGGGGGTTGGACTATTGTAGTACAGTGTCCTGATCAAGCTACTACCAGTAGTAGAAGGGGAAAGAGGGCTGCTTAGATGCTGGAAGAAGAGCAGCAAAGGAAGCGAATTAGGGAGATATTCATGACATCACTGATACTGAGTCATTTGATGGTTTTACAGACTCTGAGATGGAGGAGGAGGGAGATGGGAGTAGAGACTTGAAACGGGTTACTCGGGAGCAAGAGTCAGATGAAGAGAGGGAAAGGAAGCGGATCCGTGAAATACTTAATGCTCCAACTGAGGAAGAAGACTTTATGGGGTTCACGGGGAGTGATGGGACTGAGAGTGAAAATGGAGAGGAGGATGGGCTAGACTGGACCCGTGTACAAGAGATCAGGGACATATGTACTCAACGCACATCAAGTGATGAGTTTGAGGGGTTTTCGGGAGACTGGCAACCTGGTAATACATGGGGTAATCTAAGTCTCGATAGGCGCTGGAAGAGTTGGAGGGACGGGTGGGGGCGAGCAGCTGTGGAAGCTAAAGCACCTGAGAGTGATGAAGACAGGGTGGAGACCAGTTCATCATCTGATGATGAGTTATAGGATAAAAGAAGGTATCAAACTTTGGGGACTTTGCAGTAGGCAAAGTGTTGTATTGGGCTTGGGACTTTGTTGCTGCCTTTACTTTCGCCTTGGGTCCTGGGACTGCAGATCGCTGTGCTTCCATGCTTCTACTGACTGGAATCCTGTAAGTGCTGACTTCTACTTCCTTGCTGACTTCAGACTGTTTTTGGACGACAACATCACGTTTTGGACTTAACTTCTGCTTTTGGGCGTGCCTCGACTTTGGACCGTTTCCTGACTACGTTTTTGCTTGCTCCCACCTTGCTATCTTGTGTTTTGTGAACTCTGTGGTTTTGAAGCAGTTTGCTACAGACTTTGTTTTCTTGCTAGATACACTGAGTTAAGTGTTTCTAAGCTATTTTTGTTACTTTAATACACCTTGTTTGGACCTTTTACTTGTTTTTGGCTCTTTTAAGGCTTCTGGTTCACGACATGGACTATAGTTTGAAAAACAATGAATTCCTATGCACACTGCACATATCTTATTTGCAGTGCAAAATAAATATGAAAGAACAACACAATACACTTGAGTTAATCAAAGATTGATCTACATATCCACATCACCACTTCCTCCAGGTTTGCACGCTCCCAGGAGATGTCTCTGCAATGAATTGGTTCTTCAAAATTACAACTACCATCCGTCTTTCTTCCTGCTACAAGAATCTCCTCCTGCAGGAAGTGATATCAGGGGAACCCCGTGGCAATCCTGTCATGGATCCTAGCCTGCCTCTCTTTTCAGCCAATCAGTGAAAGGAGTAGCAAGTCTGAATAGCTGTCAGAACTGTATAACATGTGTTTTTCTATGAATTTGTACTTGTACCTTTTGAAGGGTATTGCTTGTAGTTGCATTCTATTTGATCAAATCGTAACAAACCCCAATAGCTTTGTCTTCAACCCAGAGGTTTTGTTCTCCATCTAGGCTGATCTGTTTTAGCAGAAGCTCACCAAGCATGGACCTTCTTATTTGTGGTCCTACCTCAAATCTCTGCAATGCTATCCTTCATTTCAGTTCCATGTCAATATGTTAAATATGGAGACCATGTTTTCTTTTATGAGAAAACTTGGTTTACATGTTGCCACTAGCAATTATAGAAAGCATTTGCTGTCGTGTGCTAGTTGGCCCTGCCAATTAATTCTTTGTGGATTCAGTGACTAGGACAAAGGATCAGAAGCCAACCAGCTGCTGGATATTGAATGTGAATGCAGGCATTGATTCATATTGACCTTGAGGAAGTCGTTTGACCCTTCTGTATGCCTTTACACAGAATGTCAATTTGCTGTGAAAGAAAACAAATGGGGTTTTACAAAAACAGGCTGCTCTCATTGCATTCCTCATATTCATGACACTTCTCTAGCTAAATCACCCCATCCTCTCACCATCAGCTTACCCCCATCCTACAAAATTAATTTGGAAATATTTCCAAGATGATTCACATACTCCTTTTGACGTATCCTGTCAGGAATGAGAATGACCAGGAAGTGGCAGGAAAGCTGAACGAGCCTTCATTCATTCACAGTGGGTGGGCCACACTTGCTCCCCACATTTCTGTGAACCATCCAAATGAGATTGCCAAAAAATCTTGATTGCCAATTGAGAAGGGAAAAGAAACTGCTGGCAAGGCAGAGGATATAGACTGGAACACCTGTGTGCATGATGCATTCAGCTGTACATTGGCTATTGTGGCAGCATGCATGCCAAGCAGTTTTCGGATTGGTGTTTAGGTCAAAAGAGAATGTAACAAAATAAAAAAGAGCACAATCAGTACATATTCAGGGACAAAGGAAAAGAAATACAGGGAGTTGTACTATGATTGGTTACTATATCTAAATGCTTACCAATAAATCCCATCCCACACAAAGTCAGAGACGGACCACACTTCCCAGAGTCTCCGGGGAACTGAGTTTTACATATGATTCAAAATAAAATTTTGGAAAGAAGACTGGTAACACCTGGAAGTTAGCTTCATTGACCCATTAATGTACATGACTGAATAGGTAAATGTATGATTGCATTGTTATAAATGATATAGCCATTGTTTTACTAATCTGTGAAATGCTGCTGGGCTCACAATATGTTTTTAATGGGTTCTGATTCTCCCCTCCCCTGGTTATGACAGCATTTTGTCAAATCTATGTGAAAGCAATACTATAACTGAGTGTCCTTTAACTTGATCCATGTGCCAGATTTTCCACATGAGAAGCCACTTACTATAAAGTGCCCCCCTTTTTTTTCACAGTGACTTTTCTTGCAATACACCCTTCAACTACGAGGGGTATTTTTTAAGTAAGGTCCGTTTGAACATAAGTACACAACGAAAGTTTATTTCAAAAAAGTAAATTTATTTTCAGAAAGTACATACTTCACTCTATTTTTTGACACAGTTGCCAAGTTTGTTCAAACACTTATCATACCTCTGAACCAATTTTAAAATACCCTCTTCATAAAAACTTGCCGCCTGCTCCGATAACCAAATCGTCTGTAATCAAAGAAGGGCGACCGGAGCAGTCCTCATCATGGACGTTGTCACGGCCATCTTTGAATTGTCATACCCACTTACGCACTTTGCTTTCACTCATAACAGTATCACCGTACACTTCACAAATCTGTCGATGAATTTCTGCAGCAGGCAGGTTCCTTGCTGACAAAAACCATATCACTGAGCGAACCTCACATGCGGCGGGTGAGTTGATAGTCTTAAACATTTTTAAAGCACAGAACAGAACCGTACAGGTTAGCTACAGAGCGGAAACTGAGCACAGTTGTTCCCAAGGCATGCCGGTACACGACGCACACACTCGTTGCGGTATGCATAAACTACTAGTGTCCACAACAAAACGGACCTTACTTAAAAAATAAATGTTTATATGTTACATATTATATTTTATATAACAGTGGTTCTCAACCTGTGGGTCCCCAGATGTTTTGGCCTTCAACTCCCAGAAATCCTAACAGCTGGTAAACTGGCTGAGAATTCTGGGAGTTGTAGGCCAAAACACCTGGGGGACCCACAGGTTGGGAACCACTGGTGAAAACTATAACTGAATTAAACATGCTACAAACATTTTCTCTCTGTAACACACAGATAAACTTTCACTGAAAAATGATCTTGAGTTACCTGCATTTTCAGAGGAAACCTAAAACCTTAACCTTAAATGCTTAGTAGCTATTTAAGGTCCCCTGGCATTTGTCACATGAATAGGAGTGTTAACCCCTTAACCAGATGCCTAAGTTGGTAATTATGTTGTGTTTACCTAAATTCCCCATGCAATTTCAGTTGGATAAGCCATTTTCCTATTTTGGTTCTGTAGTATTCTTAGAGAATTTTACTGTGGCAAAAACCCCAAGAGATTTCCAGTCGAACCATGACTACCCAACACATGTTTAAATTTGCTCTATGCAGCCATTCCACTTATTTGTAATGAGTATGCCAAATCACCACAAAACTAACATATTATTTGCTCTGCATGTAAGTACAAAATGGAAAAAGTGTGCAATAAAAAAGATTGTCACACTGCAATTTTCTTATTAAGTTGTACAATAGATAATGCTAAGCAAGGGTCACATTTAGAAGTAAAGGTCTCCGTGCTGCCTGAGAGATGATAGATGTGATTTTAAAAAACCTTTCTCACCTGGCACTGGGCCTATGACTGCTTGGCTCACTAAGGGTGTTGGCAGCAAGAACAGATTTATGCTTGGAAGGCTGCATTTCCAATAGAGCTCTTAACAGAGAAAAACAACTCATTGCATTGCTCATTGGGTTAAAAAGACCAGAAAAGAAAGAAGCAATGAAAATCAACTGAATAGTAACAGATGCTAGACTTTTGACTCCAGAAAATGGGCTATGGCGGAGCACTTACTTAACATAGGAAACCTGCATTCTGTAGAGAGAGCTTATTTTGAAAGCGATATCAGCAATATTAAAGTATTTCTGTGCCATATTAAATGACTTTTTTTTTTTAAAAAAAAGTCATTTATTGAAGACATTTTCTTTATATCAGTGTGTTTGTCATCACAGTGTGTTGTGATAGAGTCTTTGAGTAGTGATACTACTGGGAGTATTAGGAGGGGAAGAAAGACTACTTGTGAGCAAGACTCCGATGAGGAGCAACAGAGAAAGCGGATCAGGGAAATACTTATGGAATCCAATGATGATGAATCATTTCAGGGCTTCGCAAGGAATAATGGGCCTGAGACTGAGGAGAGTGGTATGGCAAGTTCAGAGGATGGAGAAATGGATTGGACTAAAGTGTAGGAGGTTCAGAACGTTTGTGAAGAGCCCACAAGTAGCGACATGTTTGTGGGGTTCTCTGGTTGGCACAGTGGGAATCCGGCTGAGTCTTGGGGAGTTATGGGTCTGGATAGAAGATGGAGAGATTGGAGAGATCAGCAAAGGGCTTCAGCTGAAAGGAAGTCTGGTGGGGCATTGTCTGATTCCAGTTCTGAGGAGGAATTGGGGCAAGGGGTTTCAGCTGGTAACAGGGTATCGGCTGGTTCCAGTTTGGAGGATGATTGGATTCGCGATGACAACTACATCACGTTTGGATTGACTTGGTAGACGACTTCGGCCTTGCTGTTCGACCCTTCGTATTCGCTGATGTCCTGCTGTGGATTGGAGTGCCTTTTTCCCCCCTGCGGATTGCATAGCTTTAAATTTAAACCGGATTATATTCCTGTTTAATCTGGGTTATTTTCCAGGTCCTGTTTTTTGGGTTAACTGTGGGTAATACTGTGTTTCACACTGAAGAATAAGTGTTTTGAGCCTTTTTGGTTTGTTTTTGGACTCTCTTGGTTGTGAACTAATAAACTTTACTTTTACTAAATACTGGTCTGGCGCTTTAAGGGATCTGTCTTCTGTTACGACTATTCATTAAACAATGCCTATTATAATGTTTTCAAGGGAACATAAACCAAAAAGCATATTGATCTATATCCACCATCATTGACACTCAAAATGTACCAGTGCGAGGAGTTAAAAAAAAGAGAGGTAAGAATATAAGAAGCTGAAACAACATGAGTGCATCTACATGTCAGATGTCTGTACCACCCATTTTTATATTTTACCTGTGCACCTAAAATTAGACAGTGTGAATGCAGCATAGAGTTTTGGATCTGGAAACGTGCATCAAAGAAATAGGCTTACTGGAGAATGAGGGTCAGCTCCAACTTTAACATTAAACCAAGCCAGTTTAAGACAGGCTTGGTTAATAAACTGCATTGAAAATTTCCTTTTAAATTCCAGATTACCTGTTACATGCACTGAAAATAAAAGCAAGCTTCATCCCACTTGGGTGCGTTTAAAAAAGTAATATTGTAAAGTATATTTTAAAAGAGTTAGAGAAATTATATTGAATTTCTTCCAAGTGAAATGTTTTACAATGTTGCTATTGTAATGATAATAGCAACATTTTCAGGGCAAGAAACAGGCCAAATTTCTATTACACGGGATACAACATGTATTAATCTTGGCTGAGTTAAAAACAGCTTTTTGGAAAGCCCACAGTACCCATACCCACACATATATTTTAGTTCCATAGAAGCAGCAGCTTTCACTGTAGAGGGGAAGCATGGGCTCCAAAAACCTGTATAGCTCTAGGCAGAAAACTAAGTGCCAAGAAGAGTTAGGACTGTGATATTTATGCTGCAGGCTTGGCTTCTTTCTTCTTTTTTTTTAAAACATCCCTATGCTTTCCATGACATTTTTAATCCAAATTTTCTGTGCAAGAGGTAATGACCAAAAATAAATCTACTTCACTAACCAAGATGAAGTCGAGCATGTCCCCCCCCCCCCAAATAAGGGATGGTAACTTATAGTTCTGCAAAGGGCAAGGGTACCAGACTGCACAAAGGGGTTAAGTTTTGGTCAATTTGCCAAGACACTAGCAACAACAAGGACCCCATGAGGCTTTCAGGGAAGAGCCTGGCCTTGGGGTCCCAGTCCTTGGAGGAAGTTATAGTTTCCCAAGGACTAAGGACCAGCTTGATCTTGGTGCTGCAAGAATCCATTCCTTGGCTCAGTGGAGATCATCAAGCACCCTTTTGTGACTGTTGGACTTTCTTCAATTTCTTTTTGGCTCTAAAGAACTCATTTTCACATCTGAACTTCCCCAGTATGAACTATGGACACATGTTTTATTAAAATTATTATTTTAATCAATTTCTCTGGCGGGCAGGGGGTGGGAAGGGATGCTTGATATGAATTTCTTTGGATTCCTATATTTCCCCATGTATTTTTCCTTATTTTTGCCCTGGCACCCAACCCCTTCCCCTCTTCGAGAAGGGGGAGCCAACGAGGAAGTTGCCCTTTGGCGCTGAAAAGGGCAATCAGCGATCACAAAAACCCCATATCTTGGAACTCTTGCATGGACAATAGAACTTGAAATTCCTATTTGATTTCGGAGTTGGGACCGTCAAACTGGAATTTCCTTTGGCAAACTTTTTGATCATTTCACAATGGGAGCGAGATGACTCTCGGGAGGTCGCCTTCCCCAACTTTGTTTACTTCATTCAAAACTCTTCATAGCAAACATCCACCCCAAGCTTCACGTTTGTGCCTTATCTGATCATAGCAGGAAAACCCGGCTTACGTAATCAACACCAATCACCACCCATTACATAACAATAAAAGTAGGTTTCTCTAGCTGGCCGATTCCTGGATGCAGGAAACTCAGGACATTGGAATTCCATAATCCTATCATCAACGCTTTGTTTCTTTTCCATCCCGCCTCCCTCTTCTTGATTTGCTGAAGCGCCAGAGCGGTGGGAGCTTCCTGATAGGCTCCCACGCAACGGAGGAGCCCTGTGATTGATCCTGGTGAGGGGGGGACAGCCGCTGTTATCCGGCCAGCCAATCACCAGCGAGCTGGGCGGGCGGAGGGTGGGGATTTTGAAACTTCTAAGCCTGTAAACCCAATAAGAATGTCTCTGATCTTTGTACTGGCATGCTCTGTAGGCGAATGATTGCGACAATGCATCCTTTTCAGCTGAATCGCTAATAAAAACACCTCGGTGCCGCTTCTTCAACTTTGGTGAGGTTTATTTCGAATTTTTAATTTAATAAAATGGTTGAAATCAGGCTTCTCTAGTCTCGCCAAAGTAGCGATCCCTCTTTGGTGGGGTCCCAGGGTCCCTCCTCCTGGGGAAGACCCTCCTAAAGTTCCCATCGGCTTCAAAGACATGTCTGTATTTCTTTCTTTTCTGCCAGTATATATAAGGTATGCATAAAGCAGTGTGTATGACTCCCCCCAACCCCATGTAATCAACACAAAATCTCTGTGGCATAGGGTAAGGTTGGATGTAAGCTTCATGGATCAGTTTGAACCCAGGACTCTGAAGGTTAAATCCCAAAGTCCAACCACAGCATCACATTGGGCCTCCCTGAGACAAGTAGAATCAGTTATGATGTAGTTGTTCCTGGCTTACTCGCTAACACTTCAAGAAAAAGAAAAAAAAAAGAAAGAATTCACTTTCTTTTGAGCAGGCAACAAGGAGTAGAAGTCTCTTTTGCACCTATAGTGGAAGTCCATCAAATCACCATTTTCTAAAGCAAGATAAAGATTCGGCCAGCATAGTTACTAAGGTCGTGTCAAGAGCAAGTCGCTTCTGGTGTGAGAGAATTGGCCGTCTGCAAGGACATTGCCCAGGGGATGCCTGGATGATTTGATGTTTTTATCATCCTTGTGGTAGGCTTCTCTCATGTCCCCGCATGAGGAGCTGGAGCTGATAGAGGGAGCTCATTCGCCTCTCCCTGGATTCGAACCTGCGACCTGTCGGTCTTCAGTCCTGCCGGCACAGGGGCTTAACCCACTATGCCACCAGGGGCTCCTATATCCACCGGGGGCTCCTATATAGTTACTAAGGTAAAGGTTTCCCCTGACATTGGGTCTAGTCATGTCCGAATCTGGGAGTGGTGCTCATCTCCATTTCTAAGCTGAAGAACTGGTGTTGTCTATAGACATCTCCAAGGTCATGTGGCCAGAATCACTACATGGAAAATTATTACCTTATCACAGAAGTGATACCTATTGATCTACTCACATTTGCTTGTTTTTGCACTGCTAGGTTGGCAGAAGCTGGAGCTATCAGCGGGAGTTCATTCCACTCTCCAGATTCGAGCCACCAACCTTTCAGTCCCAAGTTCAACAGTTCAGAGGTTAAATCTGCTGCAACAGCAGGGTCCCCGCATAGTTACTAGGGGTGTGCAATTTAGGAAAAACCCATCCCATTTTCAGATAGGCTCCTGTTCTGTTTTTCAGGAAGTTTCTGAAATCGGGAAGAGGGAAATGCCATTTTGTAAACCGCTGTGAGCCAAATTGGGAGTAGCGGTATACAAGTTGAATAAATAAATAAATGAATAAATAAAATAAATTTCTCAGATCTACAGCCAGAAACTCTATTTTTTTTGCTTTGGGAAGATCCAGTCTTTGGTTTCAATGTGGCCATACTTGGAGGACACATTTACGGAAGCCCCCTAAGTTTCAGAACATTTGGGTCATCCACTGATTTTAAGGAATCTTTTAAAAGGAGAGAAAGATTTAAAGAGGTGAACTAAAAAGGAGAGTTGGTTGTGTGTGGGGGGAAGGCTGCTGGAATCGTGCAGAAAACACAAACCAGAAGGTAGGTCTGGGGAGGGGTTAGCAGAGAAAATATATATCAGTGATTGGTTGGGGGGGGCGCATGCCAAAATACTGTTTACTTACCGTTGAAAATTACCTAGGGCCGCCTCTGGTTAGCATATTCTTCCTTCTCATCTTCCATGCTCTTTCCTCCTTCACTTCTGCAGGGTTGGGGAGATTCCTGGAAGAGTATATCTGGGGTGGCTTCTGCCATTGTCTCTGCTCCAGGATGTGTGTGTAACAGGTGGGGGAGACAACCAATGCTGCATGTTCTCCTGTGCCACCGGTTACCGCTCATTACTGCTGTAAGGTTGCTGCCTGCCTGAGGGTTACATCCTTAAGTGATGCCACTGGCTGGGTCATCCAATCTTCTTGGTGAACCCTCTAAACCAGCCTGCTACATCAGATATATCAGCATGCAAGTCACATTTCTTTTCACCTCTGGAAGAAAAGTCTTCTCCCTAATCTCCTTGGAGGTCATAACTATTGAAACCAACCCCCTTGGAGATCATACCTATTTCAATAAATGCCATGTTACATGTCACCCAGCTTTGTTCTCTATGATCCACATAATCCAATTTTCATTTTTTTTAATCCTTTAAGCAATCACTTTCATTTCCCCGGGTTGGGGGTAGGAAGGAGGACAGAAGACAGGGTCACATATATAATATTTTAAACAATGTTTCCATTTTTTCCCAATAAACCAGGATGTATTCCCTCGATTGCAATTTGTTATTCAATAAATATAAAGTGTCCTTTTATTTATTAACTCAGATGTAGGCATTTGATTGCAGTCTTTAAAAAGGGGAATCTAAACCCCAAATTTAATTATCATTAGAAGATGAGATGCAAATATATAGGTTTTTATTTTTATCTCATCCTTAATTTTTTGCCTTGTATCGTGCACATGTGGCCCACTCATTGTGATAGTTTTTGATTTTCTACTGTACTACTTTGCATTGTTTGTTATATTTTACATTTATTTTATTTTATTTTATTGTGATGTTGCCTTATGCTTTTTTATGTTACTGTATTGTATAGGGCTGGGCAACCACGGAAAA
>NW_026844366.1:352749810-352765101 GCF_025583915.1 Anolis sagrei ordinatus | reverse complement strand
TACTTACCATCCCTAAACCATTGTCCAAACTACACATAACCAAAGGAATAAAATTTACACATCGTCACAGCTACCATTTATTTTCCGGTCCCAATTCAAGGTAAAGGTCATCACCTTTAAAACCCTAATTGATTTGGGACCCGCCTACCTTCGTGACCATATCTCCTCCCACTAACCTGCCCGATCCCTTCGTTCTTCGGGGGAGGCCCTCCTTTGTCCCCTTCCATTATCACAGACCCAACTTATGGGAATGAGGGAAAGAGCCTTCTCCTCCGTGGTCCCCTGACTCTGAAACGTATTGCCCAGTGAAATTAGGCAAGCCCCCACCCTAGAAACTTTCAAGAAGAATCTCAAAAGATGGCTTTTCCATTGCACTTTTGGAGAGTGATTTTACATTCCCCTTGTCATTCTCCCCAAAATGACAAGGGGAAGGGGACTCGGGGCGGCTTACATGAGGCCAAGCCCAGTAGTGCATTACAATACAATAACATAAAAAGCATAAAATAACATCACATATTGCACTGCCTCCTGCCCACATGGAGGACTTTCTCCATTACTTCGTTCATAAGTTCCCTTACAAATATATATGCTTTATTTCTATTGCATCCTGAGTTTTATCATTGTATCTTGCACATGTGGCCCGCTCTTTGTGATTGCGTTTGATTTTATTGTATTACTTTGCACTGTTTATTATATTTTATGCTTGCTTCATTTTATTGCAATGTTATTTTATGCTTTTTATGTTATTGTATTGTAATGCACTACTGGGCTTGGCCTCATGTAAGCCGCCCCGAGTCCCCTTTGGGGAGATGATGGTGGGGTATAAATGAAGTTCTTTATTATTATTATTATTATTATTATTATTATTATTATTATTATTATTATTAGCCGTCCCCTGCCACGCGTTGCTGTGGCCCAGTCTGTATATATGTGTTTATATGTGTCTATATATTTGTGTATCTGTGTATATATGTGTGTTCATCTCTGCTGCACACAAGAAAATCTCCTATATATACCGGGCCCTAGGGAGGTACACCTGGAAGCTACAAGGTGTAGAGCTTTTTCGACCTATGCTCCAATTCTGCGGAACTCATTTCCTCCATACATTAGAGCAATGTCGGAGTTGCGACCTTTTGTAAATCATAGAATCATAGAATCAAAGAGTTGGAAGAGACCATGGGCCATCCAGTCCAACCCCCTGCCAAGAAGCAGGAATATTGTATTCAAATCACCCCTGACAGATGGCCATCCAGCCTCTGTTTAAAAGCTTCCAAAGAAGGAGCCTCCACCACACTCCGGGGCAGAGAGTTCCACTGCTGAACGGCTCTCACAGTCAGGAAGTTCTTCCTCATGTTCAGATGGAATCTCCTCTCTTGTAGTTTGAAGCCATTGTTCCGCGTCCTAGTCTCCAGGGAAGCAGAAAACAAGCTTGCTCCCTCCTCCCTGTGGCTTCCTCTCACATATTTATACATGGCTATCATATCCCCTCTCAGCCTTCTCTTCTTCAGGCTAAACATGCCCAGCTCGTTAAGCCGCTCCTCATAGGGCTTGTTCTCCAGACCTTTTATCATTTTAGTCGCTCTCCTCTGGACACATTCCAGACACATTCCAGGCGCTCAAGACTTGGCTGTTTGGTTGTGAATTTAAGTAAAGGAATCAGATCTAATTTGCCAAATAGTCACTGTTGTATGTTTTTATGTTGAATGTTTTTATATTGTGTAAATGCNACACATTCCAGCTTGTCAATATCTCTCTTGAATTGTGGTGCCCAGAACTGGACACAATATTCCAGATGTGGAATGGCCCCTGCCAATATTCCAAGTGGACGTGTGATTGTGGTAGCAGGGGACGACCACAATACATAGATAGAGTGTTCTGTCGCCGCTGGGCTTAAAATGAATTGCTGTTAAAACAGGACGTGCAACTTGAGCCCAATGGGAAGCCAGGGGCCCCGAAGAGAAGCTTTTAGAGATTTTCCCCCCATAAACAGTCTTTAGAGGGCTTGAGCTTAAATACAACAAAGTCTTTATTGATGAACAATCAAACAGGAACTTCTTTTGTCTTCAAAGGTTAAACAAATGCTTCCAGGCTTCAAACTGGTGGCTTCTAACCGTTTCTTTGCTTTACTTTAAAGCAGTGTTTCTCAACTTGGGGGTCGAGACCCCTGTGGGGGTCGCATAGGGATGTCAGAGAGGTCGCCAAAGACCACCAGAAAACACAGTATTTTCTGTTGGTCATGGGGTTTCTGTGTGGGAAGTTTGACCCAATTCTATCGTTGGTGCGGTTCAGAATGCTCTTCGATTGCAGGGGAACTATAAATCCCAGCAACTACAACTCCCAAATGTCAAGATTATATTTTCCCCAAACTCCACCAGTGTTCACATTTTGGGCATATTGAGTATCTGTGCCAAGTTTGGTCCAGATCTATCATTGTTTGAGTCCACAGTGCTCTCAGGATATAGGTGAACTACAACTCACAAACTCAAGGTCAATGCTCACCAAACCCTTCCCATATTTTCTGTTGGTCATGGAAGTTCTGTGTACCAAGTTTGGTTCAATTCCATCATTGGTGGAGTTCAGAATGCTCTTTGATTGTAGGTTAACTATAAATCCCAGCAACTACAACTTCCAAATCACCAAATCAACCCCTCACCCCAACCCTGCCAGTATACAAATTTGGGCATATTGGGTATTTGTGCCAAATTTGGTCCATTGAATGAAAATACATTCTGCATATCACATTTACATGACAATTCGTAACAGTAACAAAATAACAGTTGTGAAGTAGCAACAAAAATAATTTTATGGTTGGGGGTCACCACAACATGTGGAACTGTATGAAGGGGTCGTAGCATGAGAAACGCTGCTTTAAAGGAAAATCTCTTTCCAAACTTCTCCCAGGCTAAACGTGAACCTAAACCTAACTGATGTGGATCCACTACCGGGCTGAACTGCGTCTCAAAACCGAGTGGACCTACCAGTAGGCCTGTGGCCATTTAGCTGGAATTCTTGATGTTTAAAGCTGTTATTCCTTCCAAAAATCCTCAGGGCTGTAAAGCTGTTTTCCTGGAATTTTGGGAATCTTTAGATGCTCTTAAGACTGTTCTCCCCCGGGAAGTCTTAAGGGTTGAAGCCTTTGTACAGGAGAAGTCTGTATACGTCCTGTACATTGACTTCCTTTGCTGAGATTGACTGAAAATGGCTCCCTTCCCTTCTCAATTGTCCTGAACAGGAGGTGGAACCAAACTTAACAATGATGGACAGGGGGCCTGCCCTATAATTGCAAAATTTAACAGGAAGCCACCCTTCTGCAGAATCCCAAGCCTTGGGCTGCAAACGACACTTAATACAAGGCAAATAAAGTTGGAGCTTCTGGTTCAGCTGTACCAGCACATAGTTACAAGAAGGGTGGATGCGGAGAATGCCGTGGATGGGGTGTACCTGGATTTCAGGAAGGCCTTCCTACAACAAGGTCCTCCATGTCCCTTTGGCAAGGAAACTAGTCCAAGGTGGGCTAGGCAAAACTACGGTTTGGTGGATCTGTAATTGGTTAAGCGAACAAACCCAGAGGGTGATTCTCAAAGCTTCCTCTTCTTCACCCTGGAAAGAAATGACGAGTGGAGTGCCATCAGCAGGTTTTCCTCCTGCGCCCGGTCCTGCTCATGATCTTCATTCATGACTTAGATGAAGGGTTCGAAGGCAGAATCATCAAATTTGCAAACGGGACCAAATTGGGAAGGAGAGCCAATCCTCCAGAAGACAGGAGCAGAATTCAAAACGATCTTAACAGATGAAAGAGATGATGAGCCAAAACTAACACAATGAAGTTCAACGGGGACAGATGCAAGAGACTCCACTCAGGCAGAAAAAAAGGAAATGCAAAGAGACAGAATGGGGGACGAAGCCTGGCTCGAGAGCAGTACATGTGAAAAAGATCTTGGAGTCCTCGTGGGGAGGAAGGGGAACAAGAGCCAGGAATGTGATGCGGCAGCAAAAAAGCCAATGGGATTTTGGCCTGCATAAAGAGAAGTCTCATGTCTAGATCCAGGGAAGTCAAGCTACCCATGCTCTATTCTGCCTTGGTCAGACCACACCTGGAATCACACCGTTTCCAATTCTGGGCACCACAATTGAAGGGAGATGTTGACAAGCTGGAATGTGTTCAGAGGAGGGCAACTAAAATGATCCAGGGTCTGGAGAACAAGCCCTATGAGGAGCAGCTTAAAGAACTTGGCAGAAGAGAAGATTGAGAGGAGACATGATGAGGGCCATGTATACAAATGTATGGGGAAGTCATAGGGAGGAGAGAGCAAGGTTGTTTTCTGCTGCCCTAGAGACTAGGACGCAATGGGGTTCTCAAATAGTGTTGCACCTTACTAGAGTTCACCTTGCTCAAGCACTCACCGGGAAGTCAAGTTTAGTAATAAACGGTTTATTGATAAAGCACACAGAGTAAAAGAGTAAAAAATCCAAATGTAAAGTGAGAAAGAGTCTCCAAAGCCAGAGATAAATCTCCAGTGAAAAGGATAAAGCATGATCATGAATCCAAGGGGCATGGAAGAAACATGAGCTTGATTAATCCAAGAGACAAGGAATAAAACATGAGCTTGAGTAGTCCAAGAAACAAAGAACAAAACATGAGCTTGAGTCCATGGTAAAATCCCCAAGACTGGTAGCAAAACTTGACTAGGAAATTTGGCTTGAAGCTAAGATAGGACCAGGAACAAGGCAGGAGCTTCTTGCTCTATTTGCTACATTGCTTGATCTGAGACCTGAGAGCTATTCTTTCCCTAATTAAGGACAGCAATGCATGAAGGCATTCCGTTGGCCTTGAGGAGCAACAACATCTGTTATAGAACTGTAGTATGTTAATGACAACGTCATCTGTGCGCATTCAGAAGAAGACCTACAAGCCACTCTAAACACCTTCGCAGAAGCATATGAGAAGCTTGGCCTGTCATTAAACATCGAAACCAAAGTGCTCTTCCAGCAGTCACCGGCTAATCCCTCTCCAATGCCAGAAATACAACTTAATGGTGTAACATTAGAAAATGTTGACCATTTCCGCTACCTTGGCAGCCACCTCTCCACCAAAGTCAACATTGACACTGAAATTCAACACCACCTGAGCTCTGCGAGTGCAGCATTTTTCCGAATGAAGCAGAGAGTGTTTGAGGACCGGGACATCCGTAGGGATACCAAGGTGCTTGTTTATAAAGCCATTGTCCTCCCAATACCTGCGAGACAGACGTCAACACCGACACCGGAATACAACACCACCTGAGCTCTGCAAGTGCAGCATTTTCCCAAATGAAGCAGAGAGTATTTGAGGACCAGGACATCCATAGGGAGACCAAGGTGTTTGTTTATAAAGCTATTGTCCTCCCAACCCTGCTTTACGCCTGCAAAACGTGGACTGTCTACAGACGTCACATGCAACTCCTGGAACGATTCCATCAGTGCTGCCTCCGGAAAATCCTGCAAATCTCTTGGGAAGACAGGCGGACAAACGTCAGTGTGCTGGAAGAAGCAAAGACCACCAGCATTGAAGCGATGCTCCTCCGCCATCAACTCCACTGGACCAGCAACGTTGTCCGGATGCCCAACCACCGTCTCCCAAAGCAGTTGCTCTACTTCGAACTCAAGAACGGAAAACTGAATATTGATGGGCAGGAAAAGAGATTGAAAGATGGGCTCAAAGCCAACCTTCAAAACTCTGGCATAGACACTGAGAACTGGGAAGCCCTGGCCCTTGAGCGCTCCAGTTGGAGATCAGCTGTGACCAGCAGTGCTGCAGAATTTGAAGAGGCACGAATGGAGGGTGAAAGAGAGAAACATGCCAAGAGGAAGGCATGTCAAGCCAACCCCGACCGAGACCGCCTTGCACCTGGAAATCGATGCCCTCACTGCAGGAGAATGTGCAGGTCAAGAATAGGGCTCCACAGTCACCTACATAACCACCACCAGGACACGGAACTTGGACTATGAGGGATTGCCTAAGGAAGTAAGTAAGTAAGTAATTTGCCAACATTTCGACCAGGCTGCATTTATCTGTGACCGTACGTCTGGCTTCTCCAAGCCTGGTGCTGACATCCACTTGGTCATGCCAAACATTCTGCCTCAGTAAAACTCTGAAGATATTGCATGAAGTGAATGTGAGGATGCGGGAAAATTCAAAATGGTTCTGATTGTGTGGTCAAGAGTGCTGTTGGTAGGAGAAGTGAGCCTTGAGAGAAGGAGGGAGAGGACTAACAATGGAGATGGGACGGAGGCCGTGGCGGCCATGCCTTCCCAACACACACACAGGCTTTTGTGTCTTGCAGGGGGGGACCCTTCTCCGTCTCCGTCTTCCCAAGATGGAACAATGGCCGTGATTTGCGAGTCTGCGAGTCCCAGGCACTCAACCTCCTGGGCTGAAGGGCTCCCTGGGCAACGGCGGGGATTGGACAAGGGAGGGAGCAGACAGGCTGCGTTGGATTGTTTGTTGTTGGGGGAGGAGAAAGGGGAGCAAAGGAAGGGGGCTGGAGAAGGCTTCAGCTAACAAGTGGTTGGAGGAGCCTGTGTTGTGTCTGTTCCTCGGGGCTCAGGCCTGGGTAGAGTAACTTTTTTAAAAAAATATCTTTATTAACAGATTTTCATTATACATCAAGTATAACCTGCTATAGGGAGGGGGGGGTAGGGAGGGGAATTGGGGCGGAGGTGATTTGGAAGGAAGTGAGGGTAATGGATAGGTAGTGATAGGTGAATCAATTTAAAAAACAAAGTTGACTTCCAATCTAGATTGCGGGTTCGAAAACTTGTCGTTGTGTAATTCTTGTCTTCTTTATCACTTTCGCTTCTCTATTCTGGCAACAATATATTTTTCCTTTCCTTTAGAAATGTCCTTATCGGGCGCCAGTCTATTCTATTTTTCTTACTCTTGTCAAATACTATGTTTGCCAGAAAATCATTTTCCATCAGGTCTCTTATTTTAAGCAGCCATGTTTCTGTTGTTGGTAATTCTTTCTTTTTCCACATGCTAGCAATCAAAATTCTTGCTGCTGCCGTCAAGTGGTAAAATAACATATCCTTGTTTTTATCCATGTTGAAGTCCAGCAAGTGGAGTAGGTAGTACTCCGGTTTGGGTTCAAATTTGATCTGTAAGATTCTTTGTACTTGCTTATGTATCTCGAGCCAAAATTATTTTACTTTTTGACACTGCCACCATACGTGAAAGTAGGTACCTAGTTGTTTGCCACACTTCCAACAATTGTTATTTGTTCCTTTTTGAAATTTAGAAAGTTGATGCGGAGTAATATGCCAACGAAAAAACATTTTTCTCCAGTTTTCTATTATATTAGCTGTCTTTGTGTACTTGATTTTTTCCTTCCAAATACTCTCCCATTCTCTGAGCAAGATGGAGTGCCCGAAGTCCTTGGCCCACTTTAACATGTTGTCTTTGATTAGCTCTGACTCTGTGTTCCATTCGAGTAGTTTCTGATACAATGCTTTTATTAATTTCTTTTCTTTTTTCATTATCCGGTCCCAAAACGCATCTTGTGGGGCAAAGCCCTTTTTTTTATCTTCCTTAAAACTTTCTTTTACTTGTATGTAGTGGAACCAGGAAAGGTTTACTTCTAGTTTCCTTAGTTGTTCCAAAGATTTTAGAGTCCATTGATCTTCTTTTTTCTCTAGAAGCTCTCTATAAGTGTACCAGTTTTCGCTTGGGACCTCTCTTTTGTGAAAAGCTTCTGTGGGCGAAAACCAGGATGGTGTTCTTTCGTAAAAGTTCCTTTTATATTTCTCCCATATTTTCAAGAGGGCGGCCCTGGGTAGAGTAACTTGAGAGACATTGGCACACTTTACTCTTTTACGAAGGGCACGTAAACCCCTGACCTGGTTTGAAAAAAACAAGCATCTTAAGAGGCAGCTGATGCAGAACTTTGGGTGCCAGCCCGGGGGGGGGGGGGGTGCTCTGGATTCTTGTCCTTGATGAGTACCTGTCTGAACGGATTCTCCCCTATGAACCATCAAGGTTGTTAAGATCTTCTGGAGGGCCCCTGCTCTCGGTCCATGCCTCCGGTCCAGCGGAGTTGATGGCGGAAGACCATTGCTTCAATGCTGGTGGTCTTTGCTTCTTCTTCCAGCATGCTGACATTTGTCTGCTTGTCTTCCCAAGAGATTTGCAGGATTTTCCAGAGGCAGCGCTGATGGAGCGTCATACAGGGAGCATACCACCCCCCTGCTCTGTCAGCTCCACTGGCTGCCGATCCAGTTCCGAGCACAATTCAAAGTGCTGGTTTTGACCTACAAAACCCTATACGGCTCCAGCCCAGCATACCTGTCCGAACGTATCTCCTTCTACGTCCCACCTCGGAGTTTAAGATCTTCTGGAGAGGCCCTGCTCTCGGCCCCACCACCTTCGCAATCGCGTCTGATGGGGACGAGGGACAGGGCCTTCTCGGTGGTGGCCCCTCGGCTCTGGAACTCTCTCCCACTGGAGATTAGAACTGCCCCTTCTCTCTTGACTTTTAGAAAACTGGTGAAAACTTGGCTCTGGAATTTGGCATTTGATGAGTGAGTCAATAACTCCTGACCACACGGACGGATGGCGATGAATTGTGACTTCATTTTGACGAGTAATTTGTCTTCCAAGATCGGTGTCCTGGTGGTGGGTCTGCAGGTGACTGTGGAGCCCTATTCTTGACTGGCAGTTCTCCACAGTGAGGGCATTGGTTCCCAGGTGGAAGGTGTCCCAGTCAGGGTTGGCTTGATGCGCCTTCCTCCTTGGCACGTTCTCTCTTTCACCCTCCATTTGTGCCTCTTCAAATTCTACAGCACTGCTGGTCACAGCTGACCTCCAGCTGGAGTGCTCAAGGGCCAGGGCTTCCCAGTTCTCAGTGTCTATGCTAGAGTTTTAAGGTTGGCTTTGAGCCCATCTTTAAATCTCTTTTCCTGTCCACCAACATTCCATTTTCCGTTCTTGAGTTCGGAGTAGAGCAACTGCTTTGGGAGACGGTGGTCAGGCATCCGGACAACGTGCCCGGTCCAGCAGAGTTGATGGCTGAGGACCATTGCTTCAATGCTGGTGATCTTTGCTTCTTCCAGCACGCTGACATTTGTCCGCTTGTCTTCCCAAGAGATTTGTAGGATTTTCCGGAGGCAGCGCTGATGGAATCGTTCCAGGAGTTGCATGTGATGTCTGTAGACAGTCCACGTTTCACAGGCATATAGCAGGGTTGGGAGGACAATAGCTTTATAAACAAGCACCTTGGTATCCCTACGGATGTCCCGGTCCTCAAACACTCTCTGCTTCATTGGGAAAAATGCTGCACTTGCAGAGCTCAGGCGGTGTTGTATTTTGGTGTGAATGTTGACTTTGGTGGAGAGGTGGCTGCCAAGGGATGGAAAGGTCAAAATTTTCTAATGTTACACCATTAAGCTGTATCTCTGGCATTGGAGAGGAATGGGCTGGTGCCTTTTGCTGGAACAGCACTTTGGTTCTCTCGATGTTCAATGACAGGCCGAGCTTCTCGTATTCTTCTGCGAAGGTGTTTAGAGTGGCTTGTAGGTCTTCTTCTGAATGCGCGCAGACGACGTTGTCATCAGCATACTGGAGTTCTATAACCGTTTCAGGTGGAATCAGGTGTCAAACAGGGATGTGTTATTATTGCCCCAACTTTATTCTCCATCTTCATCGCTATGATACGTCATCATGTTGATGGAGTGGAAATCATCTATCAGACAGACGGCAAGCTGTTTAACCTCAGCAGACTGAAAGCCAAAACCAAGATTACGTCATGTTTATCTGATGAGGAATCCTATACGTCCCAAATGGGCACCCATGGAAGAAAATATACCTCACACTGGCAATTAAATGTTGTTGTTCATTCGTTCAGTTGTCTCCGACTCTTCATGACCTCATGGACCAGCCCACGCCAGAGCTCCCTGTCGGCCGTTACCACCCCCAGCTCCCTCAAGGTCAGTCCAGTCACTTCAAGGATGCCATCCATCCATCTTGCCCTTGGTCGGCCCCTCTTCCTTTTGCCTTCCACTTTCCCCAGCATAATTGTCTTCTCTAGGCTTTCCTGTCTCCTCTGGCAATTAAATATATTCCAAATAATTAAGTCTTGTAATACGGATAGGAATTCTAGCCTTTGGTATAGCGTATGTTTCTGTCTGCTCAATTACTATAGTATTTGCATGTAATCCCAAGCATCCTCTTACCTATTGTGGGCACGGTATCCAGCCCGCAGCATCTTCTGGCTCTTGGCGCGGTCACACTGGACGGGCCGACCCCGATTAGTGGTATCCTCCTTCTATTTACGGAGCCCACGAGGCTTTTGTTGACATTGTGTCCTCCCGTGACACCTCAAAGGGCCCAGGAATCACAAGCTGCTCCCTCCCTGGCTCCTTGCCCAGGTGTCCTGGTTTGGTGTCTCTGGCTTGGAAGGCTGCTTCCCTGGCTTTGCTGCATTGCCTTGCTCCCCTTGGCTGTATTTTAGATCCCACAGTGTCATCTTCTGCTTTCCTTTTCCTCAGACATGCATCTTAGAGTGTGCTATTTTCAGAAACGAATTACTCATTTCAGGTCCTCATCTTGGCAAAATAGTTATTCAAAATAGAGTGTTTTGTCTGTACAACTGTACCCTGGCCAGGAAGTCTTGCTGTTCTCTTGAGGGAGGCGTGGGAGTCAGACAAGAAGTTGTTGGACTACAACTCCCAGCATTCCTCACTATTAGCTATGTTGCGCAGCAAGTGGATCTTAGCCACGTTGCATGCACAAGACACACAGACAAGAGTAGAAATGAGCAGAAAAATCTTTACTCTTAATAGCAGAGATGAAACACAAACTTGCAATGTTGCATACAAAAAACAAACAGTGCAAGAAACCTCACAACCTCTGAGGATGCTTGTCATAGATGCAGGTGAAACGTCAGGAGGGAATGCCTCTAATTAAAGAACATGGCCATATAGCCCGAAAAAACCTACAACAACCCAGTGATTCCAGCCATGAAAGCCTTCGACAATGCAGTGCAAGAAACTTACATAGTCTTTGTAAGTAACACAAAATAAGGCATCTTCATCTTAAGTCAAATGAGAAAGCAAAACATAAACATTGAGCAAACAGCTATTCCACCTGTAGAGCAGCGTAACGACTTCTCTCCAACCTGCTCCCCAGAGCAGAGTCTTTGAGCATAGATCTCCTCAGAGAAAACACTCTCCAGAACTGTATTCCAAATACCCATACAGTTATACCCTATTGGGTGTGGTCCAAGATTGCTGGTTGACCTACATTACCAGCTGCACATCATAATTACCATCATAAGGTTTTTCTTCCACACACACACACACTTGGTCCTGCTACAACTTACTGTAACAAGTTATGCTGCTTGGAGTTGGTAACTACACATTGAGGTCAGCAGCCCAATGCTGGGGATGCTGGGTATTCTACCCCAGAGAATGAGGAAATGATGGATTTTTCACTGATTCTGTGTCTGATCAGGCTGAAGCACAGAAAGAAATGCAGGCCATAAATCAGAGAGATAGGCCAGTAGTTGCAGATGAGATAGCGGATGTTTGGGATTCTGTTTCTCTTGAGAATTGGCCTTCTCGGCCTTCTCAGCCTTCAGAAGATGGGGAGTTACCCTGCCATATGAGATTAGGTCTCTACTTAGAGAGAGCAAAGGAAAGGTTAATTAGAAGGTCAGAATGACGCTGAGAGAAGCAGTCCTTGAAATCCAGGTGCCGTAGGGATGATCTCATGACCGATTGGTCAGGTTTGAGCTTAAATTAAGTGGTGTTTTCCTGGGCTCTCCAGAGCAGACAACATTGTCTTAAAATCAAGTTCATGTTCAGCTCTCAAGTTTGCCCTTTTTGTCTTCAAAAAAATTCTGGTGTCATGACTATGAATTTATGTTCCTGTTTCATGCTCATGGATTTCATGTACCTCGCTGTCTTGGTCTGTTGATCTTTGTATTTTTTGGACTATTGCTATTTCATAGCACCTTTTCTGCTGCTTTTTGGGAAATGCTCATTTTCCCTTTTTCTATCTGCTTTTTTGTAAATTAACCGTGGAGTTGGCTTCTATTGGACTCCGTGTGGTGCTGGGTGGAAAGCTGCTCCTGGCCTAAAGTGTAACACTTCAATCCATTGAGGTCCAGATGGCCTTGTGATTCCCATCCCTACCTTTGAAGATGGCCTTCTGCCTTGGAGCAGCTGAGAGTCTGGGATCTTGCCTCAGCCCAAGCAAAAGCAACTTGCTGCAGCCTTTCTAAGATTGTAGGCTCTTCCTTATCCATTGCTTCTTCCATTTTGACCCTTCTCTTGTAGCAGCAGATAGGAGATATAATACCAAGAGTGATCCTTTCTGGAGGCAGAAAAGTATGTTTATTGTCAGCTGAGACCCTGGGGTGGAATTACATCCAAAAGCCAACCAGAGTGAGGATAAAGGCGTTCTCTCTCCCTTTTATATATTTTCAAATGCAGGCAAACAAGGCTTCTACATACATTAACATACGTAAACAACATCACTATGTCACTTTAGCATCATAGAAATATCAAATTTTATTTTCCAACATGCAAGAGGCANGATTTTCCAAAAGAAAGCATCTCATGCCTTTTAGGTCATCTCTTGCAATGCTAGGGCTAAACTGGAATCAATTAATCAATCATGTCTCCATCTGTTTATGTCGTATAATAATAATAATAATAATAATAATAATAATAATTATTATTATTATTATTTTCAGCAGCTTTGATTTTCCAAAAGAAAGCATCTCATGCCTTTTAGGTCATCTCTTGCAATGCTAGGGCTAAACTGGAATCAATCATGTCTCCATCTGTTTATGTCGTATAATAATAATAATAATAATAATAATAATAATAATAATAATAATAGTCAGCAACTTTGATTTTCCAAAAAAAAGCATCTCTTTAAAAAAGAACAGTTACAAGTGGTTGTAAAAATTGAATGAAGAAGTTCCAAGGGCCAAGATATAACAAATGTAAGATGACTAATACAAGTGAGATAGAACATGGAGGAAAGGAATATATTAAACCACGTAAGCGATCTGGAAGTGATGGGGGAAATGTTTATATGTGTATGTGCAGGGAAAGAGATTCGACTGAAAAGATTAGGAAGAACTTCCTGAGAGTAAGAGCTGTTGGAGAGTGGCCTAGGCTGCCTGGGAGTGTGGTGGAGTCTTCTTCTCTGGAGGCTTTTCCGCAGAGGCTGTCTATCAGGAGTGCTTTGATTGTGCCTTCCTGCATGGCAGGGGGTTGGACTAGATGACCCTTGGGGGTCTCTTCCAGCTCTAGGATTCTATATCAGCAGTAGGCAATACGGGGTCTCATGGATAGACTTTTTCTCTCCCGTCCACCATCTTGTTCTAACCAAGGCCAACCTTTTTGGGATCCACACATTTCCTGTCCTTCCTTCACTTTCTGCCTCTGAAAGAGAAGAGGAAGGGGAGGAAAGGGCAAGGAGGGGACTGTGGAGAACCCCCTCCCTCCTGGCCCACCCACCCCACTCTGGCTGGCCATGTGGCCCCCAAGTTAGAAAGTTTCCCCATGCCAGGCATAGATACACCCATTGTCTTCATCACAGAGCTGGCATTGGAAGTATATAGGAATCTCATTTTGGGGGTACACCAGCAGGGGGTGCCCCAATCCAAGATAAACTCAAATCTATTTGTTTGTTTGTTTGTTTAAAGCATTTATATTCCACACTTCTCACCCCGAAGGGGACTCAGGGTGGAGCACAACATACATACTGCAAACATTCAATTCCGGAACATAAATTAAACTTACATCACAACAGAGAGGAAACAAACAAGGACATCTAATCACCTCTCATCAAAAGTGTGCTCCAGGCTCTGTCAGACCATTATATGCTAATCAAGGCGGTCAGTTGAAACATTCACACCTAGCTCCAGCAGACAAAAGTCCTTTGTCCCACCCTGGTCATTCCACAGATATATAAACCAATTTTCCTACTTCCAACAGACCTCACTACCTCTGAGGATGCTTGCCACAGATGCAGGTGAAACGTCAGGAGAGAATGCCTCTAGACCATGGCCATATAGCCCGAAAAAACCTACAACAACCCAGTGATTCCGGCCATGAAAGCCTTTGACAATACATAAATTAAGCTATTTTGTTGTTCGTTCGTTCAGTCGTTTCCAACTCTTCATGACCTCATTGACAAGTCCATGCCAGAGCTCCCTGTCGGCTGTCACCACCCCCAGCTCCTTCAAGGTCAAGCCAATCACTTCAAGGATGCTATCCATGCATCTTGCCCTTGGTTGGCCCCTCTTCCTTTTTCCTTCCATTTTCCCCACATCATTGTCTTCTCTAAGCTTTCCTTTCTTCTCATGATGCGGCCAAAACACTTCATCTTGGCCTCTACTATCCTTCCCTCCAGTGAGCAGTTGGGCTTTATTTCCTGGAGGATGGACTGGTTGGATCTTCTCGCAGTCCAAGGCACTCACAGAACTTTCCTCCAACACCACAGCTCAAAAGCATCTCTCTTCCTTCACTCAGCCTTCCCTAAGGTCCAGCTCTCACATCCGTAGGTTACTACAGGGAATACCATGGCTTTGACTATGCGGATCTTTGTTGCCAGTCTGATGTCTCTACTCTTTACTATTTTATCGAGACTGGACATTGCTCTCCTCCCAAGAAGTAAGCGTCTTCTGATTTCTTGGCCACAGTCTGCATCTGCAGTAACCTTTGCGTCTAGAAATACAAAGTCTGTCACGGCCTCCACATCTTCTCCCTCTATTTCCCAGTTGTCAATCATTCTTGTTGCCATAATCTTGGTTTTTTTGACGTTTAGCTGCAACCCGGCTTTTGCGCTTTCTTCTTTCACCTTGATTAGAAGGCTCCTCAGCTCCTCCTCGCTTTCGGCCATCAGAGTGGTGTCATCTGCATATCTGAGGTTGTTAATGTTTCTTCCAGCAATTTTCACCCCAGCTTTGCATTCATCCAGCCCCGCACATCGCATGATGTGTTCTGCATACAAGTTAAAAAGGTTGGGTGAGAGGATGCAGCCTTGCCGTACACCTTTCCCAATCTTGAACCAGTCTGTTGTTCCGTGGTCAGTTCTGACTGTTGCGACTTGGTCCTTGTACAGATTCCTCAGGAGAGAGACAAGGTGGCTTGGGATGCCCATCCCACCCAGAACTTGCCACAATTTATTATGATCTACACAGTCAAAGGCTTTAGAATAGTCAATTCAAGCAGAAATAGATGTTTTTCTGAAACTTCCTGCCTTTCTCCATTATCCAGCGGATATTGGCAATCTGGTCT
>NW_026844366.1:352522946-352749421 GCF_025583915.1 Anolis sagrei ordinatus | reverse complement strand
CCCGCCCCCGCCCAAGCGCCCTATGCCACCCCCCCCGCCTGTCGCCCGCGACGCCGCCCCCCAGCGGCGCGCTTGCACGCCGCCACCGCCCCCGCGCTTGCCCCCCGCGCCGCCTGCCCCCCGCCCGCACCCCTGCCAGCTTTAGGCTCTTACGGAAAGCCATAAGAGAGGGCGCCTGTCTGATGTCAACAGGGAGGGTGTTCCACAGCCGGGGCGCCACCACTGAGAAGGCCCTCTCTCTCGTCCCCGCCAGACGTGCCTGTGAGGCAGGCGGGATCGAGAGAAGGGCCTCCCCAGACGATCTCAAGGCCCTCGTGGGCTCATAGGCCGAGATGCGGTCCGAAAGGTATTTTGGGCCGGAACCGTTTAGGGCTTTGTAGGATAACACCAGCACCTTAAATTGGGCCCGGTAGCAGATCGGCAGCCAGTGGAGCTGGGACAACAAGGGCGTTGTGTGCTCCCTGCGTCCTGCTCCCGTTAGTAACATGGCTGCCGCGCGCTGGACTAGCTGAAGCTTCCGGGCCGTCTTCAAGGGCAGCCCCACGTAGAGAGCGTTGCAGTAGTCAAGGCGGGATGTGACCAGAGCGTGTACCACCGTGGCCAAGTCAGACTTCCCAAGGTACGGGCGCAGCTGGCGCACGAGCCTAAGCTGTGCAAATGCGCCCCTGGTCACCGCTGAAACCTGGGGATCCAGGCTCAAAGAATCCAGGGTCACACCCAAGCTGCGAACCTGCGCCTTCAAGGGGAGTGCGACCCCGTCCAGCACAGGCTGTAACCCTATACCCTGTTCGGCCTTGCGACTGACCAGGAGTACCTCTGTCTTGTCTGGATTTAATTTCAGTTTGTTCGCCCTCATCCAGACCATTACAGCGGCCAGGCACCGGTTCAGGACCTCGACAGCCTCCTTAGTAGCAGGTGGAAAGGAGTGACAGAGTTGGACAGCATCTGCGTACAGATGACACCGCACCCCGAAACTCCGGATGATCTCACCCAGCGGCTTCATGTAGATATTAAACAGCATGGGGGACAGTATAGAACCCTGTGGAACCCCACAGGTCAAAGGCTGTGGAGTTGAACAGGAGTCCCCCAATAACACCTTCTGGGTACGGCCCTCCAGAAATGACTGGAGCCACTGCAGAGCAGTGCCCCCAAGACCCATTTCCGCAAGGCGCCCCAGAAGGATACCGTGGTCGACGGTATCGAAGGCCGCTGAGAGGTCCAGGAGCACCAACAGGGACACACTCCCCCTGTCTAGCTCCCGGCGCAGATCATCCACTAAGGCGACCAAGACCGTCTCAGTACCATGTCCCGGTCTGAAACCAGACTGTGCCGGATCCAGAAAATCCGTGTCTCTCAAGAATACCTGGAGTTGTGAGGCCACCACGCTTTCCATGACTTTGCCCAAAAAGGGGAGATTGGAAACAGGCCGAAAGTTGTCAAATTTAGTGGGGTCCAATGATGGTTTCTTCAACAGCGGTTTTATAATTGCTTGTTTTAAGCACGCTGGAATCTTACCTTCCCGAAGGGAGGCATTAACCACCACCGTTACCCACTCAGCCAATCCCCCTCTGGCCTCCTTCAGAAGCCAGGATGGGCAGGGGTCTAGGATGGACGTGGTGGGCCTCATTCCTCCAAGTATCTTGTCCACATCCTCGGGTTTCACAAACTGAAAAGAATCCATCAAAATAGGACAAGCAGGTGCTCGTGTCACATCCACAGAGACTGCATTTAACATGGCGTCCAGCTCAGACACCATCAAGTGATTTTTATCCCCAGTCTCCCTGGGTTTCTGTCCCCAAGTCCTCCATCCCTTATAAATTAGGAAATTATTGGAAAACACCTTGTGGAAATCAGCCGACAACAAAACAGAAAGTGATTTGATACCGTCGACCATGGTATCCTTCTGGGATGCCTCGAGGACATGGGACTTGGGGGTACTGCTTTGCAGTGCTTCCAGTCCTTTCTTGAGGGACAGTCCCAGAAGGTGTTACTGGGTGACACCTGTTCGGCCCCACAACCATTGTCGTGTGGGGTCCCTCAGGGATGAATTCTGTCCCCGATGTTGTTTAACATCTACATGAAGCCCCTGGGGGAGATCATCCGGAGTTTCGAAATGAGGTGTTATGGCTGACTTCTCTGGTTCCTTGATTTGTGGTTGGGCAATGCTGCTGCGTTGGGTGGTCCCTCTGGAGACTTCTTGTCCACAGCTGCATGGGATACAATGGTAGACTCCTGCAGAAGTGAGAGGACCCCTCTTGTCCTTTGCTGAACGGAGCACTGGTTGGATTTTCTTGGTGGGTCTGTAGATAGTTTGTATGTTGTGTTCCCTCATCAGCTTCCCTCTGTGGTCAGTGGTTCCTTTGATGTATGGCAAGAACACTTTCTCTCTGGGTGGATCTTGGTCTTGACTCTCGTGGCTTCTTCTCGGTCATCTTGCAGCTCTCCTCATGTCTGAGGTGGAGTCTCCAATGGCCTGGAGAGCCCAGTTGAGGTGGTTCAGTCCATCTTGGAGGAGGTGGGCTTCGCAGATTCTCTTTGCATGGTCTGCCAAGGCTTTAATGGTGCTTCTTTTTTGACTTGGGTGATGGTTGGAGTTTTTATGTAGATATCTATCTTTGTTTTAGTAATGCTGATCATTTCGGGGTTTTTAAAAATGTGTTTATTTGCCAGATTCTCATAATAATTTTATGCAAAACAGGTTTTGCATGTTGCATGTCATGTGCCAAAAGTCAATCAATTGTCCGTGTTCCAAGTGTGCTGTGTATATTTATTTACTTACTTACAGTATTTATTTTCTGCCCTTCTCACTCGCAAGGAGACTTAGGGTGGATCACAATGCACACATACACAACAAACATTCAATACCATTTTTAGACATACAAGACATACAGACAGATAGAGGTAATTCAGCATTTTTTCCAACTTCGGCTCCTGGAGGTTGCTTGATTCCAACCACAGGGTGGAGCTGTTGTTTCATCCACTATGATGCTGAGTGTTTAATTGTAGTATTTCCTCCTTCCTCTTTGATCTCTGGCATTTATTGTGGTGCCATAAATTAACCTCCATGCTTTAGGCGGTCCCTAATTTCTCTACTCACAGCTCAGCTGCTTTTGAACTGCTTAGGTGTGTTGCACTCCAGGACAGGAAAAGCCCTCTGGTTCTAAACACCACACGTTGAATAGAATCATAGAATCATAGAATCCAAGAGTTGGAAGAGACCTCCTGGGCCATCCAGTCCAACCCCATTCTGCCAAAAAGCAGGAATATTGCATTCAAATCACCCCTGACAGATGGCCATCCAGCTTCTGTTTAAAAGCTTCCAAAGAAGGAGCCTCCACCACACTCTGGGGCAGAGAGTTCCACTGCTGAATGGCTCTCACAGTCAGGAAGTTCTTCCTCATGTTCAGATGGAATCTTCTTTCTTGTAGTTTGAAGCCATTGTTCCATTGCGTCCTAGTTTCCAGGGAAGCAGAAAACAAGCTTGCTCCCTCCTTTTTTGTAGGTAAAAGCAATCCTTTTATTGAAGATAATTAAAAAGCAGCAAATTAGAAAGCACTTGAAAGAAATAGGTAAATCCAATTAGGTAAGAAGATAAGCAGGAACAAAATAGTCCAGGGTACAGTTCAGCAAAGTCCATGAAAACAAAGTCCACACTTCTCTAATATAATAATAATAAAAAAACAGGAAACATTAATCCTAGGCATGAGTATGCATTCATAAAATAAAGGAATCAAAATCATGAAACAAGAAATACTTAAGCATGAATCTTCCAAGCAATGTTTCCATGAAATAAGGACAAGAACTTAATTTGATTCTAAATGATGCTTCATCTGGCTACATTTCCCATACTTGGAACTTTTATCCCCTCATTAAGCTGTTCCACGCATTCAGAAATTGGTTTCGCTTTAATTGAGACTCCCTTATCTTTTTCTGTCGGAGCCTGGCAGAATGCCGAAGACACTGTTCGGCCTGTCTGTTTGGACTAATCTCCTGCCTTCTATCTATTTGCTCATTAATTTCTGTAGGTGCTGAGTTGTTTTCAAGCCCCAAATCCTGGGAACTCTCTGGTAGCAATTCAAGGAGTACACCATCATCCCCACACCCTTCAGGGACATTCTGTTGCAACTCCGAGTAAGCTTCACCTTGCTTCCAACCACCACCACACAAGAGCTGTAGTTTATAGTTTATTGAGGAAACAAACCAAGTCAAAATAAAGAATAAGCATCGCAAAGTTCCAAAGATTCAAGTAAAATCCAGAATATAGTTCCAAAGATCTTCAGGTAAAAACAAGAGGCACAATCCTATAGGCAAAGTTCAAAACAGAGTCCAAGGTACAAGCAAAGACAATTGCCCCAAGAATCACAATACAAGAAATCCCAAGCGTGCTGCTTTCCAGCTAAGGTATTCCATGAAGTTTTCAGGCCAATAAGCTACGTTGAACTGACACTTTCCCTTAGTTTGCAAGAAGCCTAAATACCTTTCTAACATCAAAACATTATGCTCTCACCAACATGAAAGCATTGCGATGACCTTGGCCCGAGCTGGCTTCTCGTCTGCAGGCCAGGCGAGAACTCCGCCTGACTCGTAAATCAAGACGAGCCTGCCGGGTCAAGTAACTATCAAGGCTTTCTGCACTTTCAGTATCAGTGTGGGAAGGAGGCAAAAGCTTCCACACCTGTTCGCTATCTCGTTTGTTAAAATTCTTTTCTCCTGAGATCCGCTGTGTTGACTCTGTTGCACTGCCTGTGAGAGCCTCAGAAAAAGACCTAGAAGCAGGCCTAGAGATCTGAGGCACAGAAAAAGGGCCAGGAATCTGAATCCCATCATCCCCATCATCAGGGAACATCTCAGCCACAACACATTCTTATGGGAAACTATACTTTGAACCGGGGTCTCCAGGTCATTCTCTGCATCAGTCTCATTGACCAAACCATTGCCATCTTGAAACTCATGGACATCACTACCCACATCCAAAGCACCCTGATCCTGAAACACAATCAGGGTTGGAGCTCAGCCTTGTTGGAGACTGAGCTCCAACAAGGTGAAAAATAAGCTGAGCTATTAACAGTTGGGAGTTCAAACCCAACTCGGGTTTCGAACTTGCCACCTTCTGGTCGGCAGTGATTTACTGCTGCTAGTGATTAACCAGCTGTGCTACAGCCTGATTATGTGTTAACATTTTTCAATTTTTCCAAAAATGTTCTGGAAATTTTACATCACTGTTCTAGGCTAGGGCATTCTCCTATCCACATTTAGTGGAACACAGTGAGTATTTGTGAGCTTACGGTGACTTCTTGTGGGGGAACCCAGGGCATGTGGTTCATCCACCTGGGCTCCGCTGACTCCTCTCCTCCTCTGCCTCCTCTTTCAGAGCCATGCTTGCCAACGCTGCCACCATGCGGATCCTCATCAAAGGGGGGAAGGTCGTGAACGACGATTGCACCCTGGAGGCTGACGTCTACATCGAGAACGGCATCATCCAGCAGGTGGGCCGGGAGCTGATGATCCCCGGTGGAGCCAAGGTCATTGACGCCACGGGCAAGCTGGTCATCCCAGGGGGAATCGACACCAGCACTCACTTCCACCAGACCTTCATGAATGCCACCTGCATCGATGACTTCTACCATGGCACCAAGGTAGGCTTCCTTCTTCTCCCTTCCTTTGCATGTGCGGCTCTAGTTGCCAGGAAGAGCAAGTATGGCAGGTTGGAAACTGTTAGATTAGGCATGGGCAAACTTTGCCTCTCCAGGTGTTTTGGACCCCAACTTCCACAATTCCTAACAGCCTTAGACCCCTTCATTTTCCCCCTCAGCCGCTTAAGCACCTGCAGACCCAAAGTTTGCCCATGTCTGTGTTAGATGGTCTTACTTTACTTACTTACTTACTTACTTACTTACTTAGGCAATCACTTGTAGTCCGAGGATGATGGTTCTCCAAGGTCGGTGTTCTGTTGGTGGGTACGTAGGTCACTGTGGAGCCAAATTCCTGACGTGCATCTTCTTCCACAGTGAGGACATTGGTTTCCAGGTGGAAGGTGGTCCTGGTCAGGGTGGGCTTGACGCGCCTTCCTCTTAGCACGTTTCTCTCTTTCGCTCTCCATTCATGCCTCTTCAAATTCTACAGCAGTGCTGGTTCCAGCTGACCTCCAGCTGGAGCGCTCAAGGGCCAGGGATTCCCAGTTCTCAGTATCTATGCCAGAGTTTTTAAGGTTGGCTTTGAGCCCATCTTTAAATCTCTTTTCCTGCCCACCAACTTTTCATTTTTGGTTCCTGAGTTCAGAATAGAGCAATTTGGGAGAAGGTAGTCAGGCATCCAGACAACGTGGCCAGTCCAGTGGAGTTGATGGCGGAGGACCATCACTTCAATGCTGGTGATCTTTCCTTCTTCCAGCATGTTGACATTTGTCCGCCTGTTGTCCCAAGAGATTTGCAGGGTTTTTCGGAGGCAGCGCTGATGGAATCGTTCCAGGAGTTGCATGTGACGTCTGTAGACAGTCCATGTTTCGCAGGCGTATAGCAGGGTTGGGAGGACAATAGCTTTATAAACAGGTCCCTCGGTATCCCTATGGATGTCCCAATCCTTAAACACTCTTTGCTTCATTCAGAAGAATGCTGCACTCGCAGAGCTCAGGCGGTTTTGAATTTCAGTGTCAATGTTGACTTTTGTGGAGAGCTGGCTGCCAAGGGAGCGGAAATGGTCAACATTTTCTAATGTTACACCTTTAAGCTGTATTTCTGGAATTGGAGAGGGATTTCCTGGTGACTGCTGGAAGAGCACTTTGGTTTTTTCGATGTTCAATGACAGGCCGGGCTTCTCGTATGCTTCTGTGAAGGTGTTTAGAGTGGCTTGTAGGTCTTCTTCTGAATGCACACAGACGACGATCTGTTAGATGGTCTAAGGTGGCACAGTTGTGCCCAGTGGAATGAAAGAGGTAATAAAAGTGATGGGTAAAATGCAACCCACAAGATGCAGGTGGCCCTCGGAGTACATCTGGCCAGTGATCTTTCTTTGTGTTCAGGAGGAAGAGGAAGTAGAGGAGGAGGAGGAAGAAGTGATGAGTGGAGTGCCGCAGAGTTCTGTCCTTGGCCCGGTCTTGTTCAACATCTTTATGAATGGGTTATTGTAGGTTTTTTGGGGCTATATGGCCATGCTCTAGAGGCATTCTCTCCTGATGTTTCGCCTGCATCTATGGCAAGCATCCTCAGAGGTAGTGTTATGTGATGTGATGTGGCGGCAAAAAAAGCCAATGGGATTTTGGCCTGCATCAAGAGGAGCATAGTGTCTAGATCTAGGGAAGTCATGCTCCCCATGCTCTATTCTGCCTTGGTTAGACCACACCTGGAATATTGTGTCCAATTCTGGGCACCACAGTTCAAGAGAGATATTGACAAGCTGGAATGTGTCCAGAGGAGGGCGACTAAAATGATCAAGGGTCTGGAGAACAAGCCCTATGAGGAGCGGCTTAAGGAGCTGGGCATGTTTAGCCTGAAGAAGAGAAGGCTGAGAGGAGATATGATAGGTAAAGGTAGTCCCCTGACATTAAGTCCAGTCATGTCTGACTCTGGGGTGTGGTGCTCATCTCCATTTCTAAGCCGAAGAGCCAGCGTTGTCCGTAGACACCTCCAAGGTCATGTTGCCGGCATGACTGCATGGAGCGCCGTTACCTTCCCGCCGGAGCGGTACCTATTGATCTACTCACATTTGCATGTTTTCGAACTGCTAGGTTGGCAGAAGCTAGGGCTGACAGCGGAAGCTCACGCCGCTCCCCGGAATCGAACCTGCGACCTTTCGATCAACAAGCTCAGCAGCTCAGTGCTTTAACCCACTGCGCCACCGGGGGAGATATGATAGCCATGTATAAATATGTGAGAGGAAGCCACAAGGAGGAGGGAGGAAGCTTGTTTTCTGCTTCCTTGGAGACTAGGACGCGGAACAATGGCTTCAAACTACAAGAGAGGAGATTCCATCTGAACATGAGGAAGAACTTCCTGACTGTGAGAGCCGTTCAGCAGTGGAACTCTCTGCCCTGGAGTGTGGTGGAGGCTCCTTCTTTGGAAGCTTTGAAGCAGAGGCTGGATGGCCATCTGTCAGGGGTGCTTTGAATGCAATATTCCTGCTTCTTGGCAGAATGGGGTTGGACTGGATGGCCCATGAGGTCTCTTCCAACTTTAGGATTCTATGATTCTATGACCGTCCGGTCATTGCCCCGCATTGGCGGAGACGGCTGGGGGTGATGGGAAGGTGCCTCTCAAAAGTCACCGGGCTCAGGGAGGAGGAGCTGGGAGGCCAGAAGGGTGGTCTGCTGCCACCTTCTCTCTCTTGCTTTCCTCGTGAGCCATAGCTGCTGCTGTTTTTGTGAGGCTCCAAGCCTCCTCTGACTGGAAGCTCTAAAAAGCCTCAGAAAAGCCAGGAAGCCATTCCGGAGTGGGGGGTGGGGGGTTAAAGGAGGAGTCTGAGACCCCTCAGAAATGGCTGAACGACCCCACTGGGGATCGCGACCCCCCGGTTGAGAACCGCTGCCTTATAGGGTTGCTATGAATCAGAGTTGAATTGGAGGTGCATAATGAGAGCAAGCAGCTGAGCAAGTGCGTAAACCCAAGGCAGCGGTGTGTGTCCTGCCTTTTTAATTAACGCCAGGCTGATTGCCTCCCTAATCCTTCCATTAAGGCTGGTGTAAATGCACCCCCACGGGGCGGCAAAAACAGGTATCGTAATCATAGTTTTTGTCTGTCGTCCTACGCTGCGCTCATTTCCTCATGCGGGAGGCACACTTTGCATGGACGTTCGCTGTGAGAGAAGCAAAGAAACCTCTCAACACCTTGGCTGGAAACCTCCGTGTTTGCAATCCTTGCCTTTTCTTCCAAATTCCTTTTCAGGTTTGTGAAGAAAAGCTTTTCTTGGCTGGCTGGGTTGTTAACTCCAATATTTGTCTTGGTTGGTGATTTTTAGTAATTTTTGACTAAGGTGGGGATTTCTTTGCAAGGTTTGTTCAGAGGAGGCTTGCCAGCATGGTTGTGCTCTGAGGCTGAGAGAGTGTGACTAGCCCAGAGTCACCCAGTGGGCTTCCTGGACCAAAGAGGGCTCGAGCCCAAATTCAGTGCTCAACCACTTTCTTTCGCAATGAGGATATACATTTCCAGATGGAAGGTAGTCCCGACAAGGTTTGCTTGACGCACCACCTTCCTCTTGGCAAATTCCTCCCTTTCACTGTCCATTTGTGCCTCTCCAAAATCCATAGCACTGTTGGTCACAGCTTATCTCCAGTTAGATGCTCGAGGGCCAGGCCTTCCCAATAACAACAACAACAACAACAACAACAACAACAACAACATCACTTTATTTGTATTCCGCTCTTTCTTCCCAAGGAGTCTCAAGGCAGATTCCAGCATATACAGACGCAAAGACAAACATTCAATGCCCAGAAACAATGACACACAAAAATACACAAATAAAGGTAAAGGCTTCCCATTTCATCGCCAGCTCTGGGGGTGGTGCTTATCCCCATTTCATTTCACAGTGAAGACATCTGCTTTTGCGCTGTGCTACTCTGCTGCTGAGTACGCATGCCCAGTGTGGAACACATCTCACCACGCTAAAACAGTAGACGTGGCTCTTAATGAGACGTGCCGCATTATCATGGGGTGTCTGCACCATACACCACTGGAGAAACTACACTGCTTAGCCGGTATTGCAATACCTGACATCCACCGGGAAGTAGCAGCCAATAATGCAAGGACCAAGGCAGTGATATCTTCAGCTCATCCCCTGTTTCGGTATCAGCCAGCACGTCAATGACTTCAATCTAGAAATAGTTTTCTAAGATCTACAGAGACACTCGCTGGAACACCTCAGCAAACGAGAGTCCAAAAGTGGCAGGCTCAAACCCAGAACCTCAACCAATGGCTGATACCAAATGAGAGACTCCCCCCTGGGCACACAGAAGACTGGGCGACTTGGAAGGCGCTGAACAGACTGCGCTCTGGCACCACGAGATGCAGAGCCAACCTTAAGAAATGGGGCTACAAAGTGGAATCCACGACATGCGAGTGTGAGAAGAACAAACCACTGACCACCTGCTGCAATGCACCCTGAGCCCTGCCACATGCACAATGGAGGACCTTCTTGGCAACACCAGAGGCACTCCAAGTGGCCAGATACTGGTCAAAGGACATTTAACCAACTACCAAGTTTGCAAAATCTGTGTTTTTTTTCTTTTTAATCTGTGTGTTTGTTTTGTTCTGTTAGAATTGTAACACAATGGTATGGTTGCTGATGACACGATAAAATAAATAAATAAATAAACAAACTTTATTTGTACCCCGCTAGCATCTCCTGAACGACTCGATGCGGGGCAACTGGAATGGCATTGTCTGTAGCCTACAACAATTCTTCCTCTGTACAACACCAGAGGCACTCCAAGTGGCCAGATACTGGTCAAAGGACATTTAATCAACTACCAAGCTTGCAAACTCTGTGTATTTTGTATGTTTGTTTGTTAAAGAATTCAGTACAACTGTTTGGTTTGCTCCTGACACAATAAATAAATAGTGAAGAGCCTGCATTGTCCGTAGACACCTCCAAGGTCATGTGGCTGGCGTGACTGCATGGAACACCGTTTATCTTCCTGAGGCAGTACCTGTTGATCTACTCACATTTGCATGTTTTCGAACTGCTAGGTTGGCAGAAGCTGGGGCTAACAGCAGAAGCTCAGCCTGTCTTGCAGATTTGAGCTGCCGACCTTTCGGTCAGCAAGTTCAGCAGCTCACCGGTCTAACCCACTGTGCTACTGTGGCCCTTGTTCTTGTTGGGGTTCAGCCTGATCTGTGTGAATCCGAGCCCCAATCTCTGTGTGAACCTGATTCTCTGATTGTATTTCCAGCTGAGCAAGCCACTGAACATGTATCTCTCCCTGACAGTGTTGAAACTGTTGTTGATGCTGAGGTCCGTGGTGGGGAAAGTGAAACTGAACAGCTGGATGAAAATGTTTTGGAATCCAGCCGTGATAGCTCTCCACCTGGGTTTTTTTAATGAGGACCGAAGGGAACAGATAGCTAGAGACAGGAGTGATTCACAGTTTCTACGAAGGTCAAATAGATTACAGGAGAGACAGGCCCAGGCTTCAAAGTCAAGGGGCGTTTCAAGGAATAGTTTCTTTGGTTTAAGGGGCCTCCTTCCGGGTGTCTCGTTAGATCAAGCAACGTTTTGGACTGCGGCTGTGCCTTGGCAGAATTCCTGTGTTCCATGGCCGGTAATCCCAGAGGCTTCTAGTTTTCAAGTACATGGTTAGCGAGAGGCTAACAGGTTCCTGGTTCTTGTATTGTGGTTTTTGGAATTTTCAGAGATTTTCCTGACTGCTGTGTTTCTATTGTGGCTTTTTGACTTTGCATTTGCCTTTCTTTTGTAACCAATTTTTCATCAATAAAAAAGGATGGTTTTTCCTATAGTCCAGTGTGGTGGATTTAATCTTATGGTCTCATTTCCTGAACTGGGATGCAACAGTTCTTGGTGTTTAGGTCACTTTCCTTAAAGTTCGCTTTAAGCCCATCTTTCATAGAATCATAGAATCATAGAATCAAAGAGTTGGAAGAGACCTCCTGGGCCATCCAGTCCAACCCCATTCTGCCAAGAAGCAGGAATATTGCATTCAAATCACCCCTGACAGATGGCCATCCAGCCTCTGTTTAAAGCTTCCAAAGAAGGAGCCTCCACCACACTCCGGGGCAGAGAGTTCCACTGCTGAACGGCTCTCACAGTCAGGAAGTTCTTCCTCATGTTCAGATGGACTCTCCTCTCTTGTAGTTTGAAGCCATTGTTCCATTGCGTCCTAGTCTCCAAGGAAGCAGAAAACAAGCTTGCTCCCTCCTCCCTGTGGCTTCCTCTCACATATTTATACATGGCTATCATATCCCCTCTCAGCCTTCTCTTCTTCAGGCTAAACATGCCCAGCTCCTTAAGCCGCTCCTCATAGGGCTTGTTCTCCAGACCTTTTATCATTTTACTCGCTCTCCTCTGGACACATTCCAGCTTGTCAATATCTCTCTTGAATTGTGGTGCCCAGAATTGGACACAATATTCCAGGTGTGGTCTAACCAAAGCAGAATAGAGGGGTACCATGACTTCCCTACATCTAGACACTAGGCTCCTATTGATGCAGGCCAAAATCCCATTGGCTTTTTTTGCCGCCACATCACATTGTTGGCTCATGTTTAACTTGTTGTCCACGAGGACTCCAAGATCTTTTTCACACGTACTGCTCTCGAGCCGGGCATCCACCATCCTGTATCTTTGCATTTCGTTTTTCCTGCAAGTGGAGTATCTTGCATTTGTCCCTGTTGAACTTCATTGTGTTAGTTTTGGCCCATCTCTCTAATCTGTCAAGATCGTTTTGAATCCTGTTCCTGTCCTCTGGAGTCTTGGCTCTCCCTCCCAATTTGGTGTCGTCTGCAAACTTGATGATCCTGCCTTCTAACCCTTCATCTAAGTGTTTCAATCTCTTGTGCTGTCCTCCAACATTCCGTTTTCTGTTCTTGAGCTGAGACTAAAGGAGCTGCTTTGGGAGGCAATAGTGATCTTGGGGGCATTTGGTCCAGCGAAGGGGATGGATGGCGGAGGATCAGTGACCTTCTTCCGGAACGCTGACATCTGCTCACCTGTCTTCTTCCCAAGAGGTTGATCCCCCTCCTCTTTCCTGTTCCAAGCGGGTGCTGGAAGGAGCTGTCCAGGCTCCTGGTGCTGAAGGTCGCAGCAGCGTCCTCTTGTCTCTCCCACTGAAAAACAGCCATTCCACCCAGAGCAGAGGCAGACGTTCAGCACAATAGGACATGGGTGGGAAAGTAGCTGTGGAGTACACAGCCTGGCAGCATCTGCAGGACCCTGTAATCCCCATGTACAGGGTGCAGCAGCATAACTTCCTTTTTTTCAAAACTTTATTTATTTATTTATTTGTCGTGTCAGGGCAACCAGTCCATTGTATTACATTTCTAACAGAACAAAACAAAAAGACAAAATACAAAATTTGTGAGTTTGGTAGTTGATTAAATGTCCTTTGACCAGTATCTGGCCACTTGGAGTGCTTCTGGTGTTGCTGCAAGAAGGTCCTCCATTGTGCATGTGGCAGGGCTCAGGGTGCATTGCAGCAGGTGGTCAGTGGTTTGCTCTTCTCCACACTCGCATGTCGTGGATTCCACTTTGTGGCCCCATTTCTTGAGGTTGGCTCTGCATCTCGTGGTGCCAGAGCGCAGTCTGTTCAGTGCCTTCCAAGTCGCCCAGTTTTCTGTGTGCCCAGGGGGAGTCTCTCATTTGGTATCAGCCATTGTTGAGGTTCTGGGTTTGAGCCTGCCACTTTTGGACTCTCGCTTGCTGAGGTGTTCCAGCGAGTGTCTCTGTAGATCTTAGAAAACTATTTCTTGATTTAAATCGTTGGCGTGCTGGCTGATACCCAAACCAGGGATGAGCTGGAGATGTCTCTGCCTTGGTCCTTTCACTATTGGCTGCTACTTCCCGGCGGATGTCAGGTGGTGCAATACCGGCTAGACAGTGTAATTTCTCCAGTGGTGTAGGGCGCAGACACCCGTGATAATGCGGCATGTCTCATTAAGAGCCACATCCGCTGTTTTAGTGTGGTGAGATGTGTTCCACACTGGGCATGCATACTCAGCAGCAGAGTAGCATAGCGCAAGGGCAGATGTCTTCACTGTGTCTGGTTGTGATCCCCAGGTTGTGCCAGTCAATTTTCGTATGATATTGTTTCTATCACCCACTTTTTGCTTGATGTTCAGGCAGTGCTTCTTGTAGGTAAGAACACGGTCCAGAGTGATTCCCAGGTATTTGGGTGTGCTGCAATGCTCCAGTGGGATTCCTTCCCAGGTGATAATCTTCAGAGCTCGGGATGCTTGTGTGTTCTTGAGATGAAAAGAACATGTCTGTGTTTTAGATGGATTAGGGATAGGGAATAAACAGTCCCTGCATGTTGGGGTTACAAGGGTGAAGGCAGCTCAAGACTGGGTGAGTAGTGAGTGATCCCTCATAAGGGCAGGGTGACCCAGTTCCTCCCTCAGGGTCACTAATTGGTTGGCCTTGGAGCCAGACAGAGGCCTGAGAGCAGCCTTTGGTGCTTGGCGTCTTTTTTCTCGTCTGACCAAACACCAGTGGCGAGTAAGTTCCCCCCTGCACCAATCTATCCCTCCTTCCCCATTTGCCAGAACTTGGGAATGTTTAAACATTTTGATGTTTGCAGGGCAGGTATTACAGGGATCTCCCAGGCATGTGTGATGGAGAGGAGAGCGATTACAATCCCTGATATTATTAAGAGCGGGATCCCATAATCCTTTCCTGGCTCGGCGCCATCAGCCATTTCTGGTGTCTCCGCTCTCTCCCTTCCTCTCCAGCACTCTGGGACCCTTTTGCCCAAACATAGGCAGACTTCGGCCCTCCAGCTGTTTTGGACTTCAACTCCCACAATTCCTAACAGCCCACCGGCTGTTAGGAATTGTGGGAGTTGCAGTCCAAAACACCTGGAGGGCCCAAGTTGGCCCATGCCTGCTGCATCCCATCTACTGGGACTGTGGCTCAGCTGTCTGAGTGTCAGCAGCATTAAGATCACTTCTGAGTTGGAAGCCAGCCCGGGTCGGAGTGAGCTTCCAACCAATTGTGTAGCCTGTTGTCGACCTTTGCAACCTGAAAGACAGTTGCATCTGTCAAGTAGGAAAATTAGGTACCACCTATGTGTGGGGAGGCTAATTTAACCAGTTTACGAGGCCATAAAAATGACTCCAGCAAATCATGTGGGGAATGCGGAAGTACTTCATCAGTGTCGCAGATGGACGATGAAAGCAACAGCTCCCCTGGCGGCCAGAAAAGTTAAATAGCCTCTGACTGTCTGTCTATATGTGTTGTGTGTCTTTGGCATTGAATGTTTGCCATATATGTGTACATTGTAATCCGCCCTGAGTCCCCTATAAATAAATAAATAATAGCTGCCAATTTGATCTGGCCACAGTGGTCCACACTCTTGTTACATCCTGAATAGATTACTGCAACGAGTTCGACGTGGGGTTGCCTTTGAAGACTGTTCAGAAACTCCAATTAGTCCAACAGCTAAACTACTCACTGGAGCGTCATACAGGGAACATACCCCCCCCCCACCCCCGTTATGTCAGCTCCACTGGCTGCCGGTCCAGTTCCGAGCACCATTCAAAGTGCTGGTACTTCCTCATTCTTCTGCTGCTGGGGGGTTTTATGGCATCATAAATTAGTTAAATTAGCCTCCATCAAAGGCTGCTCTCAAGCCCTATATGGTTACAGCCCAGCGTACTTGTCCGAACCTTTCTCCCTCTACGTCCCACCTCGGAGTCTAAGATCCTCTGGGGAGGCTCTGTTCTCAGCCCCATCTCAGTTGCAAATGCGCTTGGTGGGGACGAGGGACAGGGCCTTCTCGGTGGTGGCCCCCCGCCTGTGGAATCTGCTCCCCAGCGAAATTAGGTTATCTACATCCCTCCTTTCCTTCAGAAAGAAGATGAAAATGGGGTTGTGGGACCAGGCCTTCAGGTAGCACGCTGACAATGGCAATGATGACAAATGCTATGGCAATGGACTATGGACAAGCTATTTATTTATTTATTCCTGGTATTTATATCCCGTCTCTTCTCTACCCCGAAAGGGGGACTCAGGACGGCTTACGTAGGCAGCAATTCGATGCCTTTACATGAACAATTAATACAATAACCATTAAACAAAAAACATCAAACCATTAAAATACATAAAATACATAAGCCAGCGGTTCTCAACCTGGGGGTCGCGACCCCCAAGGGGGTCGTTTGGCCATTTTGGAGGGGTCACAAGGCCACCTCCTTTGGCCCTGCTCCTCAAGGCTTTGCACAAGGCCAGGCCTCGTACAAAGCCACCCTCGCCTGCTTTGTATTCTTGCCAGCCGGCAAGGGCGAGAGCCAGGCGAGGGCTCCATCACATGAGGCCTGGCCTCATCCTCATGTACATCATCTTTCCAGTCCATTTCAACCAAAGTGCTGCTTTGTGTCTGCTGACCGAAGGCCTGGTCCCACAACCACGATTTTACTTTCTTCCTGAAAGCCAGGAGGGATGGGGTTGATCGTATCTCATTTGGAAGCGCGTTCCACAGGTGGGGGGCCACCGCCGGGAAGGCCCTGTGCCTCATCCCCACCAGCCGCGTTTGCGATGTTGGCGGAAGCAAGAGCAGAGCCTCCCTGGATGATCTTAGATTACGAGGTGGAACGTCGAAGGCTTTCATGGCCGGAATCAGTGGGCTGTTGTAGGTTTTTTCGAGCTATAAGGCCATGTTCTAGAGCAGTGGTTCTCAACCTTTCTAATGCCGTGACCCCTAAATACAGTTCCTTATTGTTGGGGTTCAGCCTGAGTTTGAACTTGAACCTGATTCTCTGTTTGTTCCTCCTGATGCTAATGAAAGTATATTTACTGATGCTAGTGGAAATGTACCTTTTGATGCCAATGCTCCTGAAATTAGTGAGGAAGAAACTGCTGTAGGTTTGGAAAATGCCAATGTTCCTGAAATTAGTGAGGAAGGAACTTCTGTAGATTTGGAAAATGAAAGTACCAGTGTTCATGAGAATGTTTCAGAGGGAGACATTGAACTTTCCCTCCCTTCTGCACCTGTTAACTGTAATGACAACAGAAGGGGCCAAATTTGGGAAGACAGAAGTAAATCACTCAGTTTGCGTCGATCCTCCCGAATTCAAGAATTAAAAACATTGGCTTCAAAACAGAAGGGCGGTTCACAGAACCAATTCTTGAGTTTTAATTGCCTTACGCCGGGCTGACTGTCTCAGTTCAGGCATCGTTTCAGAATTGATGAAGACCTTGGCAGTTCTCCCGGTTCCCTGGCCATAGTTTGGGAAGATTTCTAGGATATCAAGTACGGTTAGTGGATTGCTAACAGTTTCCAGTATTTCCCAGTGAGGCTTTTGGTTTTGCTTTGTCCATTTAAATTCATGTTTGCTGATTTTGCTGTGGCTTTTGACTTGCATTTTTCCTTTATTTTGTAACCATTTTTCTTCAATAAAAAAGGATTGTTTTTCACAGCCAAGTGTGGTGGATAGTTATCTTAGGGCCTCGTTCCCTGCTCTGGATTGCAACACTTATGTTGTGGTGACCCCCAACCATATTTTTGTTGCTAAGTCATAATAGTACTGTTATGAATTGTAATGTAAACATCTGATATGCAGGATGTATCTCCATTGTTACAAATTGAACATAATTAAAGCATAGTGATTAATGATATGGACAATGGATGAAGGGATTGGAATTACTGCCAACTGATTCAGCTCTGACTTTTTGCGAATTGCATTTGTGTGAATTATAGTTCACCAGGCACCAAAGAGCATTCTGAACTCCACCAACAATAGAATTGAACCAAACTTGGTGTACAGGACTTCCATGACCAACAGAAAATACTGGAGGGGTTTGGGGGAGGCATGTACAAAGGATTAGATTTGTCCTACCATCAGTTCCTGAAGAGCCTTCTTTGCTGCCTGGAGAGGGTAAAGAGGGCTGGGAGCCCCTCACCCCTTCAGCGGCCGGAGGGTGCGTGGGGCGAGCGGGAAAGCCCCCCTCCATTGCCGTGGCTATGGCGAGGGCATTACACTCGCCCCTCGTGTCCTCCGAGGCTGGAGGGCGCAGGAAAGGCCCCCTCCATGGCTGTGGCTGTTTGGCTCGCACAGGAGCCAATTTTGGAGGGGGGCGGGGCCAACCGAGGTGGCTTCACGACCCCCGGAAAGTGGCCCAGCGACCCCCTTGGGGGTCGCGACCCCCAGGTTGAGAACCGCTGTTCTAGAGGCATTCTCTCCTGACGTTTCACCTGCATCTATGGCAAGCATCCTCAGAGGGTGGGGTACAAATATTTGAAATAAATAAATAAATAATTTCCTAATTAGACAGGGCTGGGGTCTCAAGATGGGGCACAGTTGGGCAATCCCCAGGGTGCAGCCCATTCAGGACACATAGCTGCTGCAAAGCCCCAGTTGTCTACACAAGCCGAGTGTTTGCCTCCCCCCCCCCCGCCACTCCCCCAGGCTTGGACTTGGAAAGCAGCTTTGAGGATTAGTCGGTGGCCATCAAGGGGGTCAGCTCAGGACACGGCTTCCCCTTTCCACCCCTTTCCACCCCTTTCCATGGGAGGAGGCGGAGGGGCAGCCTGTGGGGAGGGGTCCGGCACTGCTGCAGGAGTACCGCTAATCCACCTTACACTCTTTCTCAGGGGGGTGGATGTGTGAATGTGTGGAAGGGGGGGGCAAATAAAATATCACCACCATCTCCCTACAGAAAGGTGATCCATGCACTCCCCTGCAATCCCTCTCACCTGGAGGGAGGTGTCTGTGGATGCGCCCGGCACGCACTTACTCTTGAAAAAGAGGCTGTGATTGCTGGGAGGATGGGGACCTTTGCCCTCGCTTGCCCCCACGGCCGATGCAGGACTCTCACTCCGGCCTTACTTACAGTAGAGGGCAGTGGGCCAGGGATGGCTCAAGATCTTCAGAAGGAAGGGATCAGGAGCAGAGCCTCCGTGGGAGCGGATCTCCTTGGCTCAAGGAATGCCCGGGGAGGGGGCCTCTTAGCCCTGCATCCCCCCCCCCTTGGCTTGGCAGCCATACATTTCAGCATTCTTCAGTCATTCATAGCACTGAACATGTCATCAGTTGGTCCTTTTGGGATCAGAATAATTCCTCTGAATGAGGGAAAGAGATTGGGAGGCAATGGAGTTCATTTACTCGACCATGCAAGTTTATTTCCATTTGTTAGCATATCTGTAGTTAGCCTCATACCGCAGGATCTCAAGGCAGCATAAAATAAAGGTTAACCACTATCTATATATATAAAAATGGAAAGGGCATTCAACGGGACAGCAAAATGCGAAAAAACCCCAACGAAAATTTGCCGTGCACATACCTCAACCCACAAGGTATGCACAACGCGAATCAAAATTCCAAACAACATTTCAACAAACTCACAATTACAAAAACCAACTGAGCATGCACAAAGGCTCCCCGCCGCAAGTCCCCGGCGCGCGCACATGGCCGGCCGGCCAACGCACCCTCCGTGCAAGCCATGCCCCCATCCTCCGTCACCCAGCCCCTACCCTCCCATACGCCCGCTTTCCAACGCACCCTCCTTCTTCTTCCCCCGCCCATGCCCCCCACGTTCACGCCATGCCCCCACCCTCCCCCGCCCCTAAATGCCCATACCCCAACCTTACCTCCTCCCCCTCCTTCTTCCCCCGCCCATGCCCCCACGTTCACGCCACGCCCCCACCCACGTTCACACCACGCCCCCACCCTCCCCCGCCCACACCCCCCACTCCCCCGCCCCGCCCCCACCCTTCCCCTACCCTGCCCCCACCCTCCAACGTTCACGCCAGGCTCTGGAGAACAAGCCCTATGAGGAGCGGCTTAAGGAACTGGGCATGTTTAGCCTGAAGAAGAGAAGGCTGAGAGGAGATATGATAGCCATGTAATAAATATGTGAGAGGAAGCCACAGGGAGGAGGGAGCAAGCTTGTTTTTCTGCTTCCTTGGAGACTAGGACGCAACGGAACAATGGCTTCAAACTACAAGAGAGGAGATTCCATCTGAACATGAGGAAGAACTTCCTGACTGTGAGAGCCGTTCAGCAGTGGAACTCTCTGCCCCGGAGTGTGGTGGAGGCTCCTTCTTTGGAAGCTTTTAAACAGATGCTGGATGGCCATCTGTCAGGGTGATTTGAATGCAATATTCCTGCTTCTTGGCAGAATGGGGTTGGACTGGATGGCCCAGAGGACTCTTCCAACTCTTTGATTCTATGATTCTATGATTATTGTTTTATAGTTTTTACATGTATTATGATGCGATTTATTTGCTTTTAACCGATGTATGTATTTATAGATGGCATCTCATTGTTGCCGATTTGTACGCCGCCCTGAGTCGCTTTCGGGCTGAAATGGGTGGGATAAAAGTGACGCAAATAAATAAATAAAATATGAAAGGAATGTCAGAGTGAAGATGAAGCGAACTTGTTTTTGTCCGCTCCAGAAACTAGGACGCAAACCAGTGCATTCAAATTACAAGAAATGAGATTCCGATAAAGCATGAGGGATAACTTCCTGGCAGTCAGATATGTTTGGCAGTGGAAAGGATTGCGTTGGAGGGAAGCAGGCTGTCCTTCCTTAGGGATCTTTAAGCTGAGCTTTAACTACGTATTCCTACATGGCAGAATTGGGTTAGACTAGATCAATGTTTCTCAACCTTCCTGATGCTGCGGCCCCTTAATACAGTTCCTCATGTGGTTGTGGTGTTGACCCCCCAAAAATAACATTATTTTTGTTGCTACTTCATAATTGTTGTTTTGCTCCTGTTATGAATCGTCATGTAAATATCCAATATGCAGGATGTATTTTCATTCATGTGATGTGGCGGCAAAAAAAGCCAATGGGATTTTGGCCTGCATTAATAGGAGCATAGTGTCTAGATCTAGGGAAGTAATGCTACCCCTCTATTCTGCTTTGGTTAGACCACACCTGGAATATTGTGTCCAATTCTGGGCACCACAGTTCAAGAGAGAGATTGACAAGCTGGAATGTGTCCAGAGGAGAGCGACTAAAATGATAAAGGTCTGGAGAACAAGCCCTATGAGGAGCGGCTTAAGGAGCTGGGCATGTTTAGCCTGAAGAAGAGAAGGCTGAGAGGAGATATGATAGCCATGTATAAATATGTGAGAGGAAGCCACAGGGAGGAGGGAGCAAGCTTGTTTTCTGCTTCCCTGGAGACTAGGACGCAATGGAACAATGGCTTCAAACTACAAGAGAGGAGATTCCATCTGAACATGAGGAAGAACTTCCTGACTGTGAGAGCCGTTCAGCAGTGGAACTCTCTGCCCCGGAGGGTGGAGGCTCCTTCTTTGGAAGCTTTTAAACAGAGGCTGGATGGCCATCTGTCAGGGGTGATTTGAATGCAATATTCCTGCTTCTTGGCAGAATGGCGTTGGACTGGATGGCCCAGGAGGTCTCTTCCAACTCTTTGATTCTATGATTCTATGATTCACTGGACCAAATTTGGCACAAAGACCCAATACACTCAAGTTTGAATACTGGTGGAGTTGGGATAGATATTGCTATTTGGGAGTTCTAGTTGCTGGGATTTATAGTTCACCCACAATCAAACAGCATTCTGAACTCCACCAAGGATAGAATTGAGCCAATCTTGGCACACAGAACTCCCACGACCAGCAGAAAATACTGGAAGAGTTTGGTGGGCATTGACCTTGAATTTGGGAGTTGTAGTAGTAGTTGTAGTAGGGCAAGATGGATGGATGGCATCCTTGAAGTGACTGGACTGACCTTGAAGGAGCTGGGGGTGGTGACGGCCGAAAGGGAGCTCTGGCGTGAGCTGGTCCATGAGGTCACGAAGAGTCGGAGACAACTGAACGAATGAACAACAACAAGTTCACCTACATCTGTAGAGCACTGTGGACTCAAACAATGATGGATCGTTATCAAACTTGGCACAAATACTCAATATTCCCAAATGCGAACAGTGGTGGAGTTTGGGGGAAACAGACTTTGACATTTGGGAGTTGTAGTTGCTGGGATCGAGAGTTCACCTACAATCAAAGAGCATTCTGAACCCCACCAACGAGAGAATTGGGCCAAACTTCCCAAACAGAACCCCCATGACCAAGAGAAAAGACTGGAAGAATTTGGTGGGTATTGACCTTGAATCTGGGAGTTGTAGTTCACCTACATCTATAGAGTACTGTGGATACAAACAATGATGGATCGGGACCAAACTTGGCATGAATTCTCAATATGTCCTAATGTGAATACTAGTGGAATTTGGGGGAAATAGACCCTGACATTTGGAAGTTGTAATTGCTGGGATTTATAGTTCACCTACAATCACAGAGCATTCTGAATCCCACCAACGATAGAATTGGGCCAAACTTCCTACTGCGTAATGATGTAATGTTTTGTTATTGCTTATGTTTTAATTTGCTTTAAATTGTATTGTTATTGTTTTGCTATTGTTGTGTTGAGGCCTTGGCCTTTGTAAGCCACATCGAGTCCTGCGGGAGATGCTAGCTGGGTACAAATAAAGTTTAATAATAATAATAATAGTAGTAGTAGTAGTAGTAGTAATACACAGAACCCCCATGGCCAACAGAAAATACTGTGTTTTCTGATGGTCTTTGATGACCCCTCTGACACCCTCTCACAACTCCCCAAGGTGTCCTGACCCCCACATTGAGAAACACTGGACTAGGTGGTCCATGTGACTGCTTCGAACTGTATGATTCTAATTCTACTCTCTGTTCAGGACCATTTCCTGCATTTTAGACGACCAGATCCTATTGTATCTTTATGATATGGGTTTGGGGGACTCTAGATATCACCACTTTGTCAGAGTCTTTTGTTCCGTTGTTTAAGTGAAGTGGCTGATGCTTTTGATTGTTATGAGTGTTGGAAACAACAGAACAGAAATATTAAGCCCTAAACGGTTCTGGCCCACTTTACCTGTCCGAACGCATCTCCTCTTACGAACCATCGAGGACTTTAAGATCGTCCGGGGAGGCCCTGCTCTCGATCCCACCCTCGTCACAAGTATGTTTGGCGGGGACGAGAGACAGGGCCTTCTCGGTGGTGGCCCCTCGGCTATGGAACGCCCTCCCTAAGGAGATTAGATTGCCTCCCTTAATCTTAACGTTAAGACATGGTGATATGAGCAAGCGTTTACAAATGCAGAGTAACTAACATAGGAAATGGAATCACTCGACAATGGAACTTGGACAACTTTACTTAAGTAGGAGACGCTGATGATAATGATATTGGCTTTTATTGTTTTTTATTGCTTATCTTGTGGTTTTATACTGTTTTAATGTTCAATTTGTATTTTGCTGTTATGTGTACTGACTTGTTGTAAACCGCTTTGAGTCGCCGATAGACTGAGAAAAGCGGTATACAAGCATCTATATATATTTAAATGCTCTGTGCATAATGAGTACCTTAAAAACAAAAGAACCAATGTATGAAATCACACCAAATTTGGCAACAAAACATCTCACAACACAAGGAGTGACCATCACTCAAAAAATTATGATTTTGTCACTTGGGAGTTGTAGTTGCTGGGATTTATAGTTCACCTACAATCAAAGAGCATTCTGAACTCCATCAACGATGAAATTGAACCTAACTTGGCACACAGAACTCTCTTGACCAACAGAAAATACTGGAAGGGTTTGGTGGGCATTGACCTTGAGTTTGGGAGTTGTAGTTCACCTACATCCAGAGAGCACTGTGGACTCAAACATTGATGGATCTGGACCAAACTTGGCACAAACACTCAATATGCCCAAATATGAACACAGACAGAGTTTGGGGGAAATAGACCTTGACATTTGGGAGTAGTAGTCACTGGGATTCATAGTTCACCTACAATCAAAGAGCATTCTGAACCCCACGAATGACAGAATCGGGGCAAACTTCCCACCCAGAACCCCCCTGACCAACAGAAAATACTTAAGGCCATCCAGTGCAACTCCCTTCACCAGGACAAGAAAACGTAATCAAAGCCCTCCTGACAAAGAGCCATCCAGCTATAGATATGATTCACACACACACTAATATAGTATCATAGATTTGAAAGGGACCCCTAAAGAAGGACAATGATATGTTGCATGTTCCAGAGTAGGCAAACCAGACACTCTCCACATCAACACTGACAAAGAGACAACAAGAAATACCCACGAGCATCAAGACATTTTATATATTAGAAACCAACACTTTCTCATTACTTTATTTTCCATATCAACAGACTAGGCCACAGCAACGTGTGGCAGGGGACAGCTAGTAGTAAATAAAATAAATAAATGTCTGAATGAACGAAACCACAACACTTTCCCCAAAGGGTCACTCAATCTTCCTCTCTCTCTCCCAATCTCTCCCCACACGCAGGCCGCCCTCGTTGGGGGCACCACCATGGTGATCGGGCATGTGCTTCCAGACAAGGATATCTCCCTACTCGATGCTTATGAGAAGTGCCGCAGCCTGGCCGACCCCAAAGTGTGCTGCGACTACGCCCTGCACATGGGCATCACCTGGTGGGCACCAAAGGTAAGAAGAATGTGGGTGCGCTGTGGGTGGAGTTGCTGAAACATCTGATTTCGGAGCTTCTGCACCTGTAGCCTTCAGACCTGTCTGACCCGGGCCCTAATCTGTGTTTGGAAACTGTGCGGGGTGGGAGTCCAGTATTTTCAGAAGGAGAGTGCTACAGCTAAAGTAATTATTTAGTACAGCTGTGGAGTCCTGCTAAGACCCATGGCCTTTGACCTGTGGGGTCCTGCAGGGCTCCATTCTATCCATGCTTTTCAATATCTACATGAAACCGCTGGGTGAGGTCATCTGGAGTTTTGGAGTTGGGTGCCATCTGTATGCAGATGACACCCAACTCTACTACTCATTTCCACGAAATTCCAAAGAAGCCTCCCAGACCTTGAACCAATGTCTGACAGCTGTGATGGACTGGATGAGGGCTAACAGGTTGAAGCTTAATCCAGACAACACAGAGGTCCTCCTGGTCAGTCGTGGGACCAACTGGGGTATTGAGTGGCAAGCTGTGCTCAATGGGGTTACACTCCCCCTGAGGGCACATGTCCGTAGTTTGGGGATCCTCCTGGATTCAATGCTGTCGCTTGATGCTCAGGTGTCGGCAGAGGCTGAGAGGGCCTTTGCACAACTCAAACTTGTGCGCCAGCTACGACCATACCTCATGAAGTCTGACTTGGCCAGGGTGGTCCACGCCTTGTTTACATCCAGTCTGGACTATTGCAATGCACTCTACATGGGGCTACCCTTGAAGACGGCCCAGAAATTACAACTGGTACAACAGGCGGCAACCAGGCTTCTGTTTCTCTAAGGAGGGAGTTGCCTACTACCAAGACTTGTTTACTTTCAGGATTGACAGGATCCCTTTTGTGCAATGTAGTGTGTAGGTCCCCAGAAAGGTGGTCCTGTTGATGTGAATTGTGTAGGTGTAAAGTGTTGTTCTCCTCCTCGACATCCCCGGTGCATTTGTCAAGGACAATCCATTGAGATTCATCCAAGAGCCTATCGTTTTCCTGTATGTGTTCCTGTTGCACCTGGTCTATGGTTGGGGATGGTACACCTGCATGATTGTTCACGTTGTGACTCTGTGTTTTGATGTTATTGCTTGGAAACTGCCGGGGAGATAGAGCGGTATATAAATAAATTTGTTATTATTGTTGTTGTTGTTATTGGAACATGGGATGTAGCTTCAGTCTGTTTCACTCCATATTGGCTGCTTTGTTTGGTGGCGCTAGCTCTCAGGTGTTTCAGGAAGGATCCTTTCATTCTTCTGACCTAGAAATGGTAGGAATTGAGCCTGGGACGTTGTGCTTTGGAAGCTGCCCGTGTTCTAACTCAGACCCTTGGCACTGCCAAATCTGGGGTGCAGCCATGGCTCTGTATTGCACTGGGTGGAATCCTTAATTATTCCTTGAGATCCCTCGTCTTGTCTCCTGCTGGTTTCCCATCAGGGAGCACCAGCCGGTTGGTAATTCTGGCTGGATTAGAGACACCTCTCCAGCCATCTTGTCCCCAAATCCCTGGCCCAGGATGGGTGATGTGATCCCATTAAGCCTCTTGTTTGGGGGCTTTTGTGGAGCTCAGCGCTGTCCTCACCAGCCCCAGACGAGTTGTCTGCTTGGTCTGCCTTTCCCTTCATTGTTTGCTCCCACCACCTTTCCTCCATCTTTGCCTGTCTCTGAACTATGCTTATCCTCCCTGGTGATGATGGACCAGGCAGGTGACGTTGGCTAAGTTTCCCCACTCCAGTTGAATTTTTTTTGGACTCTGAGAATTGCCTCTCCCTTTTTAATTCCCTGCCCTTTGCCTTCCCCACGGTCTCCGTTCTCACTGCTTCTTTTTCTAAACAAACACGCGTGTTCAGGCCTTGGTGTGTAGCTCACCCTTGGGAGTAACACAGTCCTTCCTTTCCCATCTTACTCCCTGTCATACTCCAGGCCTGGAAACACCTATGACCACCGCAACACACAACAATCCAGGAATATAAGCAAACATAAAAAGTATATAAAACTCAGGAATAAGGAAGTTAGATATATAACCCAAAAAGGTTTCACAACAGGTAATAACCAAACAATAATCCAAAAGTCTCATAAAGTTCCAGAGGCGACAAAGTCCAGGAACAGCCAGAAAACACAGATACATCATAAGTCCACAAGCAAGAAGGTATAACTAGTAAAGACATGAACAGGAGTACATGAATAGGAACATAGAAAACTTCCAGGATATATTTTAAAAAAAAACCAGAAACAAGAGAACTCAGGCTTAGCTTCTCACTCTAACGCAGCGTTGCCTGAACTGATCTTAAGGTAAACAACTTGCTGTTTAATAGACACCCATGAAAGCATTACATCTCCCATGAATTTTCCTTACAACTTTCACACATAATCTCTCTGACAGATTTTCAGCTCTGATTTGTAAACGAAGGATTTTGTTGATCTCGTAGCTACAAGCGGTTTCTCCTGGGAACCCTCCTTATCACTCAACTCTTCACTCGATTCCTTATCTGCTGTTGCTACTTCTGACTCCCCTGAAAGGCCTTGAGCCCCTGCACTTTCTGAGCCACTTTTCTCACAGAGAGAAGCATCATTTCCCAGACTTGAATTTCCCAAACTTGGGGGCCCATCACTTGAGCTCTTCACTCGATTCCTTATCTGCTGTTGCTACTTCTGACTCCCCTGAAAGGCCTTGAGCCCCTGAACTTTCTCAGCCAGTTTTCTCACAGAGAGAAGCATCATTTCCCAGACTTGAATTTCCCAAACTTGGGGGCCCATCACTTGAGCTCTTCACTCGATTCCTTATCTGCTGTTGCTACTTCTGACTCCCCTGAAAGGCCTTGAGCCCCTGAACTTTCTCAGCCAGTTTTCTCACAGAGAGAAGCACCATTTCCCAGACTTGAATTTCCCAAACTTGGGGGCCCATCACTTGAGCTCTTTACCCGATTCCTTATCTGCTGTTGCTACTTCTGACTCCCCTGAAAGGCCTTGAGCCCCTGAACTTTCTCAGCCAGTTTTCTCACAGAGAGAAGCATCATTTCCCAGATTTGAATTTCCCAGACTTGAGGGCCCATCCCTTTGTGCCACAGGAAAGCTCACAATCCTCTCTAAATCTTGAGTTCAACCATCAGCCTCTGACTGATCTACAACACTCCCATCCTGTCCCTGTGCCCAGGTGAAGTCGGAAATGGAGACCTTGGTGCGGGAGAAGGGGGTCAACTCCTTCCAGATGTTCATGACCTACAAGGACTTGTACATGCTACGGGACAGCGAACTCTACCAAGTCTTCCGTGCTTGCAAAGACATCGGAGCCATTGCCCGCGTCCATGCTGAGAACGGCGAGCTGGTGGCTGAGGTGAGCAGTGGGGTGCTGTGGGGTGAGAGGGCAAGAGCTTCAGTGGTACCCATAAAGATGAGGACAGAGCAGGGAATGTGCGACTGCATGACCAAGCGGTGCGATTTTCGGAGCTTCTACCACAGTGGTTCTCAACCTTCCTAATGCCGCGACCCCTTAGTACAGTTCCTCATGTGTTGGTGACCCCCAACCATAACATTATTTTCGTTGCTACTTCATAACTGTCATTTTGCTACTGTTATGAATCGTAATGTAAATATCTGATATGCAGGGTGTATTTTCATTCACTGGACCAAATTTGGCACAAATACCCAATATGCCCAAATGTAGTGGGGTTGGAGGACGATTGATTTTGTAATTTGGGAGTTGTAGTTGCTGGGATTTATAGTTCACTTATAATCAAAGAGCATTCTGAACTCCACCAGCGATGGATTTGAACCTAATTTGCCACACAGAACTCCCATGGCCAAAGGAAAACACTGGAAGGGTTTGGTGGGTATTGACTTTGAGTTTGGGAGTTGTAGTTCACCTATATCAAGAGAGTACTGTGGACTCACGCAATGGTGGATCTGGACCAAACTTGGCACAAATACTCAATATGCCCAAATGTGAACACTGGTTGAGCCTGGGGGAAATAGACCTTGACTTTGGGGAGTTGTAGTTGCTGGGATTTATAGTTCATTACAATCAAAGAACATTCTGAACTCCACCAACGATAGAATTGGCTCACACTTCCCACATGGAATCCCCATGAACATCAGAAAATGCTGTGTTTTCTGATGGTCTTTGGTGACCCCTCTGATACCCCTTCACGACCCCCTCAGAGGTCCCGACCCCCAGGTTGAGAAGCACTGTTCTACAACCAAGGCTCTTATTTCAATGGGTGCTAGCTTGGGCAAACTTTGGCTCTCCGAGTGTTTTGGATTGTGAGGCCACCGTTTAACCCTCTTCTTGCTCTGGTTCCTGTTGCAGGGAGCCAGGGAGGCCTTGGACCTGGGCATCACTGGCCCGGAGGGAATCGAGATCAGCCGGCCAGAGGAGGTAAGGTCTGGACGTGTGTACAAGAACTGCCCTGTCTCCCCACTTCACTGGAAAACCAATGGATGGGATGTGTTGCCCTGAATGGTCTCACTCTTCTTGCAGCAGCAGATGGGTCTGGGGTCCCTTGAGACCCTGTAGAAGAGGCTGAGAAGAGGCTGGTGGGGAGGGGAGGGAGGGGTGCCCTTTCCATGCTTTCCTCAGCCCTGGCCATCTCTTGGAAGAAGGACAGGAGGTTGAGAAGAGTAGGCAGAAGAGGGACTTCACCCATGCAAAATGGGGTGCATGTCAGAGTGAGACCCTGGGGTCTACGCGCAGCGGAATTGAGGCTACCAGATCACACAGATGCAAAACAGGACTCACTGCAGTTTTCAGTTTCAAAAGCAACAAAGTTTACTTAGCACATCTTAAGACAGGTCTACTTCCAAGCGGGCTACATCATGAACACTACAAAGCACAGCACACAACAGTTTCCAGTTTCCAGAACATGTGCTTATCTCATTTCTCTCTGGCTGGATCCTCCCTTTTTCTTCCCAGGCAGGAAAATTTGTTATCTAACTTCTGTCCAGGTCTTTACTCTCTCTGCCTCTAGCAACAACAATTCTAGCATACAATTGATCATAACTTAATCCATTTTGAATACACATGAACACCATAGTTAAACATATTGAAGCACATTGAAAAACATACATGCATACTTTCAATAATCCCGACAGTGCAGCCCTCTTGAACTGAAGGGCTCTCCATTCTGAGTGGGTTCTTGGGTGGCATTTTGGAGCTGATTGGGGTGGCAGTGAGGTCGAAAGGTTGGGGGTGGCAGTGAGGTCGAAAGGGTCTCCCATTCCCTCCTGCTTGGCTCCTGGTTCCACTCTGGTCTGGAGAACAAGCCCTATGGGGAGCGGCTTAAAGAGTAGGGCATGTTTAGCCTGCAGAAGTGAAGACTGAGAGGAGACATGATAAGGGCCATGTTCAACATCTTTATTAATGACTTAGATGAAGGGCTAGAAGGCAGACGACACCAAATTGGGAGGGATAGCCAAGACTCCAGAGGACAGGAGCAGGATTCAAAACGATCTTGACAGATTAGAGAGATGGGCCAAAACTAACAAAATGAAGTTCAACAGGGACAAATGCAAGATACTCCACTTTGGCAGAAAAAATGAAATGCAAAGATACAGAATGGGTGACGCCTGGCTCGAGAGCAGTACGTGTGAAAAAGATCTTGGAGTCCTCGTGGACAACAAGTTAAACATGAGCCAACAATGTGATGTGGCGGCAAAAAAAGCCAATGGGATTTTGGCCTGCATCAATAGGAGCCTAGTGTCTAGATCTAGGGAAGTCATGCTCCCCATGCTCTATTCCGCTTTGGTTAGACCACACCGGGAATATTGTGTCCAATTCTGGGCACCACAATTCAAGAGAGATATTGACAAGCTGGAATGTGTCCAGAGGAGGGCGACTCAAATGATCAAGGGTCTGGAGAACAAGCCCTATGAGGAGCGGCTTAAGGAGCTGGGCATGTTTAGCCTGAAGAAGAGAAGGCTGAGAGGAGATATGATAGCCATGTATAAATATGTGAGAGGAAGCCACAGGGAGGAGGGAGCAAGCTTGTTTTCTGCTTCCCGGAGACTAGGACGCAATGGAACAATGGCTTCAAACTACAAGAGAGGAGATTCCATCTGAACATGAGGAAGAACTTCCTGACTGTGAGAGCCGTTCAGCAGTGGAACTCTCTGCCCCGGAGTGTGGTGGAGGCTCCTTCTTTGGAAGCTTTTAACAGAGGCTGGATGGCCATCTGTCAGGGGTGATTTGAATGCAATATTCCTGCTTCTTGGCAGAATGGGGTTGGACTGGATGGCCCCGGAGGTCTCTTCCAACTCTTTGATTCTATGATTCCTGACTGTCAGAGCTGTTCAGCAGTGGAACTCTCTGCCCCGAGTGTGGTGGAGGCTCCTTCTATGGAGGACTTTAAAGAGAGGCTGGATGGCCGTCTTCAGGGGTGCTTTGAATGCGATTTTTCTGTGTCTTGGCAGGATGGGGTTGGACTGGATGATGGCCCATGAGGTCTCTTCCAACTCTAGGATTCTAGGATTCTGTATTGTGCCAGCCAAGCACAACGATCACCACTGGTCAAACTGGTGGATTTCTGCCCTGCTTCAAGCCCAAAGCCAATGTGTGACTTCCTGGTCTTGGCCAGGGTTCCCTGTCCATCATTAGGCCAACCCTCATGGTGAATGCAGTTGGGCACCACTGGGGTGGAGGAAGGAGAACGTGATGAGACTTGGTTGACCCAACTAAACATTGTTGTCTGGGGAGGCTGGGCATGGGAGTGTTGCCTGGGCTCCAGTTGGCAGGGCCATCATCATCATCACCATCACCATCATCACCTTTCTCTCTTTTATTTGTGTCTTCTCACGTTCCAGTTGGAAGCCGAAGCTACGCATCGAGTCATCACCATTGCTAACCGGGTAGGTAACCACTCTTTCCTCTCTGCTCTGGCTGAACAAAGGGCCACTTTCACTTTAATAATAATAATAATAATAATAATAATAATAATAATAATAATAATAATAATAGTCGAAGGCTTTCATGGCTGAAATCACTGGGTTGTTGTAGGTTTTTTCGGGCTATATGGCCATATTCTTGAGGCATTCTCTCCTGACGTTTTGCCTGCATCTATGGCAAGCATCCTCAGAAGTAGTGAGGTCTGTTGGAACTAGGAAAGTGGATTTATATATCTGTGGAATGACCAGGGTGGGACAAAGGACTCTTGTCTGCTGGAGCTAGGTGGGAATGTTTCACTGACTGCAGAGGGAAGCTGATGAGGAAACACAACATACAAACTATCTCCAGACCCACCAAGAAAATCCAACAAATGCTCCGTTCAGCAAAGGACAAGAGGGATCCTCTCACCTCTGCGGGAGTCTACCGTGTACCATGCAGCCGTGGACAAGAAGTCTCCAGAGGGACCCCCAAACGCAGCGTTGCCCAGACACGGATCAAGGAACATGAAAGACACTGCAGACTACTTCAACCAGAGAAGTCAGCCATAGCAGAGCACCTGGTGAACCAACCTGGACACAGCAGATTATTTGAGAACACTCTCCAACAACCACCATGTCAGACTACACAGAGAAGCCATTGAAATCCACAAGAAGCATGTGGACAATTTCAACAGAAAAGAGGAAACTATGAAAATGAACAAAATCTGGCTACCAGTATTAAAAAACTCCAAAATTACAACAGCAAAACAGCAGAGGAAAAACAATCAGGCACATCTAATCACCTCTCAACAAAAGATCGCTCCAGGCACTGCCAGGCTATCAAATGCTAATCAAGGTGGTCAGTTGAAACATTCACACCTCCCTCCAGCAGACAAGAGTCCTTTGTCCCACCCTGGACATCATTCCACAGATATATAAACCCTTTTTCCTAGTTCCAACAGACCTCACCACCTCCGAGGATGCTTGCCATAGATGCAGGCAAAACGTCAGGAGAGAATGCCTCTAGAACATGACCATATAGCCTGAAAAAACCTACAACAACCCAATAATAATAATAATAATAACAACAACAACAACAACTTTATGTATACCCTGCTCCATCTCCCCCAGGGGGACTCAGGTGTCTTACACGAGGCCACGCCCATCAATACAATAAACACAGTATTACACAAAAACATAAAATGCAAAAACCAATATGATAGACAACACAGCAATATGAAATCAAACATCAGAACACAAAGGAATTTCACTCTATACTGCTTCATACCCAAACCACTGTGTATGTAGCATAGTGTAGTGCTGTGAGTGTTGGACTGTGACTCTGGAGAGTGAGGCTTGGGTTCTGCTCAGCCGTGGAAACTCACTGAGTCACATTCTCTCAGCCTCGGAGAAAGGCAATGACAGCAAGTCTCCTATGAACAAATCTTACCCAGATAAGGGTTGCCTTCAGGGTGCCACAAGTTGGAAATAACTTGAAGGCACACAGCAGTAATACCTGTGGCACTTACTATGAGGGTTGAATGAAAAGTAATGCCTCCACTGTCATAACTTCTCGACAAATGGCAGTACTGGGTATGCGGCAGGTACCGGCTTGTTCAGGAGACTCTCCTCTACAGTTACATTTGGGTGGGAAGTCTTAGTATTGAATGGTTGTGTTGTTAAAGTGCAAAGTATGGAACCCTGCGCAGACTCTCAGTCAATGCAACTTAAGGAATGCGCAGTCATTGAATTCTTGACAGCATAATAATAATAATAATAATAATAATAATAATAATAATAATAATTATTATTATTATTATTATTCTGGCCACCAGGGGAGCTGTCGCTTCACCGTCCATTTGTGACACAGATGGAGTACTTTCTCATTCTTTGCATGCTTGCTGGAGATTTTTATAGTGTCGTAAATTAGTTAAATTAGCCTCCCCGCATAAGCGGTACCTAAATTTCCTACTTGACAGATGCAACTGTCTTTCGGGCTGCAAAGGTCGACAGCGAGCTACACAATGGTCGGAAGCTCACTCCGACCCAGGCTGGCTTTGAATTCATGACCTTTTGGTCAGTAGTGATCTAATGCAGCTGACTCCCAGCCGGCTGCGGCACAGTCCTGTGCCCAGACCTGCCGCCTGGAAGAGGTCTGGGGGATACACAGGTCTGGAAGATCTTGTTGGACTACGGATCCCATCATCCTCCAAAGATGGTTCTGGCAATGTTAATGAGGAAGGATAGGACAGACACACAGAGGTTATTTAACACTCCAGCTTTTTCATGAGGGTATTCTGGCCACCAGGGGAGCTATCACTTCACCGTCTATTTCTGACACTGATGAAGTACTTCCTCATTCTTTGCATGCTTGCTGGAGATTTTTATGGCATCGTAAATTAGCCTCCCCGCATAAACAGTACTTAAATTTCCGAGCCATCGGTGGTGCAGTGGGTTAAACCCCTGTGCCAGCAGGACTGAAGACCGACAGGTCGCAGGTTCGAATCCAGGGAGAGTGTGGATGAGCTCCCTTTATCAGCTCCAGCTCCTCATGTGGGGACACAAGAGAAGCCTCCCACAAGGATGGTAAAACATCAAAACATCTGGGCATCCCCTGGGCAATGTTCTTGCAGACGACCAATTCTCTCACACCAGAAGCAACTTGTAGTTTCTCAAATCGCTCCTGACATGACAAAAAAAACCCCCTACATTTCCTACTTGACAGATGCAACTGTTTTTTGGCCTGAAAAAGTCAACAGCAAGCTACACAAATTAGTCAGAAACTCACTCCAACCCGGGCTGGCTTCGAACTCATGACCTTTTGGTCAGTAGTGATCTCCCGGCCAGCTGCGCCACAGTCCCGGTGCTTAGGTGGACAGTAAGCTAGGCTTAGCAGTCGGGTGCTCAGTCTGACTCGGGCTTCGAACTTGCCACCTTCCGGTTGGCAGTGATCTATTGCTGCTGGCGATTAACCAGCTGTGCTACAGCCCGGCCCATAATAATAATCCTCTACTAGCCTTTCTGTAGGGGATAATTAGAGAACAGTTCCGTGATGCGACACCCTCCTCCCTCAATACTGTCTCTGGTGTTGGTCCATACGAAGAGGCCTCAGTTCTAGGTTTCAGGCTTCTTTAATGCCCCAACCCCCCTGCAAGAGGGATGGGAGGGGGTTGCTGAACAACTACACTACACCTCAGGCTGAGGTCTCTTCTCTTTCCTCTTTTGCCAGACTCACTGCCCTGTCTATCTGGTCAACGTTTCCAGTATGTCTGCCGGAGATGTCATCGCCACGGCCAAGATGCAAGGTGAGAGCAGCTCCCTGGAGCCAGAGATGGAGAAGCGCTTCTCCCTTGGTGCACCCTTCCTGTGGAAAACAACACATTTTTGTGGGTTATTGTAGGTTTTTTCGGGCTATATGGCCATGTTCTAGAGGCATTCTCTCCTGACGTTTCGCCCTCAAAGGTAGTGAGGATGCTTGCCATAGATGCAGGCGAAACGTCAGGAGAGAATGCCTCTAGAACATGGTCATATAGCCCGAAAAAACCTACAACAACCCAACAGGTTTTTGTCTTTGTGCCAATTCTAGTCATCAATTATTTTGTTCCCTTTGGCAAAAAAACAAAAACAAATAGTTCTCCCTGTTTTCTTCAGTTTTTGGAGAGAAAACAAATATTTCTGTGCAATATTTGCCCAGTTTGCAGGCATCCTCAAAGGTTTGGGAAGTCCTTCCTGCACAGGAATAGGCATGGGTCGTTTTGCAGAAAGCCCATCAACCAAAAAAGAACATTCTATAAATAGCAAAGCAAAAACAATGTTAAATGTTCTTCCAAAAAAAAAGAAAAACAACAACTATGCATTTTTCCATGCAGAATAATTTCACTTGGGATTGTGGGGCAGGGGAGACTGGATGAAAATACCCTTTCTAACTGGATTCCAGTTTTCCAACTGGGGAACAAGTAACAATGAATGTCCTTTTCATTCGTAAACAAAAGATTAGACAAATTCACGATGGGCTTTGTCTCCATTCTTCCTTTAGTGCTGCAGGGTTGCGTCCTGTGCCCGGTCCTGCTCAGGATCTTTATTAACGACTTAGATGAAGGGTGAGAAGGCAGGATCATCACGTTTGCAGACGGGACCAAATTGGGAGGGAAAGATTAAAATCATTTTCTGTTGCATCGTCCAGTCGTTCCATGAGTCTCAATTAATCAGTTATACTGCGTCTGCAAATGCCTGCTCAAACAGCCAGGTTTTAACTCTCTTTCGGAATGTTAGGAGGGAGGGAGCCTATCTACTATCCCTAGGGAGGGTGTTCCATAGCTGGGGGACCACCACTGAGAAGGCTCTGTCTCTCGTTCCTGCCAATCAAATCTGCGAAGAAGGCGGGACCGAGAGCAGGGCCTCTCCAGACGATCTTAAGCACCTAGATCAGTGGTTCTCAACGTTCCTAATGCCGTGACCCCTTAATACAGTTCCTCATGTTGTGGTGACCCACAACCATGAAATTATTTTCATTGCTACTTCACAACTGTAATTTTGCTATTGTTATGAATCATCGTGTAAATATCTGACATGCAGGATAAGTTTTCATTCATTGGACCAAATTTGGCACAAATACCCAATATGCCCAAATTTGAATGCTGTTGGGGTTGATGGGGGAGTTGATTTTTGTTATTATTATTTGCTGGGATTTATAGTTCACCTACAATTGAAGAGCACTCTGAACTCCACTAACAATGGAATTGAACCAAACTTGGCACACAGAACTCCCAGGACCAACAGAAAATACTGGAAAATGTTGGTGGCCATTAACCCTGAGTTTGGGAGTTGTAGTTCATCTATATCCAGAGAGCACTGTGGACGCAAACAATGATAGATCTAGACCAAACTTGGCAGGGATATTCAATATGCTGAAATGTGAACACTGGTGGAGTTTGGGGAAACTAGACCTTGACATTTGGAAGTTGTAGTTGCTGGGATTTCTAGTTCACCTACAATCAGAGAGCATTCTGAACCCCAGCAACAATAGAATTGTGCCAAACTTTCCACACAGAACACGCATGAGCAACGGAAAATACTGTGTTTTCTGATAGTCTTTGGTGACCCCTCTGACACCACTTCGTGACCCCTCCAGGGGTCCCGACCCCCAGGTTGAGAAACACTGACCTAGATGGTTCATAGGGAGAGATGTGTTCGGACAGGTAAACTGGGCCGGAACCATTTAGGGTTCCGCATTTCTGTGTACAAACCCACACAATCTCTTCGATCATCTGGAGAGGCCCTGCTCACGATCCCACCTGCATCGCAAGCGCGATTGGTCGGGACGAGGGAGAGGGCCTTCTCGGTGGTGTCCCCCCAACTCTGGAACTCACTTCCAAAGGATATCAGGCATGCCCCAACATTGGCAGTCCTTAGGAGGATACTGAAAACGTGGCTGTTCCAGTGTGCCTTCCCGAAATAACGAAATAATTCCCAGCAATATGTCCTCAGAATGCACTTTAACTATTGGATTGCGTTGGACTGCGCTCCCCTCACTTCTTTATTTATTGATTTATTTGCTGTATTTGTATACTGCCTTTCTCAGCCAATTGGCGACTCAAGGCCATTTCCAACAAATCAGTATACATAAAACATAATAGATAAAAAACATTAAACAGTATAAGACATCACAAAAGCAATAAAAGCAACATCATCAGCGTCTCATTATTCTCAAGCATTGTCCAATTCCATTGTCAGGTCATTCGATTTCCTATATTTGCTACTCTGTATTTGTAAATGCTTGCTCGAATAGCCACGTTTTAACTTGCCTCCGAAATGTCGAGAGGGAGGGAGCAGATCTGGTTTCCCTAGGGAGGGCATTCCATAGCCGAGGGGCCACCACTGAGAAGGCCCTGTCTCTCGTCCTTGCCAAACGTGCTTGTGACGAAGGCGGGACAGAGAGCAGGGCCTCCCCCGATGATCTTAAAGTTCTCAGTGGTTCATAAGGGGAGAAACGTTCGGACAGGTAAGTTGGGCCAGAACCGTTTAGGGCTTTATAAGCCAAAGCCAGCACTTTGAATTGTGGCCGGTAGCAAACTGGAAGCCAGTGGCGCAACAGAGGAGTTGTGTGCTCCCTGAGTGCCGCTCCTGTTAACAACCTGGCTGCTGTCCGTTGGACCGTTTGAAGCTTTCGAACAGTCTTCAAAGGCACCCCCATGTAGAGTGTGTTGCAGTAGTCTATACAGGATGTAACCAGAGCATGGACTACCCTGGCCAAGTCAGGCTTCCCAAGGTATGGGCGCAGGTGGCGCACAAGCTTTAACTGTGCAAATGCTCCCCTGGTCACCGCTCAAACCTGGGGTTCCAGAGTCAGCGATGAATCCAGGAGAACTCCCAAGCTGCAAACCTGTGTCTTCAGGGGGAGTGTGACCCCATCCAACACAGGCAGTCACCCTATTCTCTGTATTATTGAAGGCTTTTATGGCCAGAATCACTGGATTGTTGTAGATTTTTTCGGGCTATATGGCCATGTTCTAGAGGCATTCTCTCCTGACATTTCGCCCGCATCTATGGCAAGCATCCTCAGAGGTAGTGAGGTCTGTTGGAACTAGGAAAATTGGGTTTATGTATCTGTGGAATGACCCAGGTGGGACAAAGGACTCTTGTCTTCTGGAGCTAGGTGTGAATGTTTCAACTGATCAACTTGATTAGCATTTGATTGCCTGGCAGTGCCTGGAGCAATCTTTTGTTGAGAGGTGATTAGATGTCCAGAGAAGTCAGCCATAGCAGAGCACCTGAGGAACCAACCTGGACACAGCATATTATTTGAGAACACAGAAATGCTGGACCACTCTCACAACCACCATGTCAGACGACACAGAGAAGCCATTGACATCCACAAGAAGCAGGTGGACAATTTCAACAGAAAGGAAGAGACCATGAAAATGAACAAAATCTGGCTACCAGTATTAAAAAACTCTAAAATTAGAACAGCAAAACAGCAGAGAGGAAACAACCAGGCACATCTAATTACCTCTCAACAAAAGATTGCTCCAGGCACTGTCAGGCAATCAAATGCTAATCAAGGTGATTAGTTGAAACATTTCCACCTAGCTCCAGAAGACAAGAGTCCTTTGCTCCACCCTGGTCATTGCACAGATATATAATCCCCTTTTCCTAGTTCCAACAGACTTCACTACTTCTGAGGATGCTTGCCATAGATGCAGGTGAAATGTCAGGAGAAAATGCCTTTAGAACATGGCCATATAGCCCAAAAAAACGTACAACAACCCACCCTATGCTCTGTTCGGCCTTGTGACTGACCAGGAGTAGCTTTGTCTTGTCTGGATTCAATTTCAATTTGTTCACCCTCATCCAGTCCAACACAGCTGCCAAGCACCAGTTCAGGACCTGAACCCCCTCCCCACAGAATTCATAGAATCATAGAATCAAAGAGTTGGAAGAGACCTCCTGGGCCATCCAGTCCAACCCCATTCTGCCAAGAAGCAGGAATATTGTATTCAAATCACCCCTGACAGATGGCCATCCAGCCTCTGCTTAAAAGCTTCCAAAGAAGGAGCCTCCACCACACTCCGGGGCAGAGAGTTCCACTGCTGAACGGCTCTCACAGTCAGGAAGTTCTTCCTAATGTTCAGATGGAATCTCCTCTTCTTTGCTCTAACGTCAAAGGGGGGGGGGGGTGAAGGGAGGAGACAATGGCTAGCAGGAAGAGTAAAGACAAAGCCCTTTTGGGAAACATGCATCGGAATGTGGGGGAAGGAATCCCTCAGCTTAGCCCTGCCTCTAGCCTAGCTACTCACTGAGGACTGGAGACTTGATGGCACAAGAGACTTGTGCAGTCCAGGCAAGAAACCCAACAGCCAGGATCACGTATCCAGTCCCTGAGGCCCTTCCCCTCTTTGCCCCCCTGCAGGAAAAGTGGTTTATGCGGAGACCACCACGGCACACTCCACCCTGACCGGCTTGCACTACTACCACCAGGACTGGTCCCACGCAGCGGCCTACGTGACGGTGCCTCCCTTGCGGCTGGACACCAACACCTCCACCTACCTCATGAGCTTGCTTGCCAAGTAAGGGGCTTCTGGGTCGGTCAGTGGGGTGTCCAGGCATAACCTGGGAGGCACAGGAAAGCGGATGGGACAGGAGGGAGGGCGTCCGGTGCCTCAGTCTGAAGGAGACATAGTTTTATAAGACTTGAATTGCCATATAGGACTATAGCTCCCATCTGTAGAGGGTAGATGGAAGTATAGCTTGGAGAAAGAGCTGTCACAGCAGCCTTCATGCCTATCCTCCCTATTCTTTCGCACAGCATTCTTGCTGTAATGTCTTGTCGAAGGGGAGCTAGCTGAGCATGGGCCTTCTGGCAACAGTTACATATAGTTTTCTGTGCAGGAGTTCACTAGAATAGCTTTGCTTCTGGGCTCCTGAAGAAAATTTTTCACATGTATTATCAAAGGCCTTCATGGCCAGAATCACTGGGTTTGTTTTAGGTAAGCATAGACCATAGTAACAGAGAGATGTTTTAGGTAAGCATAGGCCAATCAAATGGATAGTATGTTAACACCAATCAAGATGTGCTTTTTGGATTTCTGTAACGCAATAAAAGATCGTAACCCCATTTTGGAGGTGCGGCAGTCTTTTCATGCCTAGAGCGCATCTGCCACCATTTGCTCTGGCCGGCAAATAAAGCTATTCTTCAGGGAGATTCAACTCGTTGGTGTGTCCTTCCGCACCACCCTTCCGAGCCAGAAGGGAACTTCTGAGAACGTGCAGAGTGCGTGCCCCTTCAAGGCCATGGAGGGCCCTGTGGAGTGATGAGGACAAAAGTCTGTGGGAAGAGAGAAGGTGGCTTTTCACAAAGGTGCACAAAATCATCTGGTCAGTTTGACATTTGACATCACAGCATCCCTATGTCTGTGTATATATAAGGTTGCTTCCTCCCAACCTCACGAGCCATTTTCTATCCTCCCTCCCTCCCTCCCTCATTTCTTTCCTTCCTTGCCTGCCTCCCTCCCTTCTTTCTTGCTTCCTTCTTTCCTTCCTCCCTCCCTCCCTTCTTTCCTCCCTCCCTCCCTCCCTCCCTCCCTCCCTCCCTCATTTCTTTCCTTCCTTGCCTGCCTCCCTCCCTTCTTTCTTGCTTCCTTCTTTCCTTCCTCCCTCCCTCCAACCCTTCCTTCATTCCTCCCTCCCTCCCTTCTTTCCTCCCTCCCTCCTTTACCCGCCACGTGTTGCTGTGGCCAATCTTCCCTCTTTCCCTCCTTCTTTCCCTTCCTCCCTCCTTCCTTCCTTCCTTCCTTCCTTCCTTCCTTCCTTCCTTCCTTCCTTCCTTCCTTCCTTCCTTCCTTCCCTCCCTCCCTCCCTCCCTCCCTCCCTCATTTCTTTCCTTCCTTGCCTGCCTCCCTCCCTTCTTTCTTGCTTCCTTCTTTCCTTCCTCCCTCCCTCCCTCCAACCCTTCCTTCATTCCTCCCTCCCTCCCTTCTTTCCTCCCTCCCTCCCTCCCTCCCTCCCTCCCTCGCCTGCCTCCTGCTCCTCCTTCCTCTCCCTTCCTTCCTTCCTTCCTTCCTTCCTTCCTTCCTTCCTTCCTTCCTTCCTTCTCTCCCTCCCTCCCTCCCTCCCTCCCTCCCTCATTTCTTTCCTTCCTTGCCTGCCTCCCTCCCTTCTTTCTTGCTTCCTTCTTTCCTTCCTCCCTCCCTCCAACCCTTCCTTCATTCCTCCCTCCCTCCCTTCTTTCCCTCCCTCCCTCCCTGCCTGCCTGCCTGCCTTCCTTCCTTCCTTCCTTCCTTCCTTCCTTCCTTCCTTCCTTCCTTCCTTCCTTCCTTCCTTCTTCCCTCCCTCCCTCCCTCCCTCCCTCCCTCATTTCTTTCCTTCCTTGCCTGCCTCCCTCCCTTCTTTCTTGCTTCCTTCTTTCCTTCCTCCCTCCCTCCCTCCAACCCTTCCTTCATTCCTCCCTCCCTCCCTTCTTTCCTCCCTCCCTCCCTCCCTCCCTCCCTCCCTCGCCTGCCTGCCTGCCTTCCTTCCTTCCTTCCTTCCTTCCTTCCTTCCTTCCTTCCTTCCTTCCTTCTTCCTCCCTTCTCCTTCCTTCCCTTCCTTTTTCCTTCCTTCCTGTCCCTCCTTCCTTCCTTCCTTCCTTCCTTTCCTTCCTCCCTCCCTTCCCTCCCCCTTCCTTCTTCCTCCTCCTCCTCTCCTCCCCTCCCTCCCCTCCTCCTCCCTTCCTTCCTTCCTTCCTTCCTTCCTTCCTTCCTTCCTTCCTTCCTTCCTTCTTCCCTCCTCCCTCCCTCCCTCCCTCATTTCTTTCCTTCCTTGCCTGCCTCCCTCCCTTCTTTCTTGCTTCCTTCTTTCCTTCCTCCCTCCCTCCAACCCTTCCTTCATTCCTCCCTCCCTCCCTTCTTTCCTCCCTCCCTCCCTCCTCCCTCTCCTGCCTGCCTGCCTGCCTGCCTGCCTGCCTGCCTGCCAGCCTTCCTTCCTCCTTCCTTCCTTCCTTCCTTCCTTCCTTCCTTCCTTCCTTCCTTCCTTCCTTCCTTCTCCTCCCTCCCTCCCTCCCTCCCTCCCTCATTTCTTTCCTTCCTTGCCTGCCTCCCTCCCTTCTTTCTTGCTTCCTTCTTTCCTTCCTCCCTCCCTCCAACCCTTCCTTCATTCCTCCCTCCCTCCCTTCTTTCCTCCCTCCCTCCCTCCCTCCTTCCTGCCTGCCTGCCTGCCTGCCTGCCTTCCTTCCTTCCTTCCTTCCTTCCTTCCTTCCTTCTTCCTTCCTTCTTCCCTCCCTCCCTCCCTCCCTCATTTCTTTCCTTCCTTGCCTGCCTCCCTCCCTTCTTTCTTGCTTCCTTCTTTCCTTCCTCCCTCCCTCCAACCCTTCCTTCATTCCTCCCTCCCTCCCTATCTTTCCTCCCTCCCTCCCTCCCTCGCCTGCCTTCTCCTCCTTCCTTCCTTCCTTCCTTCCTTCCTTCCTTCCCTCCCTCCCTCCCTCCCTCCCTCCCTCATTTCTTTCCTTCCTTGCCTGCCTCCCTCCCTTCTTTCTTGCTTCCTTCTTTCCTTCCTCCCTCCCTCCAACCCTTCCTTCATTCCTCCCTCCCTCCCTTCTTTCCTCCCTCCCTCCCTCCCTCCCTCCCTCCCTCCTTCCTGCCTCCTCCTTCCTCCTCCTTCCTTCCTTCCTTCCTTCCCCTTCCTTCCTTCCTTCCTTCCTTCCTCCTTCTTCCCTCCCTCCCTCCCTCCTTCTCCCTCCCTCCCTCTTCTTTCCTTCCTTCCTTCCTCCCTCCTTCTTTCTTCTCCTTCTTTCCCTTCCTCCTCCCTCCCTCCCCTTCCTTCTTCCTCCCTCCCTCCCTTCTTTCCTCCCTCCCTCCCTCTCCTCCCTCCCTGCCTGCCTGCCTGCCTGCCCTTCCTTCCTTCCTTCCTTCCTTCCTTCCTTCCTTCCTTCCTTCCTTCCCCCCTCCCTCCCCCCCCCCCTCTTTCCTCCTCTTCCCTTCCTCCCCCTTTCCTTCCTTCCTTCCTTCCTTCTTTGTTTCTTTCCTTCCTTCCTTCCTTTCTTCCTTCCTTCCTTCCTTTCCTTCTTTCTTTCTTTCTTTCTTTCTTTCTTTCTTTCTTTCTTTCTTTCTTCCTTCCTTCCTTCCTTCCTTCCTTCCTTTCCTTCCTTCTCCTTCCTTCCTTCTTTCCTTCCCTTCTTCTTCTTCCTTCCTTCCTTCCTTCTTTCCTTCTTTCCTTCCTTCCTTCCTTTTTTTCTTTCCCCTTCCTTCCTTCTTTCCTTCCTCATCCTTCCTTCCCTCTTTCTTTCTTTCTTTTCTTCCTTCCACCCTTCCTTCCTTCCTCCCTTCTTTCTCCTCCCTCCTCCTTCTTTCCTCCCCCTCCCTCCCTTTCCCCCCCCTCCCTCCCCTCCTTTTTTTCCTCCTTCTTCCTTCCTTCCTTCCTTCCTTCCTTCCTTTCCTCCCTCCTCCTCCCTCCCTTCCTTCCTTTCATCCTCCCTTCCTTCCTTTCTCCTTCCTTCCTTTTTTCCTTCTTCCTTCCTTCCTTCCTTCCTTCCTTTTCCTTCCTTCTTTCCTTCCTCCTTCCTTTCTGCCCACTTCAAAGAAACGTCGTGGCCTCTGACCACCGAGCTTTCACCACCAAGCAGAAGGCCATGGGCAAGGAGGACTTCACCAAGATCCCGCACGGAGTCAGCGGAGTGCAGGACCGCATGGCCGTCATCTGGGAACGTGGTGTGGTACGTGAGTGGGGAGGGGAGGGGGCCGCCCCTTTCCAGCCTCTACACAAAGGGGGTCCCAGGCAGAGGAAGCAAGAGAATCTTGGTTTTTTGATGTTTCACGGCAACCCAGATTTGGCCCTTAATTCTTTCACCTTGGTGAGAAGGTTCCTCAGCTCTTCCTTGCTTTCAGCCATTGAAGTGGTATCATCTGCATATCTAAGGTTGTTAATGTTTCTTCCAGCAATTTTCACCCCAACCTTGCATTCCTCCAGCCCCGCACATCCTTGCATGATGTGTTTTGCATACAAGTTGAATAGGTTGGGGGAGAGGCTACAACCCTGCCGCACGCCTTTCCCAATCTTGAACCAGTCTGTTGTTCCGTGGTCAGTTCTGACTGTTGCTCCTTGGTCCTTGTACAGATTCCTCAGGAGAGAGGGAAGGGGGCTTGGGATGCCCATTCCACCAAGAACTTGCCACAATTTATTATGATCCACACAGTCCAAGGCTTTAGAAGAGTCAATGAAGCAGAAATAGATGTTTTTCTGAAACTCCCTGCCTTTCTCCATTCTCCAGCATCCGGAGATTGGCCATCTGGTCTCTGGTTCCTCTGCCTTTTCTAAACCCAGCTTGAACATCTGGCAACTCTCGCTCCATGTCTTGCTGGAGTCTTCCTTGCAGGATCTTGAGCATTGCCTTCCTGGCTTACCTTCTACTATTACCATAGCCATATTCAAAGAATCATTGAGTGCGAAGGAATTGCAAGCACCATCCAGCCCTGCAATACAGGAAGACACAACTAAAGCACTCCTGACAAATAGCCATCCAACCTGACCAGGGGCCACTTTGATCAAGGACCACTTTGACCAGGGACCACTTGATCAGTGACCACTTTGACCAGAGACCACTCTGATCATGGATCACTTAGACCAGGGACCACTTGACCAGGGACCACTTTGACCAGGGACCACTTTGACCAGGGACCACTTTGACCAGGGACCACTTAGACCAGGGACCACTTAGACCAGGGACCACTTGACCGGGGACTACTTCACTGGGGACAACTTTGACCAGAGACCACTTTGACCAGAGACCACTCTGATCAGGGACCACTTGACTGGAGACCACTTAGACCAGGGACCACTTTGACCAGGGACCACTTAGACCAGGGACTACTTAGACCAGGGACCACTTGACCGGGGACTACTTCACTGGGGACAACTTTGACCAGAGACCACTTTGACCAGAGACCACTCTGATCAGGGACCACTTGACTGGAGACCACTTAGACCAGGAACCACTTTGACCAGGGACCACTTAGACCAGGGACCACTTAGACCAGGGACCACTTGGCTGGGGACTACTTCACTGGGGACAACTTTGACCAGAGACCACTCTGATCAGGGACCACTTGACTGGAGACCACTTAGACCAGGGACCACTTAGACCAGGGACCATTTTGACCAGGGACCACTTGATCAGGGACCACTTTGACTGTGGACCACTTTGACTATGGACCACTTTGACCAAGAACCACTTTGACCAGGGACCACTTTGACCATTTTGACCAGGGACCACTTGATCAGGGACCACTTTGACTATGGACCACTTTGACCAGGGACCACTTTGACCTCCATGGTGGAGATCAAAGCAAAAACAGATGACCCTGGATCAATTACCTGGACTCCACCTGCCTTCATGCAACTCACACAAGATACCCCGCAAGTTAGGATTCTGACCTCTGCCTCCTGCACTCCTTCTAGGTCGGGGGCAAGATGGACGAGAACCGCTTTGTTGCCATCACCAGCTCCAACGCTGCCAAGATACACAACCTGTACCCGCGTAAGGGACGCATCATCCCCGGAGCGGACGCGGACGTGGTGGTTTGGGACCCCGAGGCCACAAAGTAGGTGGGCCTGAGTGGAAGGGAGGGAGGGAGAGAGGGAGGGAGAAGTAGGGCACAGGGAAGCGCATGAGGATCTGGGCTTCAGATGATATGGAGGGTGGTGGGTTGGGTCTGGGTGACACACCATGGAGGTCAGGTGGAAAGGCAATCAACAAAGAGAAATCCTCTGAATAGAAGAGTGCAGATGGAGGAAGGGTAGATGGGGGGAGAACGCATCTCCCCCCATCTCCCCCATATTAGAGATTAAGATCATCTGGGGAGGCCCTTCTCTTGGCCTCCCTTGCAAGCGCGGCTGGTGGGACGAGGGACAGGGCCTTCTAAGTGGTGGCACAGTATTAAAAGGCATTGAATGTTTGCCTATCTGTGTATGATGTAATCCACTCTGAGTCCCCTCAGGGAGCTGGAGGAGATTATTATTATTATTATTATTATTATTATTATTATTATTATTAAAATCTGGAGTGGATATGCTGCTCCCATCCTGATGTATCTGCCTCCAGCCGCAGCCACAGATTGTGAGTTTATAATCAGAGAGCATAAAGACAGATGGGAGGAGAAATGGGATGTGCAGACAGATTAGTAGGTGAGATTGGGGACAGAGTATTTTTGGGCTTCTCTATGTTTGGGGCTGCCTTTCACTTTGTGCTTTGGGTCTTGACTGGGAGGATTCTGCCCTTGCTTGGTAATGTGTTACAGTAAGTTGTAATAGGATCAAGTATGTGTGTGTGTGTGTTAAAGAAAACCTTATGCTGCTGGGCTGTTGTAGGTTTTTTCGGACTATATGGCCATGGTCTAGAGGCATTCTCTCCTGATGTTTCACCTGCATCTATGGCAAGCATCCTCAGAGGTTGTGAAGTCTGTTGGAACTAGGAAAAAGGGTTCATATATCTGTGGAATGACAGGGCGGGACAAAGGACTCTTGTCTGCTGGAGCTAGGTATGAATGTAGGGACGAGGGACAGAGCCTTCTCAGTGGTGCCCCCTCGGCTGTGGAACGCCCTTCCTATGGACATTAGATTGGCCCCCTCATTAATGGTATTTTGGAGAAAAGTGAAAACCTGGTTATTTGAACAGGCGTTTGGATAGGCAGTGCAATGAATATAGGAAAACGGAGCTACAGATGACGAGCTGGATCATGATTCTAGTTATGAGACGCTAATGAGTTGTTTACTGATGTGTAATTACTTAGTGCATTGTTGTGTTAATTGTTTTTAAATGGTTTGTATGATGCTAGCATTGAATTTTTGCTCTTGCTGTTGTTAACTGCGTTGAGTCGCCTAAGGGCTGAGAAACTGCGGTATACAAATAAAGTAAATAAATGAATACATAAATGTTTCAACTGACCCCCTTGATTAGCATATAATGGCCTGACAGTGCCTGGAGAAAACATTTCCTGAGAGGTGATTAGATGTCCTTGTTTGTTTCCTCTTTGCTGTTTTGCTGTTGTAATTTTAGAGTTTTTTAATACTGGTAGCCAGATTTTGTTCATTTTCATGGTTTTTTCTTTTCTCTTGAAATTGCCCACATGCTTGTGGATTTTAATGGCTTCTCTGTGTAGTCTGACATGGTGGTTGTGAGAGTGTCCAGCATGCTGTTGATTATTATGTGCAGCTGCTAATGTAGGTCAACTAGTAAGCTTGGACCACACCCAGTGGGGTGTAACTGTATGGATTTTAGAATCCAGTTCAGCTTTTGCTCTGAGGAGTCTTTGCTCATGCATTCTGCTCAACCATTTCTACTGCTCTCTCATTTGGATGAAGATGAAGAAACCTTATTCTGTATTGCTTACAAGGACTATGTAAGTTTGTTGCACTGTTTGTTTTTGTTTGCAACATTGCAAGTTTGTGTTTTAACTCTGCTAATAAGAGTAAAGTTTTTCTGTTCTTTTTCCTCTTGCCGGGGTGCAATGTTATTAATAATAAATAATAATAAAACTTTATTTATACCCTGCCACCATCTCCCCAAGGGACTCGGAGCAGCTTACATGGGGCCAAGCCCAACAACACATCCAAAACAATAAGCAATAAACAAAATAAACAATACAATTAATATAACTCACAAGTAGACAATAACACACAGGAATTTAAAAATCTATGGTTGGGCCAGATGTAATAGTTAAAATTTTAAAAATAAATGCTGGACATGAGCAGAGGATGTATCTATTTGGAGGGTTTTAAATCTAAAGTAAGGAGCAACCCAATGGGTAAATAAAGTGCTTCTCAGAGTATTTGCAGGAGATTGTTTCCTTTATTCAGGGAAGACACACTGGAATAGCCACGTTTTCAGGCTCCTCATAAAGACTGCCAATGTGGGGGCTTGTCTGATATCCTTGGGGAGTGAGTTCCAGAGTCGGGGGGCCACCACAGAGAAGGCCCTCTCCCTCGTCCCCGCGAGGGAGGTGGGAGCGAGAACAGGGCCTCTCCAGATGGTCTAAGACAGTGGTTCCCAACCTGGGGTCCCCAGATGTTTTTTTGCCTACAACTCCCAGAAATCCCAGCCAATTTACCAGCTGCTAGGATTTCTGGGAGTTGAAGGCCAAAAACATCTGGGGACCCCAGGTTGAGAACCACTGGTCTAAGAGATTGTGTGGGTTCGTACACAGAAATGCGGTCACGCAGGTTATTGTGTTAATGTTATTGTGCCTTCTGCACTGGACCTGACTGAAATACGCAATGTGCAACATAATGGTTTCTGAAACTAGGGGACACACATAGAGTTATTCGACACCAAAGGAGCAGGGTTAATATCCTGTGCTTTTGGGTTGTTCCTTCAACTTGCTTCTATAGGCAGAAATGATGAAAGAAATATGTGGTGACATGTGGAAGGGCCCAGCCCAAGCCTGGACCAACTTAGGCCCTCCCTCCAGGTGTTTTGGACTTCAACTCCCATAATTCATGTTAGAAATTGTGGGAATTGAAGCCCAAAACACCTGAAGGGCCCAAGTTTGCTTATGCTTGGCCCAGTCCTTTTGAAAGGCCAGTCTCATACCTTTACTCTCCTGAATTCTTCAGCTAAACAGTCCTTCGTTGCTTTCTCCCCGTGCACTCCTGGTTCCCTCACGGCTCCTTCTTCTCCTCCTTCCTTGTGCTTCTTCCATAGGACCATCTCAGCCAGCACCCAGGTCCAGGGCGGGGACATTAACCTGTACGAGAACATGCGCTGCCACGGGGTGCCCCTGGTCACCATCAGCCACGGGCGTGTGGTCTACGAGAACGGCGTCTTCATGTGTGCCGAGGGCACCGGCAAGTTCTGCCCGCTCCGCTCCTTCCCAGACTCTGTGTACAAGAAGCTGGTGCAACGAGAAAAGGTAGGGCCAGGGGTGGGCACGCAGGGGGGCCGGGTTACCCCACTTGGAATACACCACTTCCTCCTCCACACAAAGACCTTGCTGCCCAGGATCCAGGTGGACCACACCATGGGAGGTGGGAAGGCTGTGTACTACTCTTCAAAGTCCTGCCAAAGATTAAGAGAGTCCTAAGTTCCAAGAACGATCCAAAATTAAACCCCTTGAAAGCTTGAGATGGGTCAGGACCACTTGGCATGAATGATACGTGTGGTAGAAATACTGGTCCACCTCCTAAGGTTGTTGTGAAGTCAGGACTGGCATCTCCATGAGGTGGGAAGATGGACATGCTGCCCAACAGCTGTGGGAGGGAGGCGTCTCTTTAATGCATCAAATCCTGTGTTCGCTACATCTAAAACAGGCTAGGATCCTTCCAAACTTGCAAAATGTCCTGCCCCAAGGTATCCTGTGGGGTTTGCCCAGCAAATATTGGCAGAGCAAAGGAGTTGGGGGAGCAGTTGACCCTTTGACGTTTCCTCTTGTTATGGTTGCAAAACAAGGTCCTGTAGAGTGCTTTGAGGATGAATGGATGGAACTGTTTGGATGGTTGTGATATGGCAAGACGCATGGCGTTGTGTCATGGTTGGAAAGGTTTTGGTTCCCCTTGGACCAATGAGCAGCCATAGTCCAGTGCATCAGATCAAGGGAGCGTCATCCTACAAGGGTTGAATGAAAAGTAATGCCTCCACCTTCGTTACTTGGGTTTGGAGGGGAATATTTTAATAAATTATTGTGATATGGTCATTTATTAATGACTTAGATGAAGGGTTAGAAGGCAGGATCATCAAGTTTGCAGATGACACCAAATTGGGAGGGATAGCCAATACTCCAGAGGGCAGGAGCAGGATTCAAAATGATCTTGACAGATTAGAGAGATGATGGGCCAAAACTAACAAAATGAAGTTCAACAGTGACAAATGCAAGATACTCCACTTTGGCAGGAAAAACGAAATGCAAAGATACAGAATGGGGGACAATGCCTGGCTGGAGAGCAGTACGTGTGAAAAAGATCTTGGAGTCCTCGTGGACAACAAGTTAAACATGAGCCAACAATGTGATGTGGCGGCAAAAAAGCCAATGGGATTTTGGCTTGCATCAATAGGAGCATAGTGTCTAGATCTAGGGAAGTAATGCTACCCCTCTTTCTGCTTTGGTTAGACCACACCTGGAATATTGTGTCCAATTCTGGGCACCACAATTCAAGAGAGATATTGACAAGCTGGAATGTGTCCAGAGGAGAGCGACTAAAATGATAAAAGGTCTGGAGAACAAGCCCTATGAGGAGCGGCTTAAGGAGCTGGGCATGTTTAGCCTAAAGAGGAGAAGGCTGACATATGATAGCCATGTATAAATATGTGAGAGGAAGCCACAGGGAGGAGGGAGCAAGCTTGTTTTCTGCTTCCCTGGAGACTAGGACGCAGTGGAACAATGGCTTCAAACTACAAGAGAGGAGATTCCATCTGAACACGAGGAAGAACTTCCTGACTGTGAGAGCCGTTCAGCAGTGGAACTCTCTGCCCTGGAGTGTGGTGGAGGCTCCTTCTTTGGAGGCTTTTCAACAGAGGTTGGATGGCCATCTATCAGGGGTGATTTGAATGCAATATTCCTGCTTCTTGGCAGAATGGGGTTGGACTGGATGGCCCATGAGGTCTCTTCCAACTCTTTGATTCTATGATTCTATCAAATCAAAAGCAGAAATAATCCTTAGGATGTTCCCTTTAACTACCACTATTCAGTTTTCCACAACATTTATTTATTTATTTAAAGCTTTTATATTCGGCCCTTCTCCTCACCCCGCAGGGGACTCAGGGCGGATTACAGTGTACACATATATGGCAAACATTCAATGCCATTTTTGACATACAAACATATACAGACATACACAGAGGCTATATTTAACTTTTTCCGGCCACCAGGGGAGCTGTCGCTTTCATCGTCCATCTGCGACCCTGATGAAGCACTTCCGCATTCCCCGCATGCTTCCCCGCTGGAATGCTTTGCTGGAGTCTTCTTTATAGCCTCATAAATCAGTTAATTTAGCCTCCCCACACTTTAAGGTGGTACCTAATTTTCCTACTTGACAGATGCAACTCTCTTTCGGGTTGCAAAGGTCGACAACAGACTACACACAATTGGTTGGAAACCCACTCCAACCCGGGCTGGCTTCGAACTCATGACCTTTTGGTCAGAGTGATCTTAATGCAGCTGACACTCAGCCAGCTGCGCCACAATCCCGGTGCCTTAACATCGCCAGACCATTTGATACATTTCTGTCAATGATGAATAAGTTTTCTGAAGCCGTCACGGAAGAAGTCGACACTCTTTTTCCATAACCAGCATCTCAAGGTTCTCTCATCCTGGGTACCCATCGTGCACAGATCTTCTGATAGCCAGTCAAAGCAATAATGTGACCCACACGTTCTTGTGAAATGCCAATTATGCTTGAAATTTCTCTCTGAGTGAAACGTCAATCGTCCTGAATCAATCTGTCAACCTTTTGCTTGTGAAACCCTGTGGTTGCTGTCACAGGATGTCCAACTCCTTGTTTGTCACGCATGTCAGATGTTCCCACCTCAACATCTTTAAATTTATTCGCCCAACGACGCACAGTACTTACATTAACACAATCCCCATCAACAGCTTACATTCTCTGATGAATATCCTTTGGGGTGACACCTTCTGCTGTCAAGAATTCAATGACTGCACGTTGCTTAAGTCGCATTGACTGACCGTCTGTGCAGGGTTCCATACTTCGCACTTTAACAACACAACCATTCAATGCAAAGTTTCCCTGCCAAAATGGAACTGTAGAAGAGAGTCTACTGAACAAGCCAGTACCTGCCTCATACCAGGACTGCCATCTGTTGTGGAGTTACGAAGGTGGAGGCATTACTTTTCATTCAACCCTCATAGAACAAGTATGGGCAAACTTTAGCTCTCCAGGTATTTTGGACTTCAACTCCCACCATTCCTCACAGCCTCAGGCCCCTTCCTTTCTCCCCTCAGCCACGGGAAAGGAAAGAGCCTGAGACTGTTAGGAATGGTGGGAGTTGAAGTCCAAAATACCTGGAAGGCCTAAGTTTGCCCATGTCTGTCCTAGGAGAAGACTACAACGACTAGAAGCAAGGGAGACCAGCAGAAAGGAAGGAATCCGGCATCTAGTGCACCCCGTTTGTGTTTTTGTGATTTTGATATTTGAATGCAGAAACGGATATCAAAACAATGTATTGTCGAAAGCTTTCATGGCTGGAATCACTGGGTTGTTGTAGTTTTTGGGCTATATGGCCATGTTCTAGAGGCATTCTCTCCTGATGTTTCACCTGCATCTATGGCAAGCATCTTCAGAGGTTTTGAGGTCACAACTTCTGAGGATGCTTGCCATAGATGCAAGTGAAACATCAGGAGAGAATGCTTCTATAACATGGACATATAGCCCGAAAAACCTACAACAACCCACGGATATCAAAACATGTGTGGCTTTTGGTGGTGGGTTGCAGGGGAAGAAAAGGTTTACATGGGAGAGAAGCTGAAAAAGACCTGTGAGTAATGGAAAGCAAGCTGCTAGATGTGACCGAATCCTTGGCCTTCCTCTTGGTGAGACATGGCAAGGTTGACAGGAATTAGGGGTTCAGTGCACTGTAATTCAACCCCTTTGCCCGTTGAGTTGGACCCTCCTCACAAAGCCACTCTAGCACAGGAGTGGAGAAGAAATATCCCATGGGCATTGTGTGGATCAACAAAGTTTTTTGGGAGAAGAGGGGACTTAATTTTTTGCTTCCCAGTGTTGCATTCTAGCCTTGAGGACACCCTTTTCATCCAGAGTCCAGTAGTCTCTAACTACAGTAATTATAAGATCTATCAACCAAAAGGTTGCAAGTTCAAAGCCCCGGGTTGGCGTGAGCTGCCAACTGTCAGCCTAGCTCATTGTTTACCAAAGCAATTCGAAAACAGCTTTAGCTGTGATTAGAGAAATTAGGTACCATTAAAAGTGGGGGAGGTGTTTTATGACTCCATAAAGAAAAAAGATCAGAAAATGCTGGGCGACCAAAAGGAAGGAGGAAGTCCCGACGGCTCTTTGTTATAGAGGATAAAGCAACAGCACCCCCTGGACTCGAGTCCAACCTTCCATGGCACCAAAAACATCTGGACACTGTTTCAAAACAAACCACCTCCTTCTGTTGTCTGTCTGTGTGTTGTCTATACAAAGCGGCATTGAATGTTTGCCGTGTATGTGAACTGTGATCCGCCCTGAGTCCCCTATGGGGTGAGAAGGGCGGAATATAAATAAAGTATATTATTATTATTATTATTATTATTATTATTATTATTAATGTATAAAACATGTACAAAAGGGGGAAAGGCAATTCTTAAAAAGCAGTAAAAGAGGTGGTATAAAATAGCAGTAGTCCATAAATACAAAGTTCAGTAGTCCTCAAAGGCAAGGTACATGGAATCCAGGAAATCAAGATCAAAGGCTAAATCCATAAGCATAAAAACGATAGCTTTTCAAAGGCAAAACCCTTACAGGAACATAGGTAGATACAAGAGACTACACTCATGAGCATGAGAGCTGAAACAGGAACTCAATTCTATGGCAAAGTTGTCTGCTCTGGAGACACCAAGAAAACATCACTTAATTTAAGCTCAGGCCTGGCCAAGAATTTATTTATTTTATTTATTTCAAAGTTTTATATACTGAGCTTCTCACCTCATAAGAGGGACTCAGCCCGGTTTCCAACCATAAAAACACATACAATCGGTAAAATATCAAAATACACATTACAATAAAACATGTAAAAAGCACATATATTTAAAACTACAGAAGCCATGAGATCATACCTTTGACACCTGAGTTTCAAGGGTTTCTCATGGGATTGCAAGGACTTCTTATTGGAATCTTTCAGATCACCCAATTAATCTATCCTTCACTCCCTCCATGCAGAGGCCTAATCTGCTATTGTGGAAAAACTCCCTGCTAAAGGCCGATTCCCAAGAGAAACGGAACCCCAAACATCCTCTATCTCCTCTGTAGCAGCCAGCACTTCTCTCAGCTCTAAGGCTTGCAATTCAGATCATAGGCTAAACCCATAAGCATGAAAATGATAGCTTTTCCAAGGCAAAATCCTTACAGGAACATAGGTAGACAAAGGAGATAAGACTCATGAGAATGAGAGCTGAAACAGAAACTCAATTCTATGGCAACGTTGTCTGCTCTGGAGACACCAAGAAAACATCACTTAATTTCAGCTCAGGCCTGGCCAAGAAGCCATGAGGTCGTACCTTTGATAGCTGGGTTTCAAGGATTTCTCACAAGATTGCAAGGACTTCTTACAGAGTCTTTCAGATCACCTAATTAATCTACCCTTCACTCCCTCTGTGCAGAGGCCTAATCTGTTATTGTGGGAAAACTCCCTGCTAAAGGCTGATTCCCAAGAAACGGAATGCTAAACATCCTCTATCTCCTCTGCAGCAGCCAGCACTTTTCTCTGCTCCAAGACCTGCAATTCAGCTTGTAGTTCAGCCTGATCACACACAGACTCAGTGAGAAAACTATAATCCCCCTCATCCTCTGAGGATTCCCCAGCATCTTGCTACTGAGCCCCAACCTGGGGAGGGCTGTTTTGCCATGGTCTGCAGGAACTGGTCAGGGCAACCCTCAAATCCCTGACGATTGCCCACTTCTTTATAGAGGGGTCATGGTGGCCCTCAAGTTGCATGTGCTCACCCACCTGGTTTTTTTCAGCCCCCGCCCCCCATTTCTGGGGAAAAAAATCCCATTCAGAAAAAGGCAGCTGAATTTCTACTCAATGTGTATGGCATTGACATAATAGAGTTGGAAAACCAAGGGAGTCTTTTTAGGACTGAAGAGGCATGAGAAGGACACTGTTCTGTCGCGTGCTGGGCCTGTAAAGAATTTCCTTTAGAACAGGACATGCAACCTTTGCCCAGCGGGAAGCCAGGGGGCCCAAGGAGAAGTTCTCAGAGGTTTTCCACCACAAATGATCTTTAGATGGCTTGTGAAGTATAACAAAGTCTTTTATTAATGAACAATCAAACAGAAACTTCTCTTGTCTTCAGTAAAGATAAACAAATGATTCCAGGCTTTTATGCAACTGGAGAATTCCTAATCTTGCCCATGAAGGACAGGCAACTGTCTTCAATAACTTCTTCCTTACTTTAAAGGAAAATCCCCTTTTTAACTTCTCCCAGGCTGACTGTAATCTAACCCTTACTGATGTGGGCTCCACTACCGGGTCAAACTGCTTCTCGAACGCCGAGTGGACCTACCAGTAAAGCCTTAGATGTTCTCCAGCTGGAATTATTTGGTCTTTAGGGCTGTTTCCCTGGAAATCTTTGGAGACTCTTAAGACTGTTCTCCCCCGGTAAGTCTTAAGGGTTGAAGCTTTTGTACAGGGGAAGCTTGCACACGTCCTGTACATTAGCTTTCCTTGCTGAGACTAACTAAAAAAGGCTCCCTTCCCAATTGCCCTGAGCAAGGGGCGGGACCAAAACTTAACGATGATGGACAGGTGACTTGCCCTACGGCTTCAACCAAAGGAAGCCACCTATCTGCAGAGTCCCTGAAACCTTGGACTGCAAGCAAACATTTAATATAAAGCAAATAAAATTGGAGCTCCTGGTATAGCCGTACCAGAACAGACACCCTACCTTCCCACCTTCCATAGAACTTGCTGCCCAGCAGAGATAGGAAGGGCTGACTTTAAAGCATACGAAGGGACAGAAGGGCCCAGTTTCGCACTCACATAGATGCTAAAAGTGGGGAAGCCTTCACCCCAAATCCCTGGGTGAGTTTCAGACCCAGTCCAAATTCTTATGCAGCCACGGGGACCCTATCCTCTGTGTTTGGGGAGCAGGGGGCCATGGTAGCACAGCAGATTAAACCGCTAGCTGCAGAAAAGTTGCTGACTAGAAGGTTAACATTTAGAAGCCGAAGGTCGGAATGAGCTCCTGCTGTTAGCCCTAGCTTCTGCCAACCTAGCTGTTCGAAAATGTGTAATGTGAGTACATCACTAGGTACTGCCTAAGCAAGGAAGTAAAAGGTGATGGCAAACATGACCAGGAGGGTCTACAGACAATAGGCTACTCGGCATGAAAAACTTGAGCACCTCCCCATGGCCAGAGTCGAGCATAGCCTCCAGACACCAGAGATGGAAAGGGAAACCTTTGCCTTTGTTTGTGTATTGTATGTCATTGTTGTTACTATATAAAAGGCATTGGATGTTTGTCTATATATGTGTATACTGTCCCCTCGGGGAGAGAGCGGAATATAAATAAAGTGTATTATTATTATTATCATTACTCTCAATCCACTCAGCTCTTTCACACATCCCCCAGAGATTTAGGGTCTCCCCATTCCCCACATGGCAGCGGGGCAGGTGAGGGATTTCACAGGAAGCTTTTTGGGGGGAGGTCAAGGGGCCTGTGTATTTATTTTTGTGTATTTTTTATTTTCCAAATTAGAGTTTAAAGCTTAAGAGCGTGGACCGCACCCCATACCTGGGGGACGTGGCCGTGGTTGTGCACGCGGGGAAAAAAGAGACGGGGACGCCTCTTGCAGACACCCCCACCCGGCCGGCCACGAGACACGGGGGCATGAGGGACCTCCACGAGTCCGGCTTCAGCCTTTCCGGTAAGAGCAGGGCTGGAGCGGGGATTCGGGGGGAGGACACCGGGGGGTGGGGGGAGCCCCAGACCCCTCTCCCACGCCCCACACACAGACCCAAGGACTTCTCACTGCCTCCCCCACAGCACAGACATCCCATGCTTTAGCTGTCCCTCTATCCTTGCCCCTAGGCTTCTGCGCCCACAGCTTTGCAGCTTCCTCCCCTTTGTGCCCCTCTTCTCGTACGCTTTCCCTGTGCCCCCCCTTCTCAGCTGGACGCATCCTTAACCCCGACTGCTTGCACTGCCTCTTTCCTTTGTTTCAGCTTGGTTTTGACAGCTGTGAAGGGGTGGGGGGCACCTATGTTGTTCACTTTGGGGGAGGGTGGTTTTGTCTTGGGTAGAATTTGTTGGCGTGTAGCAGAGTATCGCAGAAGCTCAGAATAATGGACTCTGGAGTCTCCGGTAAAAGTAGGTTTTCAGCTTTACTTAAGCAGCTCAAAATAGACAACATATACCATCAGCGGACAGACGTGAAGAACACAAACCGAAAGAGATAGGAACTAATACAAACTGCAGCTGGAAGGAAGTTTATCTCTGGCACTCCCTAATCTTTCACAGAGCAAGAACTCAGGGTCACATTCTCACAGCTTGTTACTTTGCTGTTTAACCCTTCTGTATCAAACTACATCCTGGCAATACAATTCTATTACAATCACAATCCTATCACATAAAATTACATTTAAACACACATCATACATGAATTACACACTGACAGAATTGAGGAAGGGAGATGGGGAAGCAAGAATGAGATGTGGAGGAGCAAGGGAAGGAAAATGGGCAACTAGGGCTACCCTAGGGATGTGGGTGCAATGGCAGGAATCGACAAAAACCTTGAGAAATAGGACTAAGACATGGTCTGTTGTTTACACCAAGGAGACAGCTTGACTTTATATATTTATAGATAGGCATGCAAATACAACAGGCATGGGCAAACTTGGGCCCTCCAGGTGTTGGACTTCAACTTCCACAGTTCCTAACAGCCCCTTCCTTTTCCTTTTTCCCTTTCCTTTTCTGCTGTTGTGCATTATTGCCAATGTGTGACTTCAACTGGTGGGAGTTGCAGTCTGGTTGTACCTGCAGGGAACCTTTTTGTGTCCTTGCTCATGCTGTGAACACAGTTCTTGAGGGAATCTGCAGCCCACCTCCATTCTCTCTTCTGCTCATTCCCCTCCTGACGCCTCTTTGTCTCCCAGAGATAACAGCGTTGCTGGGTCTTCCCTGCTTTCTTCGTGTTTCCATCTCCTTTTCCTCTTTCCCTGTTGAATTCCAGGGCAGGAAGCACCTCTGTACTTAACCACCAGACTCCATTTCAATGTCAATCAGCAAAGCAGTTTACTGAATAATGTATCAAAAAAAGTTCAGCAAAAATAGTAAAAAATTCTAAGTCAAAATGTAAGAAATAGTCCACAGTATCCAAGGGACAAGAGTTGTATCAAAAACCAAGAATGCAATAGAATCAGGATACACGAGACAACATAAAATCCAATACCCAGAATTCAGGAACAGTCACTTAAATTTGGAAGCAAGGAACATGAACCACCGGAGACATGAAACTATAATTCTCTTAGCTGGCTTGACTTCAAACTTCAGCATTGACCAGACTGCTGAAAAATCCCTCTGGTCTCTCTTATAAAGCCATGAAATCATGCCGTTTGCCCTGGCACATAATCTGTACCATGATTGTGTGATTCCTGTGCAATGGCCAGGGTTAGAGAATGCCCATGGGGATGCTGCCCCCAGCATGCTCTGGCTCTCCAAGGCTCCCCCATCTCCTTCCAACATGATGGTGCTAACCCCTTGCTGCCCCTCCTGCCCAGCCCTGTGCTCTGTGCCCTCGCCCGCCCTGGACCCCCTGCCCACTAAGTCTCTAACAAGTGCTGTGACCATCGCCAAGTCTCTGAAGCAGCTCACAGTTTGCGAAAACTAAGTCTCCTATCTAACAGCTCATTAACAATACAAAAGATTTTCTAGGGCAGACCCTCTTTCACTCAGACTCAGTCCCCCCAAATCAAACTCCCCCCCCCCCCCCCAAAATCAAAATCCTGGCTATGGGCCTGCACTTGACAGTTCATATTCTGAACTTGCTTGCCTAGAGAAAGACTTATGTAGGCCCCTCTCCGGAATATGGCATTTGCCTTTACTAACTGCAAGCAGACACAGAGTGCTCAGTTTCAGGACTTAAAATTTCATGCTGACTCGCAGGCTCAGCAGGTTTAGAAATCCCATGATCTCCTTCCTCACTAACGTTGGCTGAATTACCACATTCCCCACCTTTTGGGTCTGTAACGGAGGACAGTGTAGGGGAGTCATTCATTTTATAGTGATCTCCTGCAAATGTAACTGCCCTCTTGGTATTTGGGCTTATCAGATGCAAGGAACTAGACATTTTTGTTTCTTGGCTATACACAGCTTCTGAGGGGAGCCGCTATTTACATAACAGCAGGGTGAGAAGGGTAATGTTATAACTTGTCCTGCTATGTCTCCGTACACAAACACACACAAATGTTGCCTCTTGTATTGGTACCTCAATGCTCCCTGGTGTCCTTGCAGTTTGTTGTGCTTTGCTGTGTGTCTATTTCTGTACTGCAGAGAGGTGGCGCCCAAGAGGTGGAATAGCCTGGATTTAGGGTGACTTTTGACCTTCAGAAGGAGGTTCAATTTATTTGAACGCAAGTCAGTGGTAGAGGAGGTAGTCTGCTCCTGTGGTGTGAATATGTGTGACAGGGGATCCTCTTCAATGCCTGTACCACGTATGGTGAGGTGCTCCATGGGGCCAAAGCAGGAAGGTTCTATCTTCCTTGCACCCTGCAGTTTGTTCCTTCATTCCAGTTTTGTGCTTCTATAGTCCAACTGAGTGGGCTAAAGTGTCCTGAGTTGCCCTTCAAAAACGGCCTTAATACAATGTCAAAAATAAAAGAAAAATGCTTGACTTCAGCAAACACAAAGGATAAGCAAATGCAGTTGAAAAATGCAAACGAAAGCAAGGAAGCCTTAATGCAGGCGCAAATTAAAGTCTCTTACAAAGTCCCAAAAGAAACAGCAGTCTTCCATCAGACAACGGGCAATAATCACTAAGTCCTTAGCAGCAAACACAAAGCAGGTTCAATTGGAGTGAAAACCTCGGCATCAGAGTTGTTGTTACCAGCGAATGCTGACTGCTTCTGCTTCTGATTTATAGCCCTGAATTTCCCATGCAGGAGATGCTAGGGTGTCTCCTAATTAGCTCAGCGTTTCTAGCAGCGATTCCAGCTGAACGCCGTTTGTGCTCTGTCTCCTTTCGTCTCTCTAGAAATGTGGGCACTTGTAAAACCTCATCGTCTGATTCTTCTTCTCCCTCCAATTCCTGAGCGCTTCCCTGCTCCCCTTCCTCTTCCGACAATAAGGAATCCCTAACACAAAGTGTGAACTTTGCCTTTACTTTTATGTGTCTTTGAGTTGCGCATGACCTATGGCAACCCTCTGGCAGTTTGCTCCTCTCTGAGGGTTTTCTTATCAGGATTTCCTCAGAAGAGTCATTGGCTTGCCCGTGGTCTTGTCCGTGGTCATCCAGTGAGTGTCAGTCGAACCTTGGATTCCTGGGGGCCGAGCTCCATATTGAAACCATTGTTCCACTGACCTGGCAGATGTTTGCTATTTGGTGACATCTGTCCACGAGTTGAGTTTCTGAAGGTAACCAGGCAGATACCCTTTACTCAAGAGCTAAGCAAGAGGAGACCACCCTCAAGATCCTAAGAGCTATAGAAAGGCAGTTTCCTCCTCCTCCTCCAGTTGGGTTCTTTGCGAAGGATGCTGGGATCCACACTGCAGTGTTGTACCCCTCTCTGCTCTTTTGCATGCTTCCCTGTCTCTGTTTCCTGCTCCTCCTCAGTGTCCCCCTCCCCACTTTGCTATTCCTTGCTCAAGCTTCAAGGCTTCCAACCATTTCTGGACCCCTTGCATGCGGACGGCAGCTCCGAGTCCCTGTTTGGGGGTCTTCCTTCTCAGAGAGTGGTCAAACCATGATAGGCCACCCCTCGAGAGCCTCCAGCCTGACCCATTCCTCCTCTTTCCTCTCTTTTCTCTCACTGCAGGTTCTCAAATCGATGACCATGTTCCAAAGCGAGCTTCGGCCCGGATTCTCGCTCCCCCCGGAGGCAGGTCTAGCGGCATTTGGTAGCTGCCCCGAAGACTTGTCCCCCAACTAAGGACACGGTCACCACCGCCCCCACTTTGCCCGGCTGCCGCCCGCCCGCCCACCCACCCGCCCACTCACGCCCCGCACCCTGTGCGCTCGAGGCGGCCGTGCCTTCCTCCACCGGAGCCGCCCAACAACAACCGGCAGGCGCCCAACGCCCAGCGGACCCTCCCCGGGAATGAGGATGAGAGGGTGGGCCGAAGCCCCCTCCTCAGCCCAACACGGCTGCAATGAACGCAGGGGGAGGGGATGAGGGAAGGTCCCCTGCCTCTTCCCAGTGGAGGGTGGGGGGCTTCCACCCCCCCAAATGCTGCGGGGCGAGGGAGGCTGGCCTGGGGAGGGGGCTGGGCCAAGGGGGCCTATCTGTGCTGGTTCCTTTCTGTTTTGCACGTTGGTTTTTTTGGATCAGTGACATTTGACTTGTTTGTGCATCACGTGGGAAACAAAAAGCATTACTGAAATATGGTGGTTTGTGTGGCTAGCAGTAGGATAGAAGGGGGGGAGGCCCAGGGCAGAGGGGACGGGCCCGAGGGTGCGGGCACCCCACTCACCCCCCACTCACTTCCAAGCAATGCCCACCTTGGCTGCGTGGACGGAGGGGTTTCCGCTGAGTTTTGCCAGAAGAGCTGCCTCCCTCTCTCCTTCCTTCCCTCCTTCTCTCCATCTTCCCCTTCCCCACCTTCTCCCTCGTGGGGTTCGCTGTGGGTGTCTTCCACCCTTCCTCCCAGCAGCCTCCCTATTCCCACTTGAATGACGGCAAAACTGAGGGGGTGTCCCCTCCCTTGCCCCAACCCCTTGCATCTCACTCTGTGTAGCTGTGAGATGTTGGGAAGGTAGCCTGATCGTTAGAGTAGGAGGTGACTGGGAGCAAGAGTACTTCTCCTCCTCCTCTTCCTCCTCCTTGTCCAGCCTCCTCTCAGGCCAGGGTTGTGTTCTCTGCCCCTTTCCCTTGGATAGCCAGGCACGGGGGCTCCCCAAGACCCTCCTCTCCCTGCTCTTTCTGAAGCCACAGAGTCCCAAGGGACGGCCTGTGGGTGGGTCTCGGGAGTGTGCTTGGGGGTAAGAGTGGGAGGCAGGCTACTGTGACCCCTCAGCTATGTCCTCATTGCCCCAGATGCTGGTTCTTGCAGATACAGCCCCTAGAAACCCAGGTTAAGAGGAGAGCAGAGGTCTGAAGACTAGGTTTCCAGCACTACAGCACCCCACCTTTCTCTGTGCTTACTAGTTGCAGGACAAAGCAGCCACACTGGGTTGGGGTAAATCCGATCTTCCACACCTCCAGTATTGTAGTGAGGCAGAGCCCACTCCTGCACTGGCTGGAGCTTGGGCTAGATGGCCTTTGGGTGCCTCTTTCCGTACCATGATTCTGTGATTCCTGTGCAATGGCCAAGGTTAGAGAATGCCCATGGGGATGCTGCTCCCAGCATGCTCTGGCTCTCCAAGCCCCCCATCTCCTTCCAACATGATGGTGCTAACCCCTTGCTGCCCCTCCTGCCCAGCCCTGTGCTCTGTGCCCTCGCCCACCCCGGACCCCCTGCCCACCGGGTCTCCCTCTGACGTAGTGTGAAAATGTGAGCTGTTTCTTGTGCACCTCCTCTCCCCACTAGTTGGTTCCCGTAGGTGTGTGAGGCCAGGTGGCCCCGGCGCGACGGAGTCCTCGGCTCCCAGGACCGCAGAGGAGGACTCGGCTTCGGAGCGCAGCCTCCCCCTCCCCTTGTTACATGTTGGAATAGTCTTGTAATGGCTGTTTTTAGCACCTGCCGTGCGTTTTCTGTTCCTCATTAAAGAGAGTTCTCACGATAACGATAACGAGGCTTCTGCTGCTTCTGTGCTCCTGGATCGGCTGCGGGGTATGAGGGGTAAGGTGGCGAGACTAGCGAGACTAGAAAAAACGGCGAGACTAGCTTCGGAAGGGCAAGGGGACTTCCAGTTTCCTAAAAAAGTTCAAAATCACTTCAAAAAGGTAATATTTCCGACTTTATTCCGAATAAATGGTTCAAAACTCGTTTTGGATGTAGGAGGCACTGGTGGTTCGATTCTAAAGTCAATTCCGATTTTCACAGAAACAAACTGTTCAAAACTTTTTGAAACTTCAGAGACTTCCGAATCGTTAATGGTTTGAAAGTGTTATTTCCTGTTTCATTGGGTGATCTTGAAAGTAGTTGTTTTACTCCAGAATCAAGAAAAAGCAAGCAGAGGGAATTCACTCTTCTCTGGCTTAAAATTGGATTCTCTGGCTTGAGCCAAATGCGGGAAAAGCAAACAGGAGGAAATTCACCCTTCTCTGGTTTATAACTCACTTCTCTGGCTTGAGCCAGAAGCAGAAAAAGCAAACGGGAGGAAATTTAATTCACCCTTCTCTGGTTTATAACTGGGTTATCTGGCTTGAGCCGAGGTCAGGAACCAGAAAATTGGGGGGGGGGGGGGGGGGGGGGGAAGCTGAATCATTTCTGACTCACTTCCTGAGTTGGAAAAAAATTGGCGAGACTAGCTTCGGAAAGGCAAGGGGACTTCCAGTTTCCTAAAAAATCACTTCAAAAAGGTGGGTTAAACAGTGGGTTAAACCCCTGTGCCGGCAGGACTGAAGTCCGACAGGTCGCAGGTTCGAATCCGGGGAGAGGCGGATGAGCTCCCTCTATCAACTCCAGCTCCTCATGCGGGGACATGAGAGAAGCCTCCCACAAGGAAGATAAAAATATCAAATCATCCGTGTGTCCTCTGGGCAACGTCCTTGCAGACAGCCAATTCTCTCACACCAGAAGCGACTTGTAGTTTCTCAAGTCACTCCTGACACAACAAAAAAAAACCTTCAAAAACGTAATATTTCCGACTTTATTCCGAATAACGAAGATTCCGACTGGACCTAACCATGCCTAATTTCTACCGTGGACTCCCTGGCTTGATCTTGGACTGTAGTTCTCTCCTGTCAGTGTTTGGGGTTGAGGTTCATGTCAGGTGGGCTCCAGGGAAAAAAGGGGGGATCGCAAGACGAGAGCCTCTGTTTCCCCCAGTCCCAGTTTCCAAGCATCACAGCTTCCTCTGTGGATTAAGTCAAAGTCTATCAATTCAATCATCAGCTTTCCAATGCCTGTGTGAGGTAGGGAAGTAATTCCTCACTCATTTTCTTCTTATAGGATGCAACAACTCATTTCAGTAACCTGCTGCAAGAAGGTTATAAAAATCCTATTCCCAATCCAGTTGAAACCAGAACTAGAAACGTCACAGACCATCATCAACCTGACAAACAGGCAACTCTCACAAGAACAGGGATCCATACTAGCGAAAGGAGGCAATTTTGCTGTGATTACCACCAGGATCCCAGTAGAAAACATCATTGCTAATGTCGAATCAGCAATTTACTGCCTCCCTGAGGAAGAAGCGGAAGAAGTAAGAGGGGAAACAGCGAGGACCCTGAGAAAGGCAAAACTTCCCCCCAGCAACATAACAAGGAAGGAAAGACAAGCCATCCGTTTGAAATGTTTTTTCAAAAATATTTTTCGAAATCATTTCAAAGTGCAAATGGCCGTCTCTTTCAAGAACCATAATTGATCGGCAGCATGAATTAGCCTTCAGCTTAACAGAACGACTGTATGCAATACTTCAAAAGGAATTCATATATTATTCAGTGGCTCTGGATGAATCAACGGATGCTACTGACTCAGATCAGGGTTTATACTTCTTTTAGGTCATAACAGAAGATTTTCTTTGCTTTCTTTGCTTTGCAAAGACTTTCTTTCTTTGACTTACTTGCTTTGGGCGTTCTTGAGGACAGATGGAATACACAGGATAGATGTCTTCAATGGCTTTCAAGATTAATGTCATGAAGTTGGACTGAATTTGGTAAACTGAGTGAGTGTATGTACAGACAGTGCATCTTCCATGACATGAGGGTTGATTGCTGAGGAAGGGGTGGAGTATTATCAGATCTAGATGCTCTCATTTCTTTTCATTATACCTTGCCTCAGCAAACAAAATTTCTGTGCTAAAACTACCGTATATACTCGAGTATAAGCCGGGGTTTTCAGCCCTTTTTCAGCCTTCGGCTTATACTCAAGGTTAGTCATTATTTTACTCTGTTATTATTATTATTACACTTATTATTTTACTCTATTCATTATTGACACCAAAACACAGTATGTCACAGCAATCGAGATCTATATGCTGAATTTCGTATCACAAAATCACAAGTCAAACACTTCCCAAGCATTTAGGACTGTGATGTATTTTCGAATGATGTGAACAGATCCAAGTCACGTGGCCTCTTGCAGTTGACAGATCGTGATTTTGTGAATGTGTGTTGTTTCCAAATACCAGCTGAGATCTTATGGCATTGTGCTGTCATGCGCTGGGCCTGTGAAGGAGTCTGTAAACAGGACGTGTTTTCTGAATGCCCAACAGGACGCAGGGGGTGCCTCGGCTGAAAGGCCTTTCGGATTTCCCCGCACAAAGTTCTTTTAAAGACTTAGAAAGCTCAACAAAATTCTTTATTGTTGCTTAAATCCTCAATAAATCAAACAAATACTTCAAGGCTTTGAATCAACTGGTGGCTTGCTTAACTCTTGTTCACAAGGGACAGGCAACTTTCTTCATAAACTGTTTCTTCCTTCTACAAGGGAAATCCTTGACCCCTCCCTGGGCAATCTGACTTAAGCTCTGCTGGCGTGGGCCCCTATACCCGAACTACAGGAAAGAAGATTCTATCAAAACATGAGGAAGAACTTCCTGACTGTGAGAGCCGTTCAGCAATGGAACTCTCTGCCCCGGAGTGTGGTGGAGGCTCCTTCTTTGGAAGCTTTAAAACAGAGGCTGGATGGCTATCTGTCAGGGGTGATTTGAATGCAATCTTCCTACTTCTTGGCAGAATGGCGTTGGACTGGATGGCCCAGGAGGTCTCTTCCCACTCTTTGATTCTATGATTCTATGATTCTATGATTCTATGAAACCATGAACACAAGAACTGCAAGGTAATCCAGACGAGCAAAGGCAAGCTTCTTGGTTAATCGAAAAGTTGCTCTGACAAAGGTTTGGTCCCAAACACACTGATTAATACCCTTTGCAAAACATGAAGGCGTTTCTTTGGCCTCTGACCTCCTTCTTGTTAGCTATTCTCACACTCCTTTGAACTCTGAATTCCAAACGGTCAGCCCGATCTAAGGTTCCTGTTTCGTCAAGGTCAGTCTGTTGGTTAGGGTTATCCAGCTTGCCTTCCTGCTCATTATCAGGCTGAGAATTGTCCTCCTTTTCTGAGTCAATTTGCACCTGCCCCTGGCTAGTTTCAGTATCAATAAACTCCTTCCTTGCCGTGGGAAATTGAACTTCCACACCCTGTTCCTCATTGACTATAACAGGGACATTTTGAACCAGATTGTGATCCTGAATCCCATCATCCTCATCAGAGGCACTCTGTGGTTCCAGCTGAGTCACAACACTTACTCTATGAGAGCCAGGCTTTAGCACAGCTGGTAAATCTCCAGCAATGATAAGATCTACCAACTGAATGGTTGCCAGTTTGAAGCCCCAGGTCAGTGTGATTACACCAACCCTGCAAGGTAGGCCAATCCGTTACACTCCCCATCCCTCCCACCTTCGTGAAAATGGGGGAAGGAAGGGGGAGTGAAGTGGGAAGGCAGCAGTCCCAAGGAGGAAACACAGTGGCTGAGCTCTCTCCCTATTCTCTGGGCCAGCATCATTCTATAGCTGCATTGTGGGCTCATTGAAAACAACACAACGTCACAATGCTGCTTTATTGGAATCCTGGCAAAGGACCCGAAGGGAGAAATAAGACCAAAACAACACTCCCACAGTGCTATTTCAGGGAACATCTTTCAGATCCTAGTTATAAGAATAACAAGGAGGAAGAGCAGAGGAAGGAAGATTATTCTTCTATGATTATTCTAAGATGAGAAGGAAAAGAAGAGAAAGTGGCCGTCGCTATTTCCTTCCCGAAGGCAGGCATTAGGCAAAGGCATTCAGGCTTTCAATGGGCTTTGCTGTATGTTTTACATACATTTGAAAATAATCTTAATAGCGTTAAAAGGATTGATGTATTGTTTAAGGCTTTCATGGCCAGAATCGCTAGGTTGTTGTAGGATTTTTCGGGCTATATGGCCATGGTCTAGAGGCATTTTCTCCTGACGTTTCGCCTGCATCTATGGCAAGCATCCTCAGAGGGAGTGAGGTCTGCTGGAACTAGGAAAAAGGGTTTATTTATCTGTGGAATGACCAGGGTGGGACAAAGGACTCTTGTCTGCTGGAGCTAGGTGGGAATATGTATTGTCGAAGGCTTCCATGGCTGAAATCACTAGATTGTTGTAGGATTTTTCGGGCTATATGGCCATGGTCTAGAGGCATTTTCTCCTGACGTTTCGCCTGCATCTATGGCAAGCATCCTCAGAGGGAGTGAGGTCTGCTGGAACTAGGAAAAAGGGTTTATATATCTGTGGAATGACCAGGGTGGGACAAAGGACTCTTGTCTGCTGGAGCTAGGTGTGAATATGTATTGTCGAAGGCTTTCGTGGCTGAAATCACTAGATTGTTGTAGGATTTTTCGGGCTATATGGCCATGGTCTAGAGGCATTTTCTCCTGACATTTCGCCTGCATCTATGGCAAGCATCCTCAGAGGGAGTGAGGTCTGCTGGAACTAGGAAAAAGGGTTTATATATCTGTGGAATGACCAGGGTGGGACAAAGGACTCTTGTCTGCTGGAGCTAGGTGTGAATATGTATTGTCGAAGGCTTTCATGGCTGAAATCACTAGATTGTTGTAGGATTTTTCGGGCTATATGGCCATGGTCTAGAGGCATTTTCTCCTGACATTTCGCCTGCATCTATGGCAAGCATCCTCAGAGGGAGTGAGGTCTGCTGGAACTAGGAAAAGGGGTTTATTTATCTGTGGAATGACCAGGGTGGGACAAAGGACACTTGTCTGCTGGAGCTAGGTGTGAATATGTATTGTCGAAGGCTTTCGTGGCTGAAATCACTAGATTGTTGTAGGATTTTTCGGGCTATATGGCCATGGTCTAGAGGCATTTTCTCCTGACATTTCGCCTGCATCTATGGCAAGCATCCTCAGAGGGAGTGAGGTCTGCTGGAACTAGGAAAAAGGGTTTATATATCTGTGGAATGACCAGGGTGGGACAAAGGACTCTTGTCTGCTGGAGCTAGTTGGGAATGTTTCAACTGACCACCTTGATTAGCATATAATGCCCTGACAGTGCGTAGAGCAAACTTTTGTTGAGAGGTGATTAGATGTCCTTGTTTGTTTACACTCTGTTGTTTTGCTGTTGTAATTTTAGAGTTTTTTAACAGTGGTAGCCAGATTTTGTTCATTTTCATGGTTTCCTCCTTTCTGTTGAAATTGTCCACATGCTTGTGGATTTCAATGGCTTCTCTGTGTAGTCTGACATGGTGGTTGTTGGTGTGGTCCAGCATTTCTGTGTTCTCAAATAATATGCTCTGTCCAGGCTGGTTCATCAGGTGCTCTGCTATGGCTGACTTCTCTGGTTGAAGGAGTCTGCAGTGCCTTTCATGTTCCTGGATTCGTGTCTGGGCAATGCTGCTGCCAGACAGCAAGGGAATTACTGACCACATAGGGAAGCTGATGAGGAAACACAACATACAAACTATCTCCAGACCCACCAAGAAAATCCAACAAATGCTCCGTTCAGCAAAGGACAAGAGGGATCCTCTCACCTCTGCAGGAGTCTACCGTGTACCATGCAGCTGTGGACAAGAGGGACCACCAAACGCAGCAGCATTGCCCAGACACAAATCAAGGAACATGAAAGGCACTGCAGACTACTTCAGCCAGAGAAGTCAGCCATAGCAGAGCACCTGGTGAACCAACCTGGACACAGCATATGATTTGAGAACACAGAAATGCTGGACCACTCTCACAACCACCATGTCAGACTACACAGAGAAGCCATTGAAATCCACAAGAAGCATGGAAACAAACAAGGACATCTAATCACCTCTCAACAAAAGTTTGCTCCAGGCACTGTCAGGCCATTGTATGCTAATCAAGGTGGTCAGCTGAAACATTCCCACCTAGCTCCAGCAGACAAGAGTCCTTTGTCCCACCCTGGTCATTCCACAGATATATAAACCCTTTTTCCTGGTTCCAACAAACCTCACACTCTGGTTACATCCCGCTTAGACTACTGCAACGCTCTCTACGTGGGGTTGCCTTTGAAGACGGCTCAGAAGCTCCAACTGGTCCAGTGTGCGGCAGCCATGATACTAACAGGAGCAGGACGTAGGGAGCATACAACTCCCCTGCTGTACCAGCTCCACTGGCTTCCGATCTGCTACCGGGCTCAATTCAAGGTGCTGGCATTGGCCTATAAAGCCCTAAACGGTTCCGGCCCAAAATACCTAACTGACCGCCTCTTGGCCTATGAGCCCACGAGGACTTTGAGATCTTCCGGGGAGGCCCTGCTCTCGATCCCGCCTGCCTCACAGGCATGGCTGGCGGGGACGAGAGATAGGGCCTTCTCGGTGGTGGCGCCTCGGCTGTGGAACAGCCTTCCCGTGGACATCAGGCTAGCCCCCTCCCTGCTAATATTCCGCAGGAAGCTAAAGACCTGGCTATTTAAGAAGGCATTTGATCAATAGTGTAATGACTGGCAATTGACCATAGGAATGGAACAGCGGAAATGATATCGGATTGTGGCTTGACGATGAGACGTTTCGGAATGTAGTAGTAATTTTGTAGTAATGTGGTTGTTTGATAAGATGTTTTTATGATTATGACGAATTGTACACTGTTTTGCATTATGCTTTGTAGATTGCACTTGTTTTTCTTCATGTTGTACACCGCAATGAGTCGCCCTTAAGGGGCTGAGAATTGCGGTATATAAGCGCAGTAAATAAATAATAAATAAATACCTCTGAGGATGCTTGCCATGGATGCAGGCGAAACGTCAGGAGAAAATGCCTTTAGAACATTGCCATATAGCCCGAAAAAACCTACAACAACCCAGGGAGACAATTGCTTGGCAGACTTTTAATCACATTACAAATAGGAGGAAAGAGGACCTTCGGAAAGTCCTCCCCTCCTGACCTGTTTCCTTTCAAGCCTTTCCATTGAAGACATTCACCAAAGTCTCCCTCTTTGTGCCCCTGTCTGACCGCAAGAGGAAAACCGGGATTAAGTCTTATCTCAGATCAACCACGACACAATAGACAGGTTTCTCTTGAAGGCCATTTAGGACTCGCTGAGCCACATGGACATTTCCTGAGTTCCATAATCCATTCAAGAATGCATTGTATTCCCTTGTCCCACCTCCCTCCCTCCTGATTTGTCGACGTGCCAAGGCGGCAGAAGCCCTGTGATTGGCCCAGGCGCTTGAGGGGCAGACGAGCCTCCTCCCAGCTGTTGAGGAGCCAGCCAATCACCTTCAAGCCAGACCGGGGGGGGGGGGGGATATTCAAACCACACACTCTGTTTTTTCTATAAAAATGTCATGTGGACAATTTTAACAGAAAGGTGGAAACCAAGAAAATGAACAAAATCTGGCTACCAGTATTCTGACTCTATGATTGTATGATTCTATGACTATCCATATCACCACCACCACCACCACTATTGTAAAAAGATTCTTGTACCTGGGTTATAAATGTCATTTCCTAATTGGTTCTATCGTAAAAACACGGGGAACGGTTATTAAACTGCAAAAACTTTTGTTTTTCTGGGACATCCTTCTATAGCACATTTTGCTCTAGTTTTCCAGTGAATATCTCATCACCGAGTCAACCGATTCAGCCTAGTTTGTGGCAGCCGGAAAAACAACAAAGAAGGCACTTCCTGAAGTTTCTTTTTTTCGTGTCAGGAGTGACTCGAAAAACTGCAAGTTGCTTCTGGTGTGAGAGAATTGGCTGTCTGCAAAGATGTTGCCCATGGGACATTGCCCAGATGTTTTGATGTTTTGCCATCCTTGTGGGAGGCTTCTCTCATGTCTCCTCATGAGAGAACTTGCGACCTGTCGATTGAAGACCGACAGGTCGCAGGTTCGAATCCGGGGAGAGGTGGATGAGCTCCCTCTATCAGCTCCAGCTCCTCATGTTGGGACATGAGAGAAGCCTCCCACAAGGATGATAAAAACATTAAATCATCCTGGCGTCCCCTGGGCAACGTCCTTGCAGACGGCCAATTCTCTCACAACAGGAGCGACTCCTGACACAACAAAAAATAAATAAATGGGGAGCTGGAGCTGACAGAGGGAGCTCATCCACTCTCTCCCTGGACTTGAACCTCTGACCTGTCGGTCTTCAGTCCTGCTGGCACAAGGGTTTAACCCATTGCACCATTACACTTTCTGAAGTATAAACATAATAATGTTCTCTCATTGTACGTATAACACACATGGAATATAGATGAACACATGCAACGATTCCTGGAACGATTCCATCCAGTATGCTGATGACAACGTTGTCTGTGCTCATTCAGAAGAAGACCTACAAGCCACCTTTGAGGAAGTATACGAGAAGCTCTGCCTGTCATTGAACATTGAGAAAACCAAAATGCTCTTCCAGCAGTCACCGGCCAACCCGTCTCCAATGCCAGGGATACAGCTTAATGGTGTAACATTAGAAAACGTGGACCATTTCTGCTCCCTTGGCAGCCACCTCTCCACCAAAGTCAACATCAACATTGAAATACAACACCGCCTGAGCTCTGCGAGTGCAGCATTTTCCCAAATGGAGCAGAGAGTGTTTGAGGACCGGGACATCCGTAGGGAGACCAAGGGGCTTGCTTATAAAGCCATTGTCCTCTCAACCTGTGAAACGTGGACTATCTACAGATGTCAAAATTGAGACTGAAAAACAACACTGCCTGGAGATAATGTAATTAGTAATTAGTATTAATTAGTAATTATTATTAATTAGCATTAGTAATTTGAGTTTGAGTCTCCATATGGAGAGATAAAATAATTAGTAATTAGTATTAATTAGTAATTAGTATGAATTAGTAATTAATTAATATTAATTAGCATTAATTAGCATTAGTAATTTGAGTTTGGGTCTCCACATGGAGAGATAAAATAATTAGTAGTTAGTATTAATTAGTAATTAGTATTAATTAGTAATTAATTAGTATTAATAAGCATTAGTAATTTGAGTCCGCATTGAGTCTCCATATGGAGAGATAAAATAATTAGTAATTGGCATTAATTAGTAATTAGTATTAATTAGTAATTAATTATTATTAATTAGCATTACTAATTTGAGTCTCCGCTTTGAGTCTCCATATGGAGAGATAAAATAATTAGTAATTAATATTATTAGTAATTAGTATTAATTAGTAATTCATATTAATTAGTAATTTGTATTAATTAGCATTAGTAATTTGAATTTGAGTCTCCATATGGAGAGATAAAATAATTAGTAATTAGCATTAAATAGTAATTAGTATTAATTAGCATTAGTAATTTGAATTTGAGTTTCCATATGGAGAGATAACATAATTAGTAATTAGTATTGATTAGCAATGAGTATGAATTAGTAATTAATTATTATTAATTAGCATTAGTAATTTGAGTTTGAGTCTCCACATGAAGAGATAAAGTAACTAGTAATTAGTATTAATTAGTAATTAGTATTAATTAGTAATTAATTACTATTAATTAGCATTAGTAATTTGAATTTGAGTCTCCACATGGAGAGATAAAATAATTAGTAATTAGTATTCATTAGTAATTAATTAGTATTAATTATTAATTAATTAGTATTAATTAGCATTAGTAATTTGAGTTTGAGTCTCCCTATAGAGAGATAAAGTAACTAGTAATTAGTATTGATTTGTATTTAGTATCAATTAGTAATTACTATTAGTATAAGATATAATAATATAGAATGCTATACTATGTTATTATTGTATAATTGCATGTTTGACGTTGCAATGTTTTTGATCACTTTGAGTCTCCGTAGGGAGAGGTAAACCAATAAATAGATTGACAGGTCGGGTTCGAGGGAGGGGCGGGGCTTCTGACGCCACGGTTGCTAAGAGACCGGGAGCCCGTTCCTCCCTCCCCTCTCTCTCTCCCGGTCGCCATGGCAGCAGAGGAGGGCGGGGTTTTCGAGGACCAATGGGTGGCGACGCATGCGCAGTAGGGCACCCCGCTGTCCAGGCTTGCGCTCGTTCTGCCTCCCTTCTCTCCCCCCCCGTCGCCATGGCAGCGCGGAGGTAGGGGCGGGGCTTCGGTTCCAACGGCGGCGCATGCGCAAGGGAGCCCGGCTGGGTCTGCGTCTCCGTCTCCGTCTCCCCTCAGAGCCGGCCCGGGGGCTGCGGACGCCGAGGAGGAGGAGGACGGAGGAGGCGGAGGAGGACGGAGCCCCGCGCAGGCACGCCGCCGTGAGTGAGAGAGGGAAGGAGGGATGGAGGGAGAGGGGCTTGGGCCTCAGTCTGAGGGAAAAATCGAGCGGGGGGCGAGCGGGGGGCCCGAGAGGCCTAGGCCGCACTGCTCTGGGGCGCCTGGAGTTGAGGAGGAGGAGGAGGAGGAAGGGAATAATATGATGGAAGAAGCAGCAGCAGGCTCATCACTGCCAAGAGAGGAGGGTGAGGATGATGGAGGATGATGGAAGAGGGGGCAAACGTCATCATCACCATCAATAATAATAATAATAATAATAATAATAAATGATTGAAGAAGTGGCAGCAGCATCATCATCATCATCATCATCACTGCCAATAGATTATTATTATTGGCATCACCACCAATAATAATAATAGTCATCACCTCCTAATAATAATAATAATAATAATAATAGTCATCACCACCTAATAATAATAATAATCACCACCTAATAATAATAGTCATCACCAGCAAATAATAATAATAATAGTCATCACTAGCAAATAATAATAGTCATCACCACCTAATAATAATAATAATAATAATAATAATAATAATAATAATAATAAATGATTGAAGAAGTGGCAGCAGCATCATCAGCATCATCATCACCACTGCCAATAGATTATTATTATTGGCATCACCACCAATAATAATAATAGTCATCACCTCCAAATAATAATAATAATAATAATAGTCATCACCACCTAATAATAATAATAATCACCACCAAATAATAATAATAATAGTCATCACTAGCAAATAATAATAATAGTCATCACCACCTAATAATAATAATAATCACCACCTAATAATAATAGTCATCACCAGCAAATAATAATAATAATAGTCATCACTAGCAAATAATAATAATAGTCATCACCACCTAATAATAATAATAATAATAATAATAATAATAATAATAAATGATTGAAGAAGTGGCAGCAATGCATCATCATCACTGCCAATAGATTATTATTATTGGCATCACCACCAATAATAATAATAGTCATCACCACCAAATAATAATAATAATAGTAATCACCACCTAATAATAATAATAATAATAGTCATCACCACCTAATAGTAATAATCGTAATCACCACCTAATAAATAATAATAATAATAGTAATCACCACCAAATAAATAATAATAATAATGTATTGTCGAAGGCTCACTACCTCACTACCTCTGAGGATGCTTGCCATAGATGCAGGCGAAACGTCAGAAGAAATGCCTCTAGAACATGGCCATATAGCCCGAAAAAACCCACAAGAACCTAATAATAATAATAATAGTAGTAGTAATCATCACCACCTAATAATAATAGTAATCACCAGCAAATAATAATAATAATCACCAGCAAATAATAATAATAATAGTAGTAGTCATCACCAGCAAATAATAATAATAATAATAATAATCGTCATCACGATCAAATAAATAATAATAATAGTCATCACCACCTAATAAATAATAATAGTCATCACACCTAATAATAATAATAATAATAATAGTCATCAGCACCAAATAATAATAATAATAGTCATCACCACCTAATAAATAATAATAATAGTCATCACCACCTAATAAATAATAATAATAGTCATCAGCACCAAATAATAATAATAATAGTCATTACCACCAAATCATCATCATCATCACCACCACCAAATGATAATAATAATAATATTCATTACCACCAAATGATGATGATATTAATAATAATAATAATAATCACCACCAAATAAATAGTAATAATCATAATCATAATAATCATCATCACCATCAAATAATAATAAAAATGTCATTACCACCAAATAATAATAATAGTAGTAGTAATAATAATAATCCAATCCCAGGCTATTATAGTAATAATAATATGATTGAAGAGGTGGCAACGTCATTGTCATCACTGCCAATAGAGAATAATAATGGCAAGAGTAGTAGTAGTAGTAATAATAATAATAATAAATGATTGAAGAGGTGGCAGGTCATCCTCATCATTGCCAATAAAAAGGTAAAGGTTTCCGCTTGACACTAAGTCTAGTTGTATCTGACTCTGGGAGGTGGTGCTCATCTCCATTTCTAAGCCGAAGAACCGGTGTTGTCCATAGACGCCTCCTAGGTCATGTGGCCAGCATGACTGCATGGAGCGCTGTTATCTTCCCGCTGGAACGATACCTATTCATCTACTCACATTTGCATGTTTGCTAGGTTGGCAGAAGCTGGGGCTAACAGCGGGAGCTCACCTCGCTCCCCAGATTCGGACAGCAAGTTCAGCAGCTCATTTAACCCAATAAATAAATAAATTTAATTGCCAATACATAATAATATAATCATAAATGATTGAAGAGGTAGCAGCAGCATCCTTATTGCTGCCAATAAATAATAATGATGATGGAGGGATGTATGTTGTATGTTATGTCTGCACTATTAGTTTTTGATAAGGCTAATTGGCTAATCAATAAAAATTGTTGTTGATGATGATGGAGGGGGTGGCAATGGCACCATCATCACTGCCAATAAATAAATAAATAAAAATAATGATTGAAGAGGTGGTGGCATCTTCATCATCACTGCCAATAAATAATAATAATAATAACAACAACAACAATAATAATAGAGGTGGCGGTATCACCACCACCGATGATGTTGATGATGATGATGATGATGATGATGATGATGATGGAAGGGTGGCAATAGCAACATAATCATTGCAAACAACAATAAAAGTAAATAATGATGTAAGAGGTAGCAATGTCATGGTCTTCAACTCTACTAATAAACATAATAATGGAGGAGGTGGCAATGGCAACATCATTGCCACCAATAATAATAATAATAATAATAATAATAATAATAATAATAATAATAGTAATGCAGCAATGGCATCAGCACCAGTATTAATAGTAATTGATGATGATGATGATGATGGAGGGGGTGGCAGTGGCATCACTACCACCACCAATAATAACAATAATAATAATAAGTAGTAGTAGTAGTATTAGTAATGATGATAAAATGGAGAATGGCAACTTCAAATAATACTGTAATAGTGATAAAGATCAATGGACTAATAATAACAATTAAAATGATGATGGAAACTGCAATGGCATCACCATCACCACCAATGATAACAATCATAACAATAATAAGTGCTACAGGAATAATAGTAACAATAATAGGTAGTACAGGAGGTCCAGGCTTTGTCCCTTCTTCTAGCTTCCATGAGGATGGAGGAGGTACCAATGGAATCATCATCACACCACCAATAATAATAGCTGTTAGAGGAGTTGTAATAAGTGACCAAAAGCGAGTAGAGGAGTTGTGATAATAACAACAATTGCCATTATTATTATTATTATTATTATTATTATTATTATTATTATTTGAAACACAACAAGATGAATCCACAGCAAAGAAGATCACTCTGCGGGCTGTTGTATTGGATCCCACGTCGGACACTTCCCAAGTGTCTAGGACTATTTTTATTATTGTTATTATTATTAATATTATTATTATTATTTGAAACACAACAAGATGGGTCCACAGCAGACAAGATCACTCTGCTGGCTATTGTATTGGATCTCACGTCGGACACTTCCCAAGTCTCTAGGACTGTGTGATGTATTGGGGAATAATGCGTGCAGATCCCAGTAAGGTGACAAGATGGTAATATTGTCAGCGCTGATTGTGTTTAAGTGCAGGCCAAGGTCTTTAGGCACTGCACCCAGTGTGCCAATCACTACTGGGACCACCTTGACTTGAATTATTATTATTATTATTATTATTATTATTATTATTATTCTACTTGGAATGGGAAACCAGTTTACGGTCGTTGTGTTTTGAAGTCTGGCCTTTTGAGTGATAAGAGGTCCTTTGATTCCATGGCCAGAGTCTGTTGCTTTGGCTGCCAGGCCTGTCAGACCCTGTCTCCCAGGGAAAAAGGAAATGCAATTGTCTCCATCTTCAGGGAAGGAGAATTCAGGAGCCCCATTCACCAAGAGCCATTCCATACCAAAAGGGTCTTCCTAGTGAGGGGCAACCGCTTGGTGAGTTGCATGCATTGACAGGCACCCAGTTTCAGGAAGTCTCTTTGCTGCCACTTGTTCCTTGACCCAATAGATGCTTCCTGTGCACATAGTGCGAGGAGGTGAATCATAGAATGATAGAATCAAAGAGTTGGAAGAGACCTCATGGGCCATCCAGTCCAACCCCCTGCCAAGAAGCAGGAATATTGCATTCAAATCACCCCTGAAAGATGGCCATCCAGCCTCTGTTTAAAAGCTTCCAAAGAAGGAGCCTCCACCACACTCCGGGGCAGAGAGTTCCATTGCTGAACAGCTCTCACAGTCAGGAAGTTCTTCCTCATGTTCAGATGGAAGGACCAGTGTAGTCCCCTGCCTTACTTGGTAGGCCTCTAAGGCAGTTTTCCCAGGTAGCATGCAAAGCTCTTGCTATATTGTTGAAGGCTTTCATGGCCAGAATCACTGGGTTGTTGTAGGTTTTTTTACCTACAACAACCCAGTGATTCCGGCCATGAAAGCCTTCGACAATACATTGAACATCTACCTCACAATCTCTGAGGATGCTTGCCATAGATGCAGGTGAAACGTCAGGAGAGAATGCCTCTAAGAACATGGCCATATAGCCCGAAAAAACCTACAACAACCCAAAGCTCTTGCTGCCGTTGGCTTCTTTGGGGCCCAGCCTGCTTTCCCTTCCCTCCCTGTGGCTTCTGTGTGGGGCAAGGGAAGGTGTGTTTGCCTTCCGTTGCCAAGGGCTGGTCCGGTGAGCAAGGCTCCTGCAAAGCTCAGCTGATGCTTTTGCCTTTCTTTCCCTGCTCTACTGTGGATGACAGTTGTGTCTTGGCCCTCTTTTCTCTCTCTCTCTTTCTCTCTCTCGCAAATGGCAGCGCTCTCACGTGGATCCCTGGCAGCACGTGCCCTGCTTTGTGCTGTGTCAGATGAGAGACCTGGGCGCCGCTTGCCAGGTTCCCAGGAGCGTGTCTGAAGGACGTCGCTTGTGCCTCTCTCTCTCAGGAGGATTTGGCAGCCACACTGCATGCACCTTTAAGCCCCACCTTTTAAAAATTTCTTTGAAGGTATGATGCAAAATTACAAGAAGTGTGAATCTTCCCGGCTTTCTATCCCTTCGTGAAGCATGTCTGAAGGGAGTGCGCTGGGAAGCTGCTGCCTTTGGCGTGGTGCCTGGGATGGGTCTCTCCTCCCTCGCCTGCTTCCTCCTGTCTCGACTCTTATGGAGATTGCCTGGTCACTGTGTTTTAAGGTTTTGGGAGAGATTGGCACTGGACCCTTGCTGCAAAAATGCTTTGCTGTTGCTCTGTTCTGATTTGCTCTTGCATCTGGGTGACATACATATTTATGAGGATTGGCACTCGTGCCTGAGATGCTGTTTTCCTAAATGAGGCCGACTGGCACAGTTTGCCCCTTTGTGGGCTGCGGCGGCTCGGCTTGGAGAAGGTCTCCCTAAGCAAGGGCTGCTATTTGGATTGACTGGAGAATGCCCTGCTGCCTGCAAAGGATCTGACAGTTCTCCTTAGTCTGATGCAGCCAGACACCTGAAGGGAAGACATAGAAAGGGGAGCAAGCTTCTTTTCTGCCCCAGAGACCAGAATCAGTGGATTCACCGCTTTGAGTCACCTGAGGGCTGAGAAAAGCATTATAGAAATAAAGTAAATAAGTAAATAAATAAATTCAAATTGCAAGAAACAAGCATTTCACCTCAAAATTAGAAAATATTTTTTATAAGTTGTTTTTATTTAGAATAAATTGCTCCTTAAGATAGGAGCGGATAGAAAGAAGTAGAAGGAAAAGATTGCTATGTCTTGTTTACATAGAAAGAGTGAGAACAATAATCTTATAGTAAAATGGGAAAGTAAAAAAGAAGAAGGGAGAGAGAAGAGAAAGAAAAAAAATATAGAGATTAAAAAATTGATATTTATTTATATTTATTTGTCGTGTCAGGGCAACCAGTCAATTATATTACATTTCTAACAGAACAAAGCAAACAAACAGACAAAATATAGAATTTGCGAGTTTGGTAGTTGATTAAATGTCCTTTGACCAGTATCTGGCTTCTTGGAGTGCCTCTGGTGTTGCCGCAAGGAGGTCCTCCATCGTGCATGTGGCAGGGCTCAGGTTGCATTGCAGCAGGTGGTCTGTGGTTTGCTCTTCTCCACACTCGCATGTCGTGGATTCCACTTTGTGGCCCCATTTCTTGAGGTTGGCTCTGCATCTCGTGGTGCCAGAACGCAGTCTGTTCAGCGCCTTCCAAGTCACCCAGGGGGGAGTCTCTCATTGGGTATCAGCCATTGATTGAGGTTCTGGGTCTGAGCCTGCCACTTTTGGACTCTCGCTTGCTGGGGTGTTCCACCGAGTGTCTCTTTTGATCTTAGAAAACTATTTCTTGATTTAAGTCGTTGACGTGCTGGCTGATACCCAAATAAGGGATGAGCTGGAGATGTCACTGCCTTGGCCCTTTCACCATTGGTTGCTACTTCCCGGCGGATGTCAGGTGGTGCAATACCGGCTAGACAGTGTAGTTTTATTTTTTTAAATAATCTTTATTTGATAAAACAACAAAAAACAACAAGATACACTTTTATAATAATAAAATGCAGAAGACAGAATAAAGCGGAGAAAGGGATAAGGGTATAGAAATAGAGTTAGAATAATTGGAATTAAAGAGAAGTAGTAGTTGCTGAGTGTATAGATGAGTGTGAGAATAGAAAAGAAATAGTGGGGAATGTGAAGCAGATAAGCATGTAGAGATTTTGACTTCCCGGTATCCTTCGTGAGGTTCTTTCCTTTTCCTTTTCCTTTTTGCCTTCTTTATTCTTTCTTGTCTTGCTCTCCCTCTATTTGTATTATCCACCTTTTCCCTTTTATGTAATTATTTTCATGTTCTTTTCTTTTTTAAATACTAGCCATCCCCTGCCACGCGTTGCTGTGGCCCACATGGGGGTTATGTGTGGGAGGTTTGGCCCAATTTTATCAGTGGTGTTCAGAATGTTCTGTGATTGTAGGTGAACTATAAATCCCAGCAACTACAACTCCCAAATGTCAAGGTTCTATCTTCCCCAAACTCCACCAGTGTTCACATTTGGGCATATTGAGTATTCATTTAGAGTTTGGTCCAGATCCATCATTGTTTGGGTCCACAGTGATCTCTGGATGTAGGTGAACTACAACTCCAAAACCAAAGGACACTGCCCACCAAAACCTTCCAGTATTTTCTGTTCGTCATGGGAGAACTGTGCACCAAGTTTGGTTCAATTCCATCGCTGGTGAGGCTCAGAATGCTCTTTGATTGTAGGTCAACTATAAATCCCAGCAACTACAACTCCCAAATGACAAAATCAATTTTTTTTGAGTGAAGGACATACATTGGGTTGTGTCCAAATTTGGTGTCAATTCGTCCAGTGGTTTTTGAGTTCTGTTAATCCCACAAACGAACATTACGTTTTTATTTATATAGATGTTGTGACTTGTTTGCAATCCGTGTCTGCCTTTGGCGTGCCCTTCTTTTTCGATAATATATATGTCAATCTTTTTATTGCAAGGTCTGTTTGAAACTGGAATAGATTGAAAATGGAATAGATTTCTTTGGAGGTCTTTAAACAGAGGGTGGATGGGCAATTTATAGGCAATGGTATATTTTTCCATAATAATGTGTTGACTAAATATCCCTTGTGGCTTCGTCCCCCAACTGTACGATTCAATGAAATAGTAGAGAACTAGAGGAAGTGGGCACACAGTTTGGAGGAAGATGCATCTTCTTTCTGCAGCTGGAGATGTGGAATAGTTCATTTAAAAATTGTATTTCCTGTAATATTGAATGATGGTTGGAAAAGTATTATTGCCGTGGTGAGACTCGGAAGAAGCAGTGAGGCTCCAAATGAGCATTCAGAGGCAACTGGTTAGAAAAAGGCTGCCTGCTCTTTGCTGCCTTTTTGAGGGGCGGGAGGAGCATCGGGATTTTGCTCCATCATTGCACAGGCCTGTGTAAAATTCCAGCTTTCTGGGCAGCTGGGGATTTTTCCAGCCCAGAGAGAAACAGCTGCTTCTGGATGCCTGTGTGACCTTCCCTTGGAAACGTTCAAGGGAAGACATTCCACGGCCCCCCAGGCAGCTGCTTCAGTCGGTGTCCCCCCCCCTCTTCTCCCCCTCTTCTTTTTAAACCCCCTTAAGTGTTTGAAGTCATTTTGTATATCTGGATTCAGTAGCCAGAGACATGTATGGGGCTCTTTCTTATGGCAGGAAGGAATATACATGTAAAAGGCAAGCCTAAAGTAAGGGCTGGGGCAGTTTTAGAGGAGCCACCCTCCTGGGGTGCTTTTGCCAGGCTTTGTGCCTTTGGCCAGGAGACGCAATGGGCCAGGCCCTCAACAGGTTTTGCTGGTGTTGCAAAGCACTTCCTTGCTCTTCCTCTCCTGGTTGTGGTCAGGTACAGCTCACCTCTTCCATCTACAGAGCTGGTCTTACAAGAAGTTAAGAGTTAGGTGACCACTTTGGGCAGCAGGTTGGGGCATGTCTCAAAAAGCCAGCATGCTGGGTTGCTGTAGGATTTTTCGGGCTATATGGCCATGTTCTAGAGGCATTCTCTCCTGATGTTTCGCCTTCATCTATGACAAGCATCCTCAGAGGTAGTGAGGTCTGTTGGAACTAGGAAATGGGTTTATATATCTGTGGAATACTTACTTACTTAGGCGATCCCTTGTTTTCCGAGGATGATTGTCTTCCAATATTCTTGTGGGTCCCTAGAATATTGGGGCTGTGGAGCCCTATTCTTGCTCTGCATCTTCTCCCGCAGTGAGGGCATTGGTTTCCAGGTGGAAGGCGGTCTCGGTCGGGGTTGGCTTGATGCGCCTTCCTCTTGGCACGCTTCTCCCTTTCGCCCTCCATTCATGCCTCTTCAAATTCTGCAGCACTGCTGGTCACAGCTGACCTCCAACTGGAGCGGTCAAGGGCCAGAGCTTCCCAGTTCTCAGTGTCTATGCCAGAGTTTTTAAGTTTGGCTTTGAGCCCATCTTTAAATCTCCGAACTCAAGAACGGAAAATGGAATGTTGGTGGGCAGGAAAAGAGATCTGTGGAATGACCAGGGTGGGACAAAGGACTGGGAAGCTCTCATTGTCTGCTGGAGCTAGATGGGAATGTTTCAACTGACCACCTTGATTAACATTTGATGACCTGGCAGTGCCTGGAGCAATCTTTTGTTGAGAAGTCATTAGATGTCCCTGAATGTTTCCTCTCTGTTGTTTTGCTGTTGTAATTTTAGAGTTTTATAAATACTGGTAGCCAAATTTTGTTCATTTTCATTGGTTTCCTCCTTTCTATTGAAATTGTCCACATGCTTGTGTATTTCAATGGCTTCTCTGTGTAGTCTGACATGGTGGTTGTGAGAGTGGTCCATCATTTCTGTGCTCTAAAATAATATGCTGTGTCCAGATTGGTTCATCAGGTGCTCTGCTATGGCTGACTTCTCTGGTTGAAGGAGTCTGCCGTGCCTTTCATGTTCCCTGATTCCGTTTGGGCAATGCTGTGTTTGGTGGTCCCTATGGATACTTGTCCACAGCTGCATGGGATACGGTAGACTCCTGCAGAAGTGAGAGGATCCCTCTTGTCCTTTGCTGAACGTAGTATTTGTTGGATTTTCTTGGTGGGTCTGTAAGCATGCTGTTTAGTTCAGAATATTGTTGTTGTCTTTTTAGTATTGGGAAGATGAGTTTGTGGATCTTGTATGCTTAGTATCCCCCAAAAGAACACCTTTGTCTGGCAGTGAGTGCCATTTCAAAATACTGAATTCAGCATTTCTCAGTTCTGTGATGGACCTCCTGTGTTCACCGTCCGCTCTCAATCAGAGAACAGCAGTGAAACTGAAGAAAAGGCTAAAGCTGAGATCTAGATCTAGAGTAGTGGTTCTCAACCCTTAGGTCCCCAGGTATTTTGACCTGCAAGTTCTAGAAATCCCAGCCAGTTTACCAGCTGTTGGGATTTCTGGGAGTTGAAGGCCAAAATGTCCGGGGACCTACAGGTTGAGAACTACTGATCTAGAGGTTCTGACTGTGATATTTAGTGGACCACCTCTTGTGAAAGTATGGGGATACCAAACCATCTTGTCTCCCTCCTGAGGAATCTGTATCACGGCCAAGTAGCAACAGTCAGAACTGACCCTGGAACAACAGACTGGTTCAAGATTGGGAAAGGTGTACGGCAGGGTTGTATCCTCTCACCCAACCTATTCAACTTGTATGCAGAACACATCATGCAATGTGCAGGACTTGACTAATGCAAGGCTGGGGTTTAAATGGCTGGAAGAAACATTAACAACCTTAGATATGCAGATGACACCACTTTGATGGCCAAAAGCAAGGAGGAACTGAGGAACCTTCTAATCAAGGTGAAAGAAGAAAGTGCAAAAACTGGGTTGCAGTTAAACATAAAAAAAACCCCATATTCTGGCAACTGGACTGATTGACAACTGGCAAGCAGAGGGAGAAAATGTGAAGGCAGCGACAGAGTTTGTATTTCTAGGTGCAAAGATGCAGAGGCAGACTGCAGCCAGGAAATCAGAAGACGTTTACTCTTTGGGAGGAGAGCAGTGACCAATCTCAATAAAATAGTGAAGAGCAGAGAAATCACACTGGCAACTAAGATCTGCATAGTCAAAGCAATGGTATTCCTCGTAGTAACCTATGGATGTGAGAGCTGGACCTTAGGGAAGGCTGAGTGAAGGAAGAGAGATGCTTTGGAACTGTGGTGCTGGAGGAAAATTCTGAGGGTTCCTTGGACCGCAAGAAGATCCAACCAGTCCATACTTCAGGAAAGAAACCCCGACTGGAGGGAAGGAGAGTAGAGGCCAAGATGAAGTACTTTGGCCACATCATGAGAAGACAGGAAAGCTTAGAGAAGACAATGATGCTGAGGGAAATGGAAGGAAAAGGGAAGAGGGGGCGACCAAGGGCAAAGTTACAGAATAGGGGATGCCTGGCTCGAGAGCAGTACAAGTGAAAAAGATCTTGGAGTCCTCGTGGACAGCAAGTTAAACATGAGCCAGGAATGCAAAAAAGCCAATGGGATTTTGGCCTGCATCAATACGAGCATAGTGTCTAGATCTAGGGAAGTAATGGATCATTGCCTCTATGGGTGCGTGTTGAGGAAGAACACCTGGACAATTAAGCAATTAAGCTTGAGCCATTCCCTGCATGGAGTATATCATGAGGCGTGCTTCGTGGTGTATTGAAATGGTAATCAGATTATCAGGAAGAGATGGGACTTCTATACTACAGGAATTACTGAAGATCCTGAACAATTTACTACAAGACTCCTTGCACCAATGAAGAAGCAGAGAATGCATGGTTTTAATGCATTGAACTTTTGTGTGAGTTATTTTGCTGCAATTCTGCCTTGGTTAGACCACACTTGGAATATTGTGTCCCATTCTGGGCACCACAATTGAAGAGAGATATTGACAAGCTGGAATGTGTCCAGAGGAGGGCGACTAAAATGATCAAGGGTCTGGAGAACAAGCCCTATGAGGAGCGGCTTAAGGTGCTGGGCATGTTTGGCCCGAAGAAGAGAAGGCTGAGAGGAGACATGATAGCCCTGTATAAATATGTGAGAGGAAGCCACAGGGAGGAGGGAGCAAGCTTGTTTTCTTCTTCCTTGGAGACTAGGACACGGAACAATGGCTTCAAACTACAAGAGAGGAGATTCCATCTGAACATGAGAAATAATGTCCTGACTGTGAGAGCCGTTCAGCAGTGGAACTATCTGCCCCGGAGTGTGGTGGAGGCTCCTTCTTGTTGCGGTTTATCAGTCTATGCAGAAGCTACCCAGCAGTCTTCCCAGCCCTCTAGTTGAATCACACAGAGTCAGAGTAAAAGGAAAAACAAAATTTACTCTTGAGTAGTCAGAGATAAATATACAGCTTTACAAAATAACCAGCCTTGAAAATAAACTTAGTCCATTGCAGCAAAATAACTCACACAAAAGTCTAATGCATTAAAACCATGCATTCTCTGCTTCTTCATTGGTGCAAGGAGTCTTGTAGTAAATTGTTCAGGATCTTCAGTAATTCCTGTAGTATAGAAGACCCATCTCTTCCTGATCATCTGATCACCATTTCAATACACCATGAAGCACTCCTCATGATATACTCCATGCAGGGAGTGGCTCAAGCTTAATTGCTTAATTGTCCAGGTGTTCTTCCTCAACACGCACCCATAGAGGCAATGATCCTTGTAAAGACTTAGCATACATATGCACATCCTGTAATACTTCTTTGGAAGCTTTGAAACAGAGGCTGGATGGCCAACTGTCAGGGGTGATTTGAATGCAATACTCCTGCTTCTTGGCAGAATGGGGTTGGACTGGATGGCCCAGGAGGTCTCTTCCAACTCTATGATTCTATGGTTCTAAGGTGGAGGGATGGTATCCTTGATATGACTGACTTGTCCTTGAAGGAGCTGGGGGTGGCCACAGCCGACAGGGAGCTCTGGTGTGGGCTGGTCCATGAGGTCACGAAGAGTGGGAAGCGACTGAACGAATGAACAACAACAACTCTTGTGAAAGAGAAGGTTAGGGACAGGGAATTCTTCTCCAAGCGGAAAGACATCCCAGATCCCAGCGTTTGCACAAACACGGCCTGTAAGCACTTGAATGGGGCCTTCATGCTCAGCCTAGCTCTATCCTGCTCCCAGATCCCAGCCTGGCTTTCTCTTGGCCGTTCTCTCGTTGGCCTGCCAAAGGCGTTTACCCGGGTCAGTTCACTTGCTGATTGCCTCGATTGTAGTCAGTAATAAAGCAAAGTGTCAGCCCAGCACCCGCTAGAAAGATAGCCGCTAATGAAGTTCTGGCACGAGTTCATGTGGATTACAAAACAGAGGCGGCAGCCCCATTCAATTCTGCTTTAAGTGCCTCGTGCGTGCCTCTTCTTCCAAAACAGGGCTACTCATAGGGTTTGTTTCTCTGTCATTTGTGGTTAGTTGCTGGTGGTTCTGGCTGTATTTAAGCAGGACTTTGTCTCTGTGGTTCTCTGGGGAGGAATCCTTGTCATTGGCTCCCCTTGTCCCAGATACTGAAATTCAGCAGTTCTTCAGCTAGGTTTTGCAGGGATGGTTTCGTAGGCGCATGGCAATACAAATATTGGCATATTCAGTGATCTGACAGAAGGCCAGCATTGCTGCTGCTCCTTCCAGCATATGTACATGCATATGCATTCATGCTGAGAAAGGCCCCCAACAGTTGCTTACCTAGGCAAAGATTTTTTGCAGGGCAGCTGCATGCCTGGCTTACATTCCTGCTGTCCGCTGTTATGGATGCAGTGGAGTTATTAATATAGTCTCTGAATATGTAACATGCTTGTTTCTTTGTCTCTCCCCATCCCACAGCTCCGTCTGGTTGCTTTTCTTCACTTAATGCCTAATGAGTGGGGGAACGTTTGACCACTAGATAAAAGGTTGAAATGTGGACTTGAATTCAAGACCTTTCATTTCTGTTGGTAGTTCTTGGCAACTGTATTATGCATGTATTGTCGAAGACTTTCATGATCAGAATCACTGGGTTGTTGTAGGTTTTTCGGGTTATATGGCCATGTTCTAGAGGCGTTCTCTCCTGACGTTTCGCCTGCATCTATGGCAAGCATCCTCGAAGGTAGTGAGGTCCCTTGGAACCAGGAAAAAGGGTTTATATATCTGTGAAATGACCAGGTTGGGACAAAGAACTCTTGTCTGCTGGAGCTAGGTGTGAATGTTTCAACTAACCACCTTGATTAGCAGTGCCTGGGGCAATCTTTTGTTGAGAGGTGATTAGATGTCCCTCATTGATTTTCCTCTGTTGTTTTGCTGTTGTAATTTTAGATAGCCAGATTTTGTTCATTTTCATGGTTTCCTCCTTTCTGTTGAAATTGCCCACATTGTTGTGTATTTCAGTAGCTTCTCTCTGTATTCTGACATGGTGGTTGTGAGAGTGGTCCAGCATTTCTGTGTTCTCAAATAATATACAACCAGAGAAGTCAGCCATAGCAGAGCATCTGATAAGCCAACCTGGACACATATTATTTGAGAACACAGAAATGCTGGACCACTCTCGCAAAAAAAGCCAATGGGATTTTGGCCTGCATCAAGAGGAGCCTAGTGTCTAGGTCCAGGGAAGTAATGCTACCCCTCTATTCTGCTTTGGTTAGACCACACCTGGAATATTGTGTCCAATTCTGGGCACCACAATTCAAGAGAGATATTGACAAGCTGGAATGTGTCCAGAGGAGGGTGACTAAAATGATAAAAGGTCTGGAGAACAAGCCCTATGAGGAGCGGCTTAAGGTGCTGGGCATGTTTGGCCCGAAGAAGAGAAGGCTGAGAGGAGATATGATAGCCATGGATAAATATGTGAGAGGAAGCCACAGGGAGGAGGGAGCAAGCTTGTTTTCTGCTTCCCTGGAGACTAGAACGCGAAACAATGGCTTCAAACGACAAAAATTCCAGATGGAATGCCATTGGAAATAGATGAGATGGGGAGATGGGGCAGGGTGTGTATTGTTATTGAAGGCACAGGCCTGTCAGCTTGAGTGCAGCAAAGGGCTGGGATTTCTCCTGCTAAGAGTCAGGGGCTATTTTCTTGGAAATGGACTAGGCCACCTTGGAGGGAGGCGTACACAATGGGGTTCTCAGACCCTCCTGAGAGGCATGTATTCTGTTTGTGGCTGATGGGTAAGAGGAACATCTTGAAAGAAGACTCCCTCTTTTATGGCTTCCTTTTTCTTCGGCAGCTGCTTGTTCTGTATTCAGACAATTCCTGACTTAAGATGCGCTTTTGCCCTGTGGCTCAGTTTATTTGTGACTGGTAATGGAGGGCAAGTCCTCTTGAAGATGATGGGAGTTGAAATATCTTGCAGGTATTGAGCCGGGATGGGGCCCGAGTTTGTAGAATAAGATGTGAGGGTTTTGGAGCTTGGCTGTTTCTTGCTTACACCTGAGCTCAGGAGTAGTCTACTATTGTGTTATTGTATTATTGTGTACTGATGATTTTAATTCTTAATTTGTAACTGTTTAATTGCTTTTATATATGTATGTATATGTGACAAAGGCATCGAATTGTGCCCTCCTCTGTAAGCCGCCCTGAGTCCCCCCTTGGGGGTGAGAAGGGCGGGGTAAAAGTGACTGAAATAATAATAATAATTGCAGTCATCTTGGCTTTTGGTTGATGCTTTTGTTGGCATCCATTTCCCCAGATGAATCCTAATAAAATGGTGTTCTTTCCCACCTTTGCACACCAGGCATGAATTACCTTCTTCTTGGCTTGCTGGGCCCATTTTGGGTCTTCTGCCACATTCCAGCCTCTTTCCTCTCATGTGTCTCTGCAGTAGGAGTGACGTTCGGAGAGGTTCCCTGAGGCCTACGAATGTGGTGCTGGTGCTGAGTGATGTGAGACCGTTTCCCAGCCCTGCAGAAAGCTATTCTTGGCCCGTTTGCCATCTGTGCGTTCTGAGCAAATGTCTGCATCTAGCAGTAGAAATGGGTCTTTCCTTCTGCCCTGGAGGAGATGGGGCTGTCCAGGATTTGGAATACGGGGCTTCCCATAGACCCACCTGGTCAGGTTGCTAAGGATTCAACCTTGGCAACCTTTCTGTGAAAAGCAGGTGTGTTGCTACTTTACCTACAGCATCTCCTTAAGCATGGGGGTCTAGTAGCTTGTGTGGGGAGAATACAGCCTACAGCCTTCAAGTAGCTCACAAGTACATTTTTTTCTGGGCCACAAAGTGCTCTTGAAGAACATCACCTCCTGAACTTCTCTGAATTTGCTCCTACTTGTCTCTGTCCTTCTTAAAATGAAGTGACCATTACTGAAATTGGACTCAAGGTGACTAGCATGGAATATAGTGGAATCAGGTGCTAAGCAGGGATGATGTGTTATTGCCCCAACCTTATTTTCCATATTTATGGCTATGATTCTGCACCTTGTTGATGGGACGGTACCCTCAGGTGTGGAAATCACCTATTGGACAGATGGCAAGCTTTTTAACCTCTACAGGTGAAAGCCAAAAGTAAGGTCACAACAATGTATGTTACAGAACTCCAATATGTTGATGATAACGTAGTCCGCGCTCATTTAGAGGACCTACTAGCCACTTTATATACCTTCTTTGCAGAAGCATATGTAAATATTGGTCTCTCTCTGAACATTGAGGAAACCAAAGTGCTGTTCTTCCTGCAAAAGGCACCAACTAATCCCCCTGCAGTGCCAGAAATAAAGCTTAATGGTGTAATGCTTGAAGGTGTTGACCTTTTCTCTTCCTAGGCAGCCACCTCTCCACAAAAGTCAACATTGACGTCAAAATATAACACCATCTGAGCTCTGCGAGTGCAGCAGTTTTTTGAATGAAGCAGAAAGCATTCAAGGATCAGAACATTTGTAGAGATACCAAGATAGTTGTTTATAAAGCGATTCTCCTTCCAACTCTGTTGTACACCTGCAGAACATGGACCATCTACATTCTTGACTTCTGGAAAGATTTTTCCTCCAAAAAATCCTGCAAATAGCTTGGGAAGAAGATAGGTGGAAAGAGGACAGGATTCTGGAAGAAGCCAAAACCGCCAGCCTTAAAGCCATAAAGCAAATGCCACATTGTCCGAACGTCCAAAAATCCCTGTCTCTTAAAGCAGTTACATTATTCTCAGCTGAAGAACAGAAAATGGAATTTTGGTGGACAGCAAAAGAGATTTAAAGGTGGACGATAAAATAACCTCAAAAACGTGGCATAAACACTGAGAGAGAACTGGGAAACCCTGGCCCTTGAGCATTGGAACTGGTGGTCAGCTGTGACCCAACAGTGCTATGGATTTTGGAGAGGTACGAATGAAGGGTGAAAAGGAGAAACATGCCAAGAGGAAGGAGGCCACCTTCCATCTGGAAATGTATGTCCTCATTGCAAAAGAAAGACCATACAGGATCCAAAATAGGTCTCTACAGTCACTTATGGACCCACCTCTACTTCTGGAAGACAATCATACTCAGCTACAACTGATAGTAGTAGTAGTAGTAGTAGAAGAAGAAGAAGAAGAAGAGGAAGAAGAAGAAGAAGAAGCATCATCATCATCATCATAGAATCATAGAGTTGGAAGAGACCTCATGGGCCATCCAGTCCAACTCCATTCTACCAAGAAACAGGAATATTGCATTCAAAGCACCCCTGACAGATAGCCATCCAGCCTCTGTTTACAAGCTTCCAAAGAAGGAGCCTCCACCACACTCTGGGGCGGAGAGTTCCACTGCTGAACAGCTCTCACAGTCAGGAAGTTCTTCCTCATGTTCAGATGGAATCTCCTTTCTTGTAATTTGAAGCCATGGCTCCATTGCGTCCTAGTCTCCAGGGAAGCAGAGAGCAAGCTTGCTCCCTCCTCCTCCCTGTGACTTCCTCTCACATATTTATACATGGCTATCATGTCTCCTGTAAGCCTTTTCTTCAGGCTAAACATGCCCAGCTCCTTAAGCCACTCGTCATAGGGTTTGTTCTCCAGACCCTTGATCATTTTAGTCGCCCTCCTCTGGGACAATTGTGTCCCTTGTCCTGGAATTCTCAGCATCCCTAAAATGCCTGGAATCAGCAAAAAAACTGCAACAAATAGTCACATCTAGTTTGGTACACCTAGAATATTCAAATGGAGCATGTTGTCTTATGATGGCAAAGGTTGGGACACCTTGAAGTTGCTCATATGAATGGACTGGTGAATGCAGGTTTTAGTCTGAACTTCAAATGCACTGTCCCTAGAGCTGAAACTGTTTTTATGAAAAAGTGAGGGTTCAGCACCTTGGAGAGCTCCTTTAAAGTGCAAACTAATAACTGGTCTGGCATTACTGCCCCAGTTACATGAAAGCCATTGGTTGTTGGTGGGTTTCAGGCTTCTGCTTCTGAGCGAAAGAGTGTCAGCACTGTATAGATTGAGCCAATTTGCTTAATTACTTTTCATTTGTACAGTCCACCCTCTGTATCCAGAATGTCCAGCATCCATGGCTTAAAAATATCCTTCCCTCCCTAACCCCCCCCCCCCAAAAGACAGGTCTTGACTTTGCCATTTGATATAAGTGTTGCCATTATTGTTATATATAATGAGACTTGTATAATTCTGCTTTTGTTAGCCACTGTCTGTATCATTCTCAGTGGTTTTGGGGACTCCACTCTGACTGCCTTCCTGCAAATCATGGCAGTCCCTTCTAGCCATTCTACACAGCAGCATTGATGGAGTGCTGGGGAGGCACTACCCTTCTGAAGCCATTCAGTCCTGGGAGACGGTGGATCTGTTTAAGGAGCTCCACTGGCTGCCGTTCATTTTCCGGTCCCAATTCAAGGTGCAGGTTCTTACCTACAAAGCCCTGAACGGTTTGGGACCCACTTACCTGCATGACAGCATTTCTGTGTACGATCTTTGATCATCTGGAGAGGCCCTGCTCATGCTCCCACCTCCTTCGTAGGCACGATTGGTGGGGATGAGGGAGAGGGCCTTCTCGGTGGTGGCCCCTGACTCTGGAACTCACTTCCCAGGGACATTAGACATGCCCCAACGTTGGCAGTGTTTAGGAGGAGCCTGAAAACGTGGTTGTTCCAGTGTGCCTTCCCAGAATAAGGAGAACTCTCAGCAATATGTCCTCACTATGCACTTTAATACTGACTTAGGATGGACTGTGCTCCCTCATTTCTCTCTGAAAAATCCTATCCTAGTTATATTTTAACTTGTTCATGTCAGCATATTTTCAATTTTAATCTATTACATTTGGCCCGGTCATTTTTAAAATTGTTTATGTCACTATTGATGGTTTTTTGTTTATGTGATTTATATGATTTGTATTTTATTGATTGTTTATTGATGTTGTGCTTATTGATGTTTTGTTTGATGTACTTTGGGCTTGGCCTCATGTAAGCCACACCGAGTCCCTTGGGGAGATGGTAGCAGGGTACAAATAAAGATGATGATTATTTTTTATCTAAAATGGTGGAAATGGTGGCAGTGCCCTTTCTCTTGAGCCACTCTTGTACCCAGAACGCCTTCCTTTTCGCTTGCCCAGTGGTTGCTTACTGGTTTCTGCCTGGCTTCCCCTGTGAGAAGGCATTTTCTGCTCACATTCTGGATTGTGCTCTGAATGCTCTAGCTTTTGGACTTTCATACGCCAGACTAAGCAAACAATAGGATGGCAGGCCACAGTGCAAAGCTCTCTCTTTGTTGAATAGGAGGCATGGGGCACGGCGAATGTGCGAGTGCCCTGAACCGTGCTCCCGGGGAGGCCTTTTGTGGCCTGTGACTGTGCTGAGTCGGCAATGCCGGTGGGGCGGGAGGTTATGCAGACAGATGGGATTCAGTGGGGAGATTAGCCTGTCTCCCAGCGCCAGGGTATCATGCCTCAGGTGCCCCATGCTCAGCCGGCATTGCTGTGCACTTGAGCAGAATCTCCCAGAGCAGGAGCAGCCATTTTAGCCTTTCGAAGCAAAAAACGAGAGTCCCCTGGCATTTTAAAGATGAACAGATTCGTTACGGCCAAAGGGGTTTGCAGGCCAGAGTCATTGGATGCCCGAAGGCTTCGTCTTAGCTTGCAAGTTATGCAGAAATGGGAGTTGTGGCCAAATGGCTCGGAAAGGCCAAATGCATAGGCCGGCAAGTTCAATGTACAGCTGCAATGACTTGCCATTTGGGATTGTGGAAAGGTTTTGGCTTCTGTGTTTTGAGGGAGATGGATTCCTCTGTCTCTGCAACCAGCACAGTCCAGGATCCCTTGGTGCCAAACCATCAGCTCAATGGACTGTAGCACAAACAATCAGCTTGTTCACCTCTTGCACAGAAATGTATGCAGAAGCTCACTGCACAGGCAGAAGTCCCTTTGTCAAGTTCCCTCTTCCAAGGATGCAAGAGTAGGAAGCAGCCGCCTGGCATTGTTATCCTGGTGAAGCTTTTTGCTGTATTGAGATTCAGTTTGATCTCAGTTCCCGAAACCAACCCTGTTCCCATTTAAACTTAAACAACACTGTTACTGTGCTTTGTAATGCCACCCACAACACGAGTTATGCATTTGCCTGCTCTCATGTAGCACATGCCGCCACCAGCTGCATAGAGCAAAACAACGCACGAGAATAAATCTGACATCAGAAATGGCATATTTAGAAAGCAAAGGGAAAGCATCCCAGTCTGAAAAGCTTGCTTCTATTTATTTAGCCTCTAATGGAGAGAAAAAGATTCTTCTTCAGTAGAGCTATGAATCAACATAGCAGAGTCCGGATTATGGCACAACCGTCCATTTCTATTGCCGAGGTTACTGTGATTACTCCACGTGTTTCAGTTGCAACTCCAATGGCCACTCAGCCCCACAGGCTGGTTGCGGATCATGGGATCTCTGGTCCAGAAAGCCTGGCAAGAAATGTGGGGATATATATCTTGGCACAAAGTGAAATGAAAAGCAATTCCTGCCAGTGGAGAATGATGCCTCGGGCACTGGGTGAAGTAGACTCCAGTAGTCCATGAAACCTGCCACAGTAGATCAGTGTGAATGGCTCACCAGCCCTGCCCTTCGAAAGGTGGGGAAAAGGGGGATGTCCATCGCTGGAGAAGGAGCAGGGCACTCCATGGAGTAAGTGGCATCGGTCTGAACAGTGTGGAAAATACAGTACTTATTTTCCCCTCTTTCTATAGCTGAAAGTATGTTCGGTTTGTCATTGCTTGTATTTTCTCAGAAACTTCTGCACACCAGCATGAGTGTCACTGCACACTCCTGGCAGCAGCAAGGCTTTGGAGACCACCTCCCTGGCATTAATCTTAATAATAATAGCAAAACTATAGTACATACATTTCTTTACCTCATGCTTACCGAAATATTGTACTCTCTCCAAAGACTGCAGGTTAGTGCACAAGACAATTCATTCAAAACTATTTTGATAGTAAGAAGTACAAGCCAAATAGATACCAAATAAAGACAACAATTTTAAACAGTTTAAAACCATGTGTTTGTGCTGCAAAGTGAAAATCACGTTAAGAATATCTAGGTCTTCCTGCGCAACGCTATGGTCATCTTCAGTTGGAAATGGACCACAGAATCCCATTGGAGGCCCTAGAGCAGGCATGGCCAAACTTCAGCCCTACAGGTGTTTTGGACTCAAGCTCCAACAATTCCTATTGGCTGTTAGGAGTTGTAGGCGTTGAAATCCAAAACACCTGGAGGGCTGAAGTTGCCCATGCCTGCCCTAGAGGTTCCCATGGAGAGGGAGCAGGAAGCCTCATGGGATGCTGGCAGAGAGGCTCACAAAAAAGCCGGGTCAAAGGTCTGTCCAGCCACTGCTCCTCTCACCTCCAGAAGTGTGATAAATGATGCACAGATTGAATGAAATTGTATGAAAGGAGTATGGTTGGGATCTATATAACAAAGAAAACATCCAACAAATGCCACACTACCAGATTATTCTACAGAGATTTATTTTTCAAACCTTTACAATCTTGGCTAGGACTCATTAACTAATTTGAGAATGTAGTGACAAATCAGTTCAGTTAGATGTGTTCTAAGAATGATATATATTTTCATTTGACTTACAGTAACCTCATGGATGGAGATACACACACACACACACACACACACACACAAACAAGGATTGGATGCAGTTGGGATTTTATCAATAACTGGAATTAAGTAATTGGATTACATGGGGGTAGAATGAACATTTCCTGGTTTATTCTTTTACGCAAAACATGACTGTCTCAGATTTCTGCAACTGGACTTGTTTTTATGCCAGTCCCTTGGGGGAGTTTCAAGGTTCAGGTCCAAAGATCCTGATCCCTTACTTCAATCTTTTTTTGACCAGGGACCACTGTGATCAGAGACCTCTCTCCAACATTAGTACCAAAAGGGTTATGAATCAGTTTTTGGTCAACTTTAGATTCGGTTTGGTTCTTTGGGGCGCTGATTCAGAAAATTGCATTGGATAGACCACATCAGCTCTAGTTTCTGATGCAGAACATATGCCATCCAGTAGCCGCCATCTCCTTGCCCACAGAAAACCATATTTAATAATCTAGAGCTGATGTGGTCTATCCAATGCAATTTTCTGAATCAGCATCCCAAATAACCCCAGGAACAAGCCTACAAATGAAGACACCAAGGCACCCCCGCTTCTAGGTGCCACATGGAATGGATCCGCTCAGGTGGAGGGAAGAAGAGGAGAAGCAGCAGTCAGGAGGCTTGTAGTCGTGCCAATGGACCACAGGTTGGGAACCATTGACTTATTTGGATGGCCTTTCTTCTTTTCTTTTTCTTGACACTGGGCCCGCCCTAGAGGTCCCCCATTTGCTCAGCAAACTGAGTTTTGAAGCTCTTAATCTGTATGGCAAAGAAAGGTGTCTGGCACAGAAAGGGAAAGCAAGAAAGGACTTTTGGTGGATGAAAAATGTGGCTTTTGGAGGATAATGCAAGGACTCCCACAATTCCTAACAGCCTACTAACGGGTAGGAGTTAAAGTCCAAAACACCTGGAGGAGGGCCCAAGTTTGCCCATGCCTGCTGTAGATCCTGTCATTCAGTGACAAGGGTGCAGGTTAGGCTTGAGTATCTGCATTTGCCTCTCTGCTTGAGCTCTTTTTTCTGATGATGGAGATGAGGCCTTTCCCCAAAGGTTGCATTACTCAGCTGGATCAAGGGACCACACTTCTTTGATGATGCTCTCAATAGACAGGGCACAGAGGCCTTTTTCACAGCCAGGTCTTCAGCCTTTGGCTTCCATCATGTGGCGGGGTTTGGGTTTGAGGACGAAAATATTATCAAAATGAACTACATATTTGCTGTGATGCCATGGTAGGGGAAAGGTGGACAGTGGCCATGTGTGGGAACTGCAAAAACACCTTGCCTTGCAAATGTAAAAGAGTCTTTAAATAACCACAAAGTGTGCATGAGAAATGTCTTTAATAATTAACATAATATTCTACCCGTACTGGAAAGTGGTGTATATAAGCCTAACGCTCCTGTCAAGCATCATTAGGATTGCTCACGTCCGATGTCTAGTGCCAGTGCTGTGCTTCGGTGATGTCCTTGCAGCCGCTGTCCCAAGAAAGCAAGTCATTTCGAGCAGCAACAGGGGCTGGTCTGGGTGAGTGGTTGGAAATGGGGAGAACAGATTCTCTGTGAAAGGCTTGTGTCCTAACCATAAACACTCACCATTATGCAGACTGAGCTAAATCTCCATCAGGAGGTGTAAAGAAGAGGAGAAAGAAAGTCTCAATGGGGGAGAGTAGGGCTGGAGATTTATTTATTTATCATGTCAGGAGCAGACTAAACAGTTGTACTGCATTTTTTTAACAAACAAACAAACAAAACACAAAGTTTGCAAGCTTGGTAGTTGATTAAATGTCCTTTGACCAGTATCTGGCCACTCTGAGTGCCTCTGGTGTTATGATAAGAAGGTCCTCCATTGTGCATGTAGCAGTGCTCAGGTTGCATTGCAGCAGATGGTCTGTGGTTTGCTCTTCTCCGCACTCGCGTGTCGTGGATTCCACTTTGTGGCCCCATTTCTTGAGGTTGGCTCTGCATTTTGTGGTGCCAGAGTGCAGTCTATTCAGCGCCTTCCAAGTCACCCAGTCCTCTGTGTGCCCAGGGGGGAGTTTCTCATTTGGTTAAGGTTCTGCCACTTTTGGACTCTCACTTGCTGAGGTGTTCCAGCAAGTGTCTCTGTCGATCTTAGAAAACTATTTCTTGATTTAAGTCGTTGACGTGCTGGCTGATACCCAAACAGGGGATGAGCTGGAAATGTCCCTGCCTTGGTCCTTTCACTATTGGCTGCTACTTCCCGGCTGATGTCAGGTGGTGCAATACCGGCTAAACAGTATAATTTCTCCAGTGGTGTAGGGCGCAGACACCCTGTGATAATGCGGCATGTCTCATTAAGAGCCACATCCACTGTTTTAGTATGGTGAGATGTGTTCCACACTGGACATGCGTACTCAGCAACAGAGTAGCATAGAGCAAGGGCAGATGTCTTCACTGTGTCTGGTTGTGATCCTCAGGTTGTGCCAGTCAGCTTTTGTATGATATTATTTATAGTGTCCTATAGTTTCTAGGGCTGGAGATATAGACATGCCCAATTTACTGAAATCTAATGGTCACCTTTTTTGGTTAAATTACTTTGCCCAAATTAGGGTGCACATTAGACTCACATCATCTTAGTTTTGGGGCCAAAGCCAAAGGGATAGACAGTGTTGCACAATGGTGTAAGTGCTGGGCTATGACTGGAGGCCAGGATTCGAATTCAAGGCTGACCTAGAGCAAGCCACACTCTCTTAGCCTCAAAGGAAGGCAAAGGCACAATAAGCTGGAAGCAACATGAATCCACAGCCACTGCAGCAGCTGCAACCACAATGTAATACATACAAAGAAATATCAAAGCATTCAAATATGGCCCATCTCCCATCTCATAGCAAGGTGTACTGCAGACAGGTTAGCAACAGAGAAACATTACTGCACATCCTCTCTCAGCCTTCATACCTTTCCCCAGCTACACACTGTACTGTTAATGCACATAAACAAACTGCACAGCTAATCCAACAAGGTCACTCTTATAGAGGAACACTTCCATGCCATTGGGCAGTGGGAGGTGTTTTGCCATGATGCTAACAAGGACTTCAAAACCCATCTGCCTGCTGAGGCATGCCAACTCACTGCAGTGCCTCAGCTATGATTCTTCCTTTCCTGGAAGCTCTCTGTTGACCAGCATCCCATGGATCACGGATTGCTTTCAATCCAGAGGCTCCTAGTTTGAGCAGCTCATGGCCTGTGGCACATATCTGCTGGTTCTTGGATTTTCCTGCACAGAGCCTTAGGCAGGACATCTGTTGCTTTCCATGGAAGAATGCTGGTGGCTCTGGCCCAGCTTACTTATCCGAACGTATCTGTCTCTACGTTCCACCTTGTAATTTAAGATCTACTGGGGAGGCCCTCCTCTCGGTCCCACCAGCGTCTCAAACGCGTCTGGTGGGGACGAGGGACAGGGCCTTCTTGGTGGTGACCCCTTGCTTATGGAATTCGCTCCCCAGCGAGATTAGATCGGCGGCCTCCCTCCTTACTTTTCGGAAAAAACTAAAGAAGTGGTTTGGAGCCAGGCCTTTGGCTAGTGGGCACAGCAGCACTTTAGGCACTGAACTCGGACATTAGGATTGTTTGAAAATTGGAAATGGCTTTATGACCGGTGATTATGTGATTTGTTCTATGTGACTATGTAATTTTAATTAATATCATTATTTAATTGTTATGTAATGGATTTTATATTGCTGTTTTATATTACTGTTTTGATACTGTTGGCATTGAATTGTGGCCTGTGTTAGCTGCCCTGAGTCCCCCCTCGGGGGTGAGAAGGGCGGGGTAGAAATGGTCTAAATAAATAAATAAATAAATAAATAATGGTGGGGTTGGGCTAGATGACCCTTGAGACCCTTTCCCCAAGTACAGTTCTGTGGGGAGGGGAGGAAGTGTCCCCTGGAGCAGCTTGTGCTGTGATCCCCCCTGTGTTTGAGCCGTGCCTCTCTGGCTTTCTTCTCCTGCCACAGAAGGCTTTATGTAGGTCTCTCTCATGTTGTTGTTTTCCCTCCTAGAAGCCTTTGGTGTCAGGCAGACTGGCATGATGCGCCCTACTTAAACCCCTTGCAGCGCACCACACCTGATGCCTCGTTGCACTGAGCACCATCGCCTTCCATAAGGAAATGTAGCTCAGCCTCTGCTTTTGATGATCAGCCTGGATGCTGCGACCAACCAGATGCAGCAGAGAGCAGGCGCGAGCGAAGGAGCCATTGGATTGGCACTTTTCGTTGTGCAATACAGTGGCAAAAACACGAGTTGTTGGCATTGGGATTAAAGGGAAGGAACGCCCTTTGAAGCTGTTGTTGTGGCCAGCTCTCCCTGCTGACTTGTTGCCTGGGGACTGCCCTGCTGACTAGTTGCCTGGGGACTGCACATAACACTAACCCTGGTATGGTATCTGTTCTGTCGCTAACAGCCTGCTCCCTTCTTTCCCATCCTGTGATTTATTATGAAGCCATCTTCTCTTCTGCCCCCTTTCCCCCTCCTTCACCTCAACAAAGATTCAGAGCCCAGAAAGCCAAGTTGGGCAGTCGCAAAGCCAAGTTGGTCTGTACTTTTGCAAAAAGGTTCCTCTCCTTCAGAGGCGTGTCCCTCTGCAATCCGCCTTACAGAGGGGCACGCCCTGGTAAATCGCCTCCAGCGGCCTGCGTTCCAGTGATCCTCTAGCCCCGAAGAACTGTGTTTTTCCAAGACCTACAGAGGAGAGGATTGGTAAAATTCCATGCATGTTTTATTTACTGTGTGGCACTCTGTGGGAGCTTTTCGGCCTCAAAGCCAGTGTGGGAAAAGCAGCTTCTCTTCATCTTGGAGTCCTCGTGGACAACAACTTAAACATAAGCCAACAATGTGATGTGGCGGCAAAAAAAGCCAATGGGATTGTGACCTGCATCAATAGGAGGATAGTGTCTAGATCTAGGGAAGTCATGCTCCCCATGCTCTATTCCACTTTGGTTAGACCACACCTGGAATATTGTGTCCAATTCTGGGCACCACAATTCAAGAGATATATTGACAAGCTGGAATGTGTCCAGAGGAGGGTGACTAAAATGATCAAAGGTCTGGAGAACAAGCCCTATGAGGAGCGGCTTAAGGAGCTGGGCATGTTTAGCCTGAAGAAGAGAAGGATGAGAGGAGATATGATAGTCATATATAAATACGTGAGGGGAAGTTACAAGGAGGAGGGAGCAAGCTGGTTTTCTGCTTCCTTGGAGACGAGGATGCAATGGGACAATGGCTTCAAACTACAAGAGAGGAGATTCCATCTGAACATGAGGAAGAACTTCCTGACTGTGAGAGCCGTTCAGCAGTGGAACTCTCTGCCCCGGAGTGTGGTGGAGGCTCCTTCTTTGGAGGCTTTTAAACAGGCTGGATGGCCATCTGTCAGGGGTGATTTGAATGCAGTATTCCTGCTTCTTGGCAGAATGGGGTTGGACTGGATGGCCCAGGAGGTCTCTTCCAACTCTAGGATTCTTGGTCTGTGGGCAGGAGGCAATAGAGGTCTCTCCATCCCTTGACTGGTTATTTATTTCTTTATTTTATATCCTACCTTTCTCCTGAGTTGGGATCCACAGACAACTCCTTAACCTCAAAGAAGGTTAAAACAAGACAGAACCAAAAACATTTCATATAAATGTTAATGCACAATTAAACTCAGAATGAGAGGTGATGCGATGGCCATTTTTAAATATTTGATGAGCTGCCATGTGGAAGATGGAACAAGCTTATATTCATCTGCTCCAGAGAATAGAACATGAACCAGTGGATCCAGATTGGCCAGGAGAGAGGTTTTTATTTTCCTTGAATGTAAGAGCTGTTTTGTTAGGAATGGTTGGAGCTTGAGTCCAAAACACCTGTAGGGCTGAAGTTTGACCATGCTTGCTCCAGGGCCTCCAATGGGATTATGTGGTCTATTTCCAACTGAAGATGACCATAGTGTTGTGCACGAAGACCTAGATATTCTTAATGTGCTTTTCACTTCGATGGGGCCCCTATCAAAGGCGGATTTTAAGATATATGTTGCTAAATGTATTGGTGAAGGCTTTCATGGCTGGAAAAACTGGGTTGTTGTAGGTTTTTTGTGCCGTATGGCCATGTTCCAGAAGCATTCTCTCCTGATGTTTTGCCTGCATCTATGACAGGCATCCTCAAAGGTTGTGAGGTCTGTTGGAAACTAGGAAAATTGGGTTTATATGCCTGTAAAAAGGCCCAGGTGGGGGAAAGAACTCTTGTCTGTTGCAGCTAGGTATGAATGTTTCACTTGGCCACCTTGATTAGCATTTGATGGTCTGGCACTTTTTAGGTGTGGTTTGTTACTGCCTGGGGGAATCCTTTGAGAGCTGATTAGCTGTCCCTAGAATCATAGAGTTGGACCTCATGGGCCATCCAGTCCAACCCCCTTCCAAGAAGCAGGAATATTGCATTCAAAGCACCCCTGACAGATGGCCATCCAGCCTCTGTTTAAAAGCCTCCAAAGAAGGAGCCTCCACCACACTCCAGGGCAGAAAGTTCCACTGCTGAACAGCTCTCACAGTCAGGAAGTTCCTCCTCATGTTCAGATGGAATCTCCTTTCTTGTAGTTTGAAGCCATTGTTCCATTGCGTCCTAGTCTCCAGGGAAGCAGAAAACAAGCTTGCTCCCTCCTCCTCCCTGTGACTTTCTCTCACATATTTATACATGGCTATCATGTCTCCTCTTAGCCTTCTCTTCTTCAGGCTAAACATGCCCATCTCCTTAAGCCGCTCCTCATAGGGCTTGTTCTCCAGACCCTTGATCATTTCAGTCGCCCTCCTCTGGACACATTCCAACTTAGAGTCAACATCTCCCTCCATTTGTGGTGCCCAGAATTGGACACAACATTCCAGGTGTGGTCTAACCAAGGTAGAATAGAGCATGGCGAGAATGACTTACCTAGATCCTGTTTGTTTCTTACCTGGAGTTCCCCTGTGTTTGAGTGTTGTTCTTTATTTTGCAGTTATAATTTTAGAGTTTTTTTCAATATTGGTAGCCAGATTTTGTTCATTTTCATGGTTTCTTCCTTTCTGTTGAAATTGTCCACACGCTTGCTAAAATTATACAGTTATCCAAGTAGCCACTACAACATACTACAGAACTATACTAAAAATAAACATACAAACCAAACAGGAACTTACAGTCAGATGCACACACAAAAACTACATGAACTTACAAACTCACAACTGCAGAAGCAGTTCTGCAGGCCCCACACTCCTTGTCTGTTGATGTTTGCCCCTTTTTCTCGTGCTCTCTTTAGGTAGTGCTATACAACCTTACTCCTGCTATAATTAACCTTCTTCTCTAATTCATAAATTCCACAGTTGATATTTGCCCCCAACATTGTGGTTACAGCGCAAGCATAATTGGGATTAAGCCAGTGCATCTATCATTCAGCCACATGTTCTGACGGACAAAAACAGACAAAGCAAATGCACCAGAAGCATCCCACGGACCGACCGAAGGGGGAGGACAGGCAAAGAGGGGGCAGGATAGAGCAGTCTGCATCACTATTGGCATAATCCCTCTTGGATCTGAATGATTTCCAGAAACATGGGCTACCCAGGCATATTTTGCTTATTCTTTGCCTGCTCAGCATCAGTGTCACTGCTGGGTCTGCCCAAGAGCATCTGCTCAGCCTTTTCTGCTGAAGGGACTTCCCATCCCGTCAATTGTTTCTGCCCCTTGAATCCAACGTGCGTCTCCAGTTAAATATGTGAGTAAGAGGGAGATGTAGAGCAGTGGTTCTCAACCTTCCTATTGCCACGACCCCCTTAATAGAGTTCCTCATGTTGTGGTGACCCCCAACTATAAAATCATTTTCATTGCTACTCCATAACTGTCATTTTGCTACTGATATCAATTGTAATGTAAATATCTGATGTATTTTCATTTACTGGACCAAATTTGGCACAAATACTCAGTACACCCAAGTTTGAATACTGGTGGGGTTGGGGGTGGGGAATTGATTTTGTCATTTGGGAGTTGTAGTTGCTGGGATTTATAGTTCACCTACAATCAAAGAGTCTTCTGAACTCCACCAATGATGGAATTGAACCAAACTTGGCACACAGAACTCCCATGACCAACAGAAAATGCTGGAGGTTTTGGTGGGCATTGACCTTGAGTTTGGGAGTTGTGGTTCACCTCCATCCAGAGAGCACTGTGGACTGAAACAATGATGGATCTGGACCAAACTTGACACAGATATTTAATATGCCCAAATGTGGACACTGGTGGAGTTTGGGGAAGATAAACATTGACACTCGTGAGTTGTAGTTGCTGGGATGGATAATTCACCTACAATCGAAGAGCATTCTGAGCCCCACCAATGATAGAATTGGGCCAAACTTCCCACACAGAAACCCCATGACCAACAGAAAATACTGTGTTTTCTGATGGTCTTTGAAGACCCCTCTGACACCCCCTCGCAATCCTTCCAGGTTGAGAAATACTGATGTAGAGCATTCCTTCACCAACTGAGGGGAGCCGTGGTTCTGCCAGTGCAGGGCATTTCCCCCTTTGTTCCTGGGCAGACTCCCTTTGAGGCCTCCTTCCTTCAAGAGCAGCGCAGAAGAGCTTCCCCCTTCCACTCCCACAGGTAGATAGGCCACAGTTGGGGCCCCTGGAAGCCACCTTCTACCAGGGCACAAGGTGGTTGGTCCTTTGAGATCAATACTCCTGACCTGGGCCAGACTGGGAAGACTAGTCCTCCCAGCACAGGGCCTGAATCCAGCACCTGAAGAAGTTTGCTTTGGGTTGCTGGTTAGAACTAGGGGGCTGGGGGCAACTCTGAAGGATGTTTTCTTCCCGACCCAAATATAATACAAATATTATATTTGTGGTTGATGTAATAATAATAATAATAATAATAATAATAATAATAATAATAATAATACTTTATTTGTACCCCGTTACCATCTCCCCAAGGGACTCGGTGTGGCTTACATGAGGCCGAGCCCAAATACAACAATACAAGCAATAATAACAACAGTACAAGCAATTAAAATAAAAACATGGACAATAAAATAATGCAACATTAACAATAGGACCACACAATTAAAACTGTGGGAAGGCCAAATGTAAAATTAAAATTGAAAGTAATGCTGGGACATGGGCGAAAATGTGATGGGGCGTTTGTGGGAAACATACAAGCAGACCTAAAAAATGTAAAGTGCTTTGGAGGACAAAGTGCTATGGAATCATTATTCTGGGAAGGCACACTGGAACAACCACGTCTTCAAGCTCCTCCTAAAGACTGCCAGAGTTGGGGCCTGCCTGATGTCCTTAGGCACATCAGGCACAAGTTCCAGAGTTGAGGGGCCACCACCGAAAAGTCCCTCTCTCATTCCCACCAATCGCGCCTGCGATGCAGGTGGGATCGCGAGCAGGGCCTCTCCAGGTGATCGAAGAGATCGTGTGGGTTCATATACAGAGATGCGGTCATGCAGGTAGGCGGGTCTCAAACCATTCAGGGCTTTGTAGGTAAGAACCTGCACCTTGAATTGGGTCCGGAAAATGAATGGCAACCAGTGGAGCTCCTTGAATAGGAGGTGACCGCTCCCTGTAAGGAGCCCCAGTTAACAACTTGGCCACTGCCCGTTGGACCATCTGGAATTTCCGAGCCGTTTTCAAGGGCAGCCCCACATAGAGAGCATTATAGTAATCCAGTCTAGAGGTGACTAAGGCATGGACCACTTTGGCCAGATCCGTCTTCCAGAGGTACGGTCGCAGTTGGCTTGTTGATGTGGCTTGTTGTTGTATGTGGCTTGTTGTTGATGTGGCTTGTTGTTGCATGCTGGATGCACAAGACTAAGGCAGAAGAGAGGGGGGCTGTTGGATTGCCACCTTGGCTCTCCTCTGGAGGAACCCTGGGGTGCAAAAGGTCTCCCCGCCCTCTTTCTGCAGAGCCATCTCTCCTCCTAATCCCCTCTGGAAGAGGGCAGGCAGGGTGGGGCTGAGCGGGCGCCCTCCCATCTGGCCAATGGCACCGAAAGACCCTCCAGATGCAGACTGCCACCAGCCTTTGTGGACGGATGTAGCCACTGATTGGCCACTGGCCTACTTTGCCCAGGGATCCATCCTGTGGCTCTTGGGAAGTGAGGCTGGGTCTTCCAGAGGGAATTGGGGGTGGGCAAAGCTCAGTCTGACCTGGAACTCTGCAGAAGAAGGACCGAGGGGGTTTGGTTTGGGAATAAAGCAAAGAGCGCCCTGTTTTAATGGGGGACCCAAGGCAGTGGGGCTAGATGCATCTCCTAGCACTCCCCCCGCCTTCTTGCTAATCCAGCCTCTCATTGTTTCTCTGCGATAAGCACCCAATCTCATCTTGGAGAGCAAAAAGTGAAAGGAGGTTTAGCCCCTTAAGCTGCTCTGGCCAGCGCTTGCCCCAGCTGTGCCCGGTTCTGGCTCCGGTGGGCGCCTGCGTCAAGATGGAGGTCCTGGGACTCGAGCAGAGGCTGGCCTTCAGGTAGAAGGGGAGCTGGGGATGATGGGAGTGGAGCCTAGAAGGCAGGTGGGCTGGCTGGACCTGTCCTGGAGAATGGCAGGCCCTCAGGGAGCTTGGAGCGCTCTTTGACAGGTTTGCAGCCCATCCTTCCCTGATGGGTCTGTGGGCCATAATAAATTGTTGTTGTTGTTCTCCATCCTTCCAGAAATTGGATTGGGAGGCTTATCATAGAATCATAGAATCATAGAAAAATCCAGTCTCTGTGGCAGCTGCAGAGAATGCAAAGTGAGCAGAAATCCACATGAGAGCTGCAGGTTTGCTAGGTGGTTTATCTGGTGCAGAATAATATGCCTGACCCTCCTTGCTTGGAGTATTTGGAAACTGGTTGGTTGGCTTGTACATTTTCATTAGTCTCTTTTTTTTGTGAGTCCAGAGGCCACATTCTGGTGACTAAGAGAATGCAGAGAGGAATCTGCTCAACTTCTTATCTGAAAGAGGTTTTCCCCTCTCTTTCAATTCCCCAAAGAAGAGGCTGGTCTTGCATCGTATTTTGTAGGAAGCTTCAAGGTGGCAAGGGATTGAGAGGCAAAGCTGTGGTCTGCTTGGGAAAAGAGGTCTTCTCTCATATTATTGACTCAGGAAAAGGTTGTCCTAGGCCTCCCATGCTAATTTCAGAATCCCAAGGCTTTATTTATTTACTTATTTTAAGGCAGTGTTTCTCAACCTGGGGGTCAGGACCCCTGGGAGGGTCGCAAGGGGGTGTCAGAGGGGTCACCAAAGACCATCAGAAAACACTATTTTCTGTTGGTCATGGGGGTTCTGTGTGGGAAGTTTGACCCAATTCTATCGTTGGTGGGTTCAGAATGCTCTTTGATTGTAGGTGAACTATACATCCCAGGAACTACAACTCCTAGGTGTCAAGGTCTATTTTCCCCAAACTCCACCAGTGTTCACATTGGGGCATATTGAGTATCTGTGCAAAGTTTGGTCCAGATCCATCACTGTTTGAGTCCACAGTGCTCTCTGGATATAGGTGAACTACAACTCTAAAACTCAAGGCCAATGCCCACCAAACACCTTCCAGTATTTTCTATTGGTCAAGCCAATCTTAAGAAATGGGGCTACAAAGTTGAATCCACGACATGCGAGTGTGGAGAAGAGCAAACCACTGACCACCTGCTGCAATGCCACCTGAGCCCTGACACATGCACGATGGAGGACCTTGTTGCGGCAACACCAGAGGCACTCCAAGTGGCCAGATACTGGTCAAAGGACATTTAATCAGCTACCAAGTTTGCAAAATTTGTGTTGTTTTTTTTATCTGTTTGTTTGTTTTGTTAGAAATGTAATACGATGTTCTGGTTGCGGATGACACGATAAATAAATAAATGGGAGTTCAGTGTGGAACACATCTCACCACACTAAAACAGTGGATGTGACTCTTAATGAGACATGCCGCATCATCACGGGGTGACTGCGCCCTACTCCACTGGAAAAATTACACTGCTTAGCCGGTATTGCACCACCTGACATCCGCCGGGAAGTAGCAGCCAATAGTGAAAGGACCAAGGCAGTGACATCTCCAGCTCGTCCCCTGTTTGGGTATCAGCCAGCACGTCAACGACTTAAATCTAAAAATAGTTTTCTAAGATCTACAGAGACACTCGCTGGAACACCTCAGCAAGTGAGAGTCCAAAAGTGGCAGGCTCAAAGCCAGCACCTCAATCCGTGGCTGATACCAGATGAGAGACTCCCTCCTGGGCACACAGAAGACTGGGTGACTTGGAAGGCACTGAACAGAGTGCGCTCTGGCACCACGAGATGCAGAGCCAACCTCAAGAAATGGGGCCACAAAGTGGAGTCCTCGACATGCAAGTGCAGAGAGGAGCAAACCACTGACCACCTGCTGCAATGCACCCTGAGCCCTGCCACATGCACAAGGGAGGACCCTCTTGAGGCAACACCAGAGGCACTCCAAATGGCCAGATGCTGGTCAAAGGATATCTAATCAACTACCAAACTCGCAAATTTTGTATTTTGTCTGTTTGTTTTGTTCTGTTAGAAATGTAATACAATTGACTGGTTGCCCTGACACGACAAATAAATAAATAGCAAGGTTGGTCCAGATCCATTATTGTTTCCGTCCACAGTGTTCTCTGGATGTAGGTGAACTAAAACTCCCAAACTCAGGGTCAATGCCCACCAAACACCTTCCAGTATTTTCTGTTGGTCATGGGAGTTCTGTGTGCGAAGTTTGGTTCAATTCCATCATTGGTGCAGTTCAGAATGCTCTTTGATTGTAGGTGAACTATAAATCCCCCCAACCCACAAAATTTGGGCATATCGGATATTTGTGCCAAATTTGGTCCAGCGAATGAAATACATCCTGCATCTCAGATATTTACATTACGATTCACAACAGTAGCAAAATTACAGTTCTGCAGTAGCAATGAAAGTGATGTTATGGTTGGGGGTCGGCACAACATGAGGAACTGCATTAAGGGGTCGCGGCATTAGGAAGGTTGAGAACCACTGTTTTAAGGTATTGTACCCCACCTTTCTCCACAAGCGGACACAAGGAGGCTTACAACATATAAACATGCAATACAAAGTAAAAACATAGCAGGGATGGCCCAGTAGTAAGCAGGCAGCCTCCTGGGGCTGCAGTTGCTCTCATCCTGAGATCTAGTCATCCGAAGGGGCTTGACCCGCTGGCGGGGCTTCTCTGGGGATGTGAGGTCCTGGACGTCACAGCTCCTGCCTGAACCTGATCTGGTCAGGAAAGGATTAACCTTTGGGTGGCACCTTTGGACGCTAAAAGCCTTCTTTGCCCAGGCGTCACTTGCACAGCAAGGCAGCCATTCAAACACACTTGCAGCCCAGATTTTAAAAAGGAAACGCCAGAAAGTTTACTCCATTCCAGTCCTTCGCTTACAGCCTGACCTTTTCATAATATAATAATACTAAATAAAACTAGCTCTCCAAATTGTCTCCTCAGACTAAAGCTGCCAAATATTGATCCTGCCATCACAGAACTTTGCTTGCAAAGCATGGTTTATCTATTATCGCTGACTTGGCAAACAAAGTGCTATTTCCAGTAGACTCTCGGTTAACCCCTGGCCCCCATGGGGATGGGGAGGTGCCAGATAAATGGAGTTTTGGGTTTCTGGATCATAATAAATTGTGGCAAGTTCTTGGTGATATGGGCATACCAAATCATCTTGTCTCCTTCCTGAGGAATCTGTATCACAACCAAGTAGCAACAGTCAGAACTGACCCTGGTACAACAGACTGGTTCAAGATGGGGAAAGGCGTATGGCAGGGTTGTATCCTTTCCCCCAACCTATACAACTTGTATGCAGAACACATCATGCAATGTGCGGGGCTTGGGGAATGCAAGGCTGGTGGAAATTGCTGGAAGAAACATTAACAACCTCAGATATGCAGATGATACCACTTTGATGGCCGAAAGCGAGGAGGAGCCGAGGAGCCTTCTAATCAAGGTGAAAGAAGAAAGCACAAAAGCTGGGTTGCAGTTAAACAGAAAAGAAAACCAAGATTATGGCAACAAAGAATGATTGACAACTGGGAAATAGAGGGAGAAAACATGGAGGCAGGGATAGGGTTTGTATTTCTAGGTGCAAAGATGAGTGCAGACGCAGAGTGCAGCCAGGAAATCAGGAGACGCTTCCTTCTTGGGAGGAGAGCAATGTCCAATCTCGATAAAATAGTGAAGAGTAGAGACAGCACACTGGCAACCAAGATCCGTATAGTTAAAGCAATGGTATTCCCCGTACTCACCTAAGAATGTGAGAGCTGGACCATCAGGAGGCTGAGTGAAGGAAGAGAGATGCTTTTAAACTGTGGTGTTGGAGGAAAGTGCTGAGAATGCCTTGGACAACGAGAAGATCCAACCAGTCCAAACTTCAAGAAATAAAGCCTAACTGCTCATTGGAGGGAAGAATAGTAGAGGCCAAGATGAAGTACTTTGGCCACATCATGAGAAGACAGGAAAGCTTGGAGAAGAGTATGATGCTGGGGAAAATGGAAAGAAAAAGGAAGAGGGGCCGACCAAGGGCAAGGTGGATGGATGGTATCCTTGAAGTGACTAGATTGACCTTGAAGGAGCTGGGGGTGGTGACGGCCGACAGGGAACTCTGGCGTGGACTGGTCCATGAGGTCACGAAGAGTCAGAAACGACTGAACGAATGAACAACACTCTGAAAAACTGGCCTAGCTAGTACTATACCACACTCTATACCATACAATGTGAGGAACTGTGAAGGCATCTGCCTGGAAGTAGCCAGGCCTTTGTTCCTTTGGAGTGTTTATTGTCCGGAGACCTTCTGCGTCTGGCTGGTCTTCACTGGCCCTTGCTTGCTTTCTGCCTGGAGATCTCCTGTGTCCGAGTAGTGTTCATTAGGAGATTCCACCTGAACATGAGGAAGAACTTCCTGACTGTGAGAGCCATTCAGCAGTGAAACTCTCTGCCCCAGAGTGTGGTGGAGGCTCCTTCTTTGGAAGCTTTGAAACAGAGGCTGGATGGCCATCTGTCAGGGGGGGATTTGAATGCAATATTCCTGCTTCTTGGCAGGGGGTTGGACTGGATGGCCCATGAGGTCTCTTCCAACTCTTTGATTCTATGATTCTACTGTCTTGAGTCTGGTGTTTCTCAATGCTGGTAGCCAGATTTTGTTCCTTTTCATGTTTCTTCCTTTCTGTTGAAATTGTCCATGTTCTTGTGGATCTCAATAGCTTCTCTGTGTAGTCTCACAAAGTGGTCAGACTGCACAGAATGGACATTCCACAGGTATATAGAATCTACTTGCTTTACCACTATCAGATCCTCTGAAGATGCCAACCACAGATCCAGGGGAAACATTAGGAGAAAATGCTGCTAGAAGACATTGGCCATACAGCCCGGAAACCACACAACACTCCGCTGAAAACAAATTGTTTGGAGCCATCCTTCCACATTTGCCGTTTTGACTTTTGGGGATTTGATTCATTGCGGATTTGATTAAAATGTTCTTGCTAGTCATCCCTGGCTCCTCCGGTGGGACCATGTGGTCAACTTTGTCCAGTTGTGATGGAGGATGGAGAATCTTAGGAAAGAACACCTTTGACCATTTTGGTGGCCCTTCTCTGGACACCTTCCATCTTGTCCATCTCCATTCTTGAATTGTTTTGTCCAGAACTGGACACAGGGATAATCCTGGAGAGTTCTTACCAAAGCTGGAGAGAGTGGGACTCTTGCTCTCCTCTATCTCAACAGTCTTCACCTATTAATGAAGCCTAGAATTCTCTTGTTTTTTTAGCTGCCACACCATACTATTGGCTGATGTTCAGTTTGGGGTCCACTAAGACCCCTAGATCCCTTTCACATGGAAACATGTGAATTACAGCCAGGTGTCACCCATATCTTCAGGTATTTAAAGATGGTTATCCTGGAGCTTCTCTGATTGGCTGAGCTGCTGCTGCTGGGGCTTTATGACATGTCCAGCAGCTCTCTGGTGCTGCTTTCTTGAGGAAGACTCTCTTGAGCTGCATGGCGGGTGCGGGGGGCAGGACTGGTCGGCACCTCTGTCCAGGTGAGCGGAAGTCTTTATCCTCTTTGGAACCATTTCATGGGGTTCTTCCCCTGGGAAAGGGGGCCCTTGGGGTCTCCTTGGCAGCCAAGGCTTAAGCAGCGTCTCAGCCAGGCCTCCACCACTGAGGCCTTGTGTCCTCCACCTTCTTCCCGAGGACACCATGGATGTCTGCAGGCTGGTAGTGTGTAGTGCAAGACCTGTGGGGGGGGGGGGGGTTCTGGAACATGGTGTCCTGTTCGGGACACAATGGTTCAAGAAGGACATGGACAAGCTAGAAGACGCCCAGAGAAGGGCGGCAAAAATAGCCAAAAGTCTGGAAACCATGAATCTCCATGAGGGGTGGCTTAGGGACTGGTGGTTTAGCTTGAAGAAGAGAGGAGTGAGAAGGAACATGAGAGCCATGTTGGAAGGAGGTCATATTGAGGAGGGGCAAACTGGTTTTTTGTTGTTACAGAGACTGGGATATAAATGGATGGGTGCCAGTTATGAGATCCCACCTAAACTTTAGAAGGGCATTCTTGATTGCAAGACGTATTTACAAGCAGAATAAGCTGACCAGGAGGGCAGAGGTTGGATGGGCATCTTTTGTGTGTCCTGCATGGAGGCATTGAAACAACTCCTGTCCTCCTCTCCAGTTCTGTAATTCTGTGGTTCTCTGCTGGTAGTTGTTGCTCCTCCAAAGCTACCCTCCACCTCAAAGAGCTCCTCACAGCTTGGGATTCTTGGGACGGAAGCTGATGATCTTATGATGCACATTCGAAGAGTTCTGTTCTGAGGGCTTTGTCCCATATTTTGTGATTTCTCCCCTGGCTTTCCTGTGTCCCATTTTCTGCTGGATGTGAATGGTGCCTTACTGTTCCTGCCATCTGAACAAGACCCCTCATAGGGTTGCTTTTCTTCTGCCTCCCTGGGTGGTTTCCCTCTGAAGTAGAAGGCTGAGAGTCTGTTTCTCCTGGTCTCCTGGAGAGGAGGGTCTATTGTGGGGATGGGGACACCTCTGCATGGCCTCAGGGGCCTCCAGGCAAAAGTGGCCTTACCCCAAAGTCCTGCTTTCCTCCCAGCTTTGGTTGGCCTTGTGGACCAAGGTTGGCCTTGTGGACTATCCCCAGGTGGCCCAAGCGAAGCTCTTCAGATGCTGTGGAACTGCAGCACTCATTGCAGAGGAGTGAAGAATGTTGGGAGTCACAAACCAATCTATTTGGGGTGGAGGTGGGGTTAAGGCTGGTGTGTCTACTCCTCTCTTGCATCCTCTCCATCAGTAGAAACTTCCCGTCTAACTGATGGATGTGGAATTGCATCCTGTCAACTCCCCCTTGAGGAGAGGTTTTGATCTAGTTCAATGGTTCCCATCCTTTTTTTGACCAGGGACCACTTTAGCCAGGGATCCATTTGATCAGGGACCACTTTGACCAGGGATGACTCTCCAACATTAGTACCAAAAGGGTTACGAATCAGTTTTTGGTCAACTTTAGATTTGGTTTGGTTATTTGGGATTCTGATTCAGAAAACTGCATTGGATAAACCCCATCAGCTCTAGTTCCTGATACAGAACATATGCCATTCAGTAGTCACCATCTGCTCGCCCCCAGGAAACAATATTTAATAATCCAGAGTGGATGTGGTATTAGTAAGAGGGTTTCCCAAGACTAGTTGTTCCCTTTGCCACATGGTTTTGAGGCAACGGTGTAGTAATGGTGATGCCGCGGACCGTATTTTTGTTCTTACGGACCACTGGTGGCCCACGGACCACAGGTTGGAACCACTGATCTAGCTGAAGTATTTTTTTTTCTATATACATTTTATTGAGGGTTTTTTACAGTGAGGGTTAAAAGAGATAGGAAAGAAAGTGGGATAGAAAGGAGTGAGGGATAGGGGGAGGTTTGGGTCATAGTAGGTGGGGGGGAAATAGGAATTTGGGAGAAAAGGGGGAAGGTTCTCGGGTAGGGAGGATGGGGGGGGAGGGGTGGGGGTGAGTGGGGAGAAAGAAAGATGCTGGCTTCCAGTCGTCTCCATCTTTGGCTTCTGGTCTCTTTGTTTGGATATTCGAATAGTAGGTGGCTGACCCGCTTTCTTCTTGTCTTGTTGTAATATTTTTTGTATTTTGGTATTATTATTATGTTTTTATTATCCATTTATAGTTTTTTTGAATTAAATAGTTTCTTACCGGGGACCAATCTGTTCTTGTTAGCTTCATGTTTTGATTCGCCTTCATCAGGTGGGTCAATCTGTCCATGTTCCTGATGTCAACTATCTTAAGGAACCACTGTTCTTGTGTAGGGATCTCCTTAGTTCTCCAAAATCCCGCATAGCAAATTCAGGCTGCAGTTATTAGGTAGTTGAAGAGTTTTTCTTTGTTGGTTTCCAGGTCTGTCTCTGTGATTCCTAAGAGAAAGAGTTCTGGCTTTAGTTCGATCTTTATTTCCAAAACCTTTTCGATTATTCCATGTAGTTCTTTCCAAAAGGATTTTGCAATTCTGCATGACCACCACATGTGGAAAAAGGAGCCTTGTTGTTCTTCGCATTTCCAGCAGAGATCTCTTACATTTGGGTAGCATCTGGCCAATTTTTGAGGTGTGATGTAGCTGAAGTATTTTTTTGCACTGTCTTGTGCCCCATGGTGAGAGAAAGTGTAACTGGTAACAAGGCAGTCATTGGGTTTGGGGAGTTTGGTGGCATCTGCCCATCCCTTGGAGCTTCTATTCGGTGATGCCACTTACCTTGAGTGATTGGCTCTGCTATGTCCCTTTGGCAGGGAAAAAATGGCTGATGTGAGACCCTCCAGGTGATTGGTAGCAGCTCACTTTGCCCTCTGGCTCTGCAAGCTGGGGCTGTGAGGGGAGGACACACTTTGTGCCCTTTACTATCTGTGGACTAACTGCGCTTGCTCTCTTCTTCTTCTTCTTTCCTGTTCTGCAGTTGGGGCATGGCCGTCAATGTGTATTCGACATCTGTGACTAGCGAGAACTTGAGTCGCCATGACATGCTCGCGTGGGTCAACGACTCCTTGCAGCTCACCTACACCAAGATCGAGCAGCTGTGCTCAGGTATTCTGGGGGGTGTCAGCAGGTGGGCTCATGGCCTGACTGCCTTGTGGGCAGCAGAAGGGCTGGTCTGGGCCTGATCCATCTCAAGGTTTGTGTGCTTGGAGTGATGGGGCAGCTGTGGTGGGGAGGGGAACCTTGAAAGGGTCATCGGGGGAAGAATCCCCATGGCTGCAGCCAGTTCCCTTTGAGTGAGTCTGCTTGTGTGTTTGTGCGTCTGCCCTGACAGGAGCTGCGTACTGTCAGTTTATGGACATGCTGTTCCCGGGCTGCATCCACCTGCGGAAAGTGAAGTTCCAGGCCAAGCTGGAGCACGAGTACATCCACAACTTCAAGGTGTTGCAGGCTGCATTCAAGAAGATGGGCGTCGACAAGGTGGGTCTCGGGTGGGGAGAGACGGCCCCACTGAGCACAGGAGGCATTTCCTCCATTAGTAGGCCTTGCCATTTTCATCCTGGGTGGGATGGCAGAAGAAGGGTGGATAGAATAATAGAATCCTCAAGTTGGAGGAGACCCCAAGGGCCATCCAGTCCAACCCCCTTCTGCCAGGAAAGAAGGGACAATCCAATATATCGCTTTCCAGGTTCTGTTTAAAAACCTCCAGAGGAGACTCCATCACACTCCCAGGCAGCACATTCCACCATTGAATGGTTCCGACCACCAGTAATTTTTACCTCATATGTTGAGGTGGAGTCTCTTTTCCTGGAGTTTGAACCCATTGCTCTTTTGTGTACGAATCTCTGGAGCAGCAGAAAAAAGCAACCCCATCCTCAATAGACATCTTTTCATAGAATCATAGAATCCTAGAGTTGGAAGAGACCTGGTGGGCCATCCAGTCCAACTCCATTCTGCCAAGAAGAAGGAAAATTGCATTCAAAGCACCCCCGACAGATGGCCATCCAGCCTCTGCTTAAAAGGCCATCTGTCAGGGGTGATTTGAATGCAATATTCCTGCTTCTCGGCAGGGAGTTGGACAGGATGGCCCAGCAGGTCTCTTCCAACTCTGTGATTCTATATAGACTGGAAGTTGCTTACAGCCTTTCACTTACTCTTGATGCCAGACATCATGAAACTATAGCCCTCCAGCTGTTTTGGCCTCCAACTCCCAGAATTCCTGACATTGAACAAGCTGGCAATTGGGTCTTCAAGGAGTTGGAGGTGAAAACAGTCTGAGGGCTGCAGTTTGAGGATACCTGCTTCACCCTCTCTCCCAACCCTTGCACTTGCACAAAAATCGATAGCATTTTCGTTTCAAACTGATAACTGCATTAGTGACAATGGGAAAAGGAATGGTCAGTTGCATACCAACATAAGTTAAATATATTTCAACATCATTTATACTTCAATTTACATTTAATAGCATTTAATCATATATATGAATGGGTGATTCTATTTGTTAATACCATATATATATATATATATATATATATATATATATATATATATATATAATATATGGAAAATTATTGTGCTTGTTCCTCATGGGCATGTGGCCCCAAACTGAAAAGCAGCCAATTGGGTCCAGATCGCAGGCTTTTCCCTCTGCCGTGCGGGTCCCACCCAGATTTCACCACCTTCTGAGCCTTGCTAGGAAGCGCCTCCAGCCGTGAAGGGGCTTGGACCTGTTTCCTCATCCAGAGCTCATCCCGGGGAAGTTCCAGAGTCAGGCCTTGGCAGGGTTTCTTGTGCCAAACAACCTCCCTTCCTGTTTTTCTGGTCCAGAAGTGTTTTGACTGGGGCTAGGAGGCATCTTTCCATTGGGAGGACTGTGCTGAACCCCAGAGTTTTGCATGGTAGGGCACCACTTACTCACCGGAGCGTCATACAGGGAGCACACCACCCCACTGCTGTGCCAGCTCCACTGGCTGCCGATTCAGTTCCGAGCACAATTCAAGGTGCTGGTTTTGACCTACAAAACCCTGTACGGTTCCGGTCCAGTGTATCTGTCCGAACGTATCTCCCTCTACATCCCACCCCGGAGTCTGAGATCATCTGGGGAGGCCCTGCTCTCGACCCCACCGCTATCACAAGTGAGGTTGGTGGGAACGAGGAGCAGGGCCTTCTCGGTGGTGGCCCCTCACCTGTGGAACTCACTCCCGGGAGAAATTAGGGCATCAACATCCCTCCTCTCCTTCAGGAGGAAAGTAAAGACATGGTTGTGGGATCAGGCTTTTGGGCAATCTGACAACTAGATAAGGACAATTAGACGATTAGGACGGACAGGTCTGACAAAGTGGAACTGGAAACTGGACTATGAGATGGCACACGCTGACCGTTAATGAGGTGTAATTGGTTTTAGTGGTTTTATTGGCTTTATTGGTTTTATTGTTGTAATGCAGAAATTGTTTGTTAACTGTTAATTGCTGCTAGATTGTTTTATACTACTGTTTTGTGATGTTGGCATCGAATTGTGCCTTTGTAAGCCGCCCTGAGTCCCCTCCGGGGTGAGAAGGGCGGGGTAGAAGTAACCGAAATAAATAAATAAATAAATAAATAAACAAATAAATAAATAAATAAATTGCAACAGCAAAACAACAGAGAGGAAACAACCAGGCACATCTTAACACCTCTCAGCAAGAGATTTTCCCAGGCTCAGGCAGGCTTTCAAATGCTAATGAAGGTGGTCAGTTGAAACATTCCCACCTAGCTCCAGCAGAGAAAAGCTATTTGCCCCACCCCAGCCATTCCACAGATATATAAACCCATTGTCCTAATTCCAACAGACCTCACTACTTCTGAGGATGCTTGCCATAGATGCAGGCGAAACGTCAGGAGAAATGCCTCTAGAACATGGCCCTACAGCCCGAAAAAACCCACAAGAAATTAGTGATTCCAGCCATGAAAGCCTTCGACAATACAATAAATAAATAAATGCATAAATCTGGAACTGTTGCCCATGAAGGCCACACATATTGCAACAAGGGTCTGGAGAACAAGCCCTATGAGGAGCGGCTTAGGGAACTGGGCATGTTTAGCCTGAAGAAGAGAAGGCTGAGAGGAGATATGATAGCCATGTATAAATATGTGAGAGGAAGCCACAGGGAGGAGGAGGGAGCAAGCTTGTTTTCTGCTTCCTTGGAGACTAGAACGCAATGGAACCATGGCTTCAAACTACAAGAGAGGAGATTCCATCTGAACATGAGGAAGAACTTCCTGACTGTGAGAGCCGTTCAGCAGTGGAACTCTCTGCCCCGGAGGGAGTGTTGTGGAGGCTCCTTCTTTGGAAGCTTTTAAGCAGAGGCTGGATGGCCATCTGTCAGGGGTGATTTGAATGCAATATTCCTGCTTCTTGGCAGAATGGGGTTGGACTGGATGGCCCAGGAGGTCTCTTCCAACTCTTTGATTCTATGATTCTATGATAATAGCAACATTAGCAGCAGCAAACAACAACAAAAACATCAACAACAAGACAACAGCAGCAGAGAACCCCTACTTCTCTGATATTTGTATTCATGCCTTTCTCTCTCTCTTGTGTGTTTGTTCATTTATTTTGTTGGATTTATACCCCGACTTTCTCGAGATTCAAAGCGGCTGACCCTTCGATCAGCTGCACACGGCCCATTAGGGACTGAATAGGAAGGCAGGGGTCACAGCATATGCATGGAGGAAGGGCTCCAGAGACCTGCCCAAATGCAAGCTTGGCTTTGGAAAATTCCAGAATGGTCTGCGGTGTCAGCATGGCATCCCCAGCCTATTGCTGTGTCCTCTTGGCTGGGCCTTCTGGTTGAGGCTGGCCCTGCTCCACTGACGCTAGAGGGCCACCTTGGGTCGTATTTCAGGGAGAAGAGCAGGAGGCATGCCTAGGCCTAGAGCAGACTTCATTGCTAGGCATCATTGGCATTTCACTGTGATGGCAGTTTTAGATGACAGGCCTTGGGAAAGAGGGATGGGCAACAGTCTTTCTGGCTGCAAGAGAGCCATCTTTCCATGGAATCGGCATCAGAATCTGTGAATGGCATTAGCTTTGTGGTCAGGGCCTTAGAATGCTAGAATCCTATAGTTGGAAGAGGCCTCCTGGGCCATCCACTCCAACCCCATTCTGCCAAGAAGCAGGACAATTGCATTCAAAGCACCCCTGACAGATGGCCATCCATCCTCTGTTTAAAAGCCTCCAAAGGAGGAGCCTCCACTACACTTTGGAGCACAGAGTTCCACTGCTGAACAGCTCTCACAGTCAGGAAGTTGAATGTATTGTTGAAGGCTTTCATGGCCGGAATCACTGGGTTGTTGTAGGTTTTTTCGGGCTATATGACCATGGTTTAGAGCAGGGGTCCTTACAAGGTTTTATAAAAGCACTTTATACTGATTTAAGACTGTATTGTCAAAGGCTTTCGTGGCTGGAATCACTAGGTTCTTGTGGGTTTTTTCAGGCTATATGGCCATGTTCTAGAGGCATTTACTCCTGACGTTTTGCCTGCATCTATGGCAAGCATCCTCAGAGGCAGCGCCCAAACACAAATCAAGGAACATGAAAGGCACTGCAGACTCCTTCAACCAGAGAAGTCGGCCATAGCAGAGCACCTGAGGAACCAACCTGGACACAGCATTTTATTTGAGAACACAAAAATGCTGGACCACTCTCACAACCACCATGTCAGATTACACAGAGAAGCCACTGAAATACACAAGCATGTGGACAATGTCAACAGAAAGGAGGAAACCATGAAAATTAACAAAATCTGGCTACCGTATGGAAAAACTCTAAAATTACAACAGCAAAACAGCAGAGAGGAAACAATCAGGGACAGCTAATCACCTCTCAACAAAAGATTGCCCCAGGCACTGCCAGACCATCAATGCTAATCAAGATGGTCAGTTGAAACATTCACACCTAGCTCCAGCAGACAAGAGTCCTTTGTCCCACCCTAGTCATTCCACGGATATATAAACCCTTTTTCTTAGTTCCAACAGACCTCACTACCTCTGAGGATGCTTGCCATAGATGCAAGCGAAACGTCAGGAGGGAATGCCTCTAGAACATGGCCATATAGCCCCCAAAAAACTACAATAACCCAGTCAGGAAGTTCTTCCTCATGTTCAGGTGGAATCTCCTTTCTTGTAGTTTGAAGCCATTGATCCATTGCGTCCTAGTCTCCAGGGCAGCAAAAAAACCAGCTTGATCCCTCCTCCCTATGACTTCCTCTCACGTATTTATACGTTGGCCTCATCTTGTCTCCTCTCAGCTTTCTCTTCTTCAAGCTAAACATGCCCAGCTTTTAAAGCCAAGAATCCTAGAATCCTAGAGTTGGAAGAGACCTCCTGGGCCATCCAGTCCAACACCATTCTGCCGAGAAGCAGGAAAGTTGACTTCAGAGTACCCCCAACAGATGGCCATCCAGCTTCTGTTTGAAAGCCTCCAAAGAATGAGCCTCCACTACACTTTGGGTCAGATGGCCATCCAGCTTCTGTTTAAAAGCCTTCAAAGAAGGAGCCTCCACCACACTCTGAGGCAGAGAGTTCCACTGCCGAACATCTTTCACAGTTGGGAAGTTCTTCTTAATGGGTTGTCTTTGGAGCTCAGGGTCTATTCTACACAGCTGTAAAAATCCAGATTGTCTACTTTGAACTGGAATATATGACAGTGTGGACTCAGATAACGCAGTTCAAAGCAGATATTGTCTGATTTTCTGCCTTGATATTCTGGGTTATATGCCTGTGTGGAAGGGCCAACAGATAATCCAGTTCAAAGCAGATAATGTGGATATCTGCCTTGATATTCTGGTTTCCTCTCTCAGGGGCGTCCCATTAATATGCTGCGTCCTTGAAGGAAGAAATGTGAATCCGTTCACCCAGCGGGCAACTCAGGGTATCTTCTCCCCTCCCTCCCCTTGTCCTTTCAGATCATTCCAGTGGAGAGGTTGGTGAAGGGGAAGTTCCAGGACAACTTTGAGTTCATTCAGTGGTTTAAGAAGTTCTTTGACGCCAACTACGACGGGAAGGAGTACAACCCGCTGCTGGCGAGGCAAGGCCAGGAGGTGGCCACTCCTCCAAACCCAGGTGATCAGAACTTCAACAAACTCAAGAGACCCATTGGCATCGCAGGTAATGTGGCGAGGGACAGGCGGCCCCTCCCCAGGGCCCACCCGGCCTCCAGCATGACCTCGGCTTCCTGGCACCAGGCTTGGCAACTCCTGGGAAGGAGGGAGTGGAAGGGAAGGGAAGGGCCTGGCTCTGGGGCCTGGAGGGGTGCGGATATAGGGCATGTGGATTAGGGAGAGGAGCACCGGGACTAGTGGGGCTGAGCAAGGCAGCATAGCCATGTAGGTGAGACCAGGAGAAGCTACTGAGGGCCTTTGTGGGTGGGGAAGGGGCTTCCGAGACTGCTTTGCACTGCTCTGTTCTGAAGAAGATAACAAAGGGCCAGGGTCAAGTGTGTGGCTTCTGCAAAGCCATTGGGAGGCCTGGGTCCTGGCCCAAAAAGCCAGGCTGGGCCTGCGGCTTCCCTACCTTGAGAGCTTTGTCACATAAGTGAGCCTGGATCTCAGGGCCCAGGCAAACTCTACTATTATTTATTATTTATTTAAAAGTTTTGTATACCGACCTTCTCACCTCTCTTGAGGGACTCAGACCGGTTTCCAACCATAATATCACATACAATCAATAAAACATCATAATACATATTACAGTAAAACATTAAAACAGCAATTACAATCAATAACTATAATGGTCAGTCGTCACACTAAAATCGTTGCTCATCATCCTCCATCCATATCTCGGGGTGTTGGCTCACTCGTCGAATGCCTGTCTCCATAACCAAGTCTTCACCTGTTTCCTAAATGTCAGGATAGACGGGGCGGTTCTGATCTCCAGTGGGAGAGAGTTCCAGAGTCGAGGGGCCACCACCGAGAAGGCCCTGTCCCTCGTCCCCACCAGGCGCGCTTGCGAGGCCGGTGGGACCGAGAGCAGGGCCTCTCCAGATGATCTTAATAATCTTGATGGTTCATAGGGGAGAATACGTTCGGAGAGGTAAACAGGGCCGGAGTCGTTTAGGGCTTTATAGGTCAACACCAGCACTTTGAATTGTGCTCGGAAGCTAATTGGCAGCCAGTGGAGCTGGTGTAACAGCGGAGTGGTGTGCTCCCTGTACCCAGCACCCGTTAGTAGTCTGGCTGCCGAGTGTTGGACTAGCTGCAGCTTCCGGGCAGTCTTCAGAGGCAACCCCACGTAGAGAGCGTTGCAGTAGTCTAAACGGGATGTAGCCAAAGCGTGGACCACCGTGGCCAAGTCAGACTCTAGCCCCATAACTGCGTGTGGTCAAGGAGATGTTCGTGGTCTGGCCCATGGTCTCCTTGACTTGACAAAGTCAGGGGGCCCTGGGGGACTCCGGTGCAGGAGGAGGCCCCACTCTGTCTGGAGGCACTGGAGCCAATCTCAGGGGTTCCCACTTGCAAGAAAGCTCCTGCTGGACCTCAGAGCTGCTGGCCTCCCATTGATGTTTGCTTGTGGTCAAGGCGAGTGGCACTCTGGGGTAGCCTTGGCCCAGCAGCAGCAGTCTTGGTGAGAGTGTCACATTTCCCCCTTTGAAGCTCCATGGAAAGAAAAGTCACTTTCCTCTGGTAAATTTCATAGAATCGTAGAGTTGGAAGAGACCTTGTGGACCTTCCAGTCCTTCCCCTTTCTGCCAAGAAGCAGGGAAATTGCATTCAAAGCACCCTGACAGATGGCCATCCAGCCTCTGTTTCAAAGCCTCCAAAGAAGGAGCCTCCTTCCACACTCCAGGGCAAAGAGAGAGGGAGTTCTACTGCTGAACAGCTCTCTCTCACACGCAGTCAGGAAGTTCTTCCTCAGGTTCAGGTGGAATCTCCATTCTTTCCTGTACTTTGAAGCCATCGCTCCATTGCGTCCTAGTTTCCAGAGCAGGAGAATCATTTCAAATTTTTATTTGTTATTTCAAGCATATGTATCCTGTCCTTCTAACCTCCGAGGGGGAACTCAGGGCGGATTACATCTGGCAGCAATTTGATGCCAATACATTCAACAAAACAATATAACACAAATTGACATTAATTAAATCAATCTATATAAATAAAAATGTAATATTTGTTTATGGGATTAACATAACTCAAAAACCACTGGACTAAATGAGACCAAATTAGGACACAATACACCTATCTGGCCAATGAGTGACCGTCACTCATAAAAACACTGAAAAACACAGCAGAAGAGACTTAAAAGCCAAGAAATAATAATAAAAAAAACATTACAACGCATGCACAAAACCACATATATACACATACACAAACATATACACACACACACACAAAACACATACACAGACTGGGCCACAGCAACGTGTGGCAGGGGACAGCTAGTAAGTTATAAATGTCCAATTAAAAACATTTCTAACAGCAATATAACCACATCCAAGTCCAGTTCAGCATCTCGAGTTCGAGTCCAAAGCCTGTCCCTTATCCATTCTCACGAATCATTGCGATTACTTGTTAATCCTGCTACCCAAACGCCTGGTCCCAGAACCATGATTAGAGCCTTTTCCTAAAGGAAAGGATAGATGGAGGCAACCTAATTTCACTGGGGAGTGTGTTCCACAGACGGGGGGCCACCACCGAGAAGGCCCTGTCTCTCATCCCCACCAATTGCGCTTGTGAAGGAGGCAGGATCGAGAGCAGGGCCTCCCCGGACGATCTTAGAATCCGAGGTGGATCATAGAGGGAGATACGTTTGAACAAGTAAGCTGGGCCAGAACTGTATAGGTCAGTGGTTCTCAACCTGGGGTCCCCAGATGTTTTTGGCCTACAACTCCCAGAAATCCCAGCCAGTTTACCAGCTGTTAGGATTTTTGGGAGTTGAAGGCCAAAAATATCTGGGGACCCCAGGTTGAGAACCACTGGTATAGGTCAAGACCAGCACTTTGAATTGTGCTTTGAACTGGACCAGCAGCCACTGGACCAGCGCCCATTGTTTACTGCAACTGTGTTTTTTGTTTATTGTAATGTTACTTTTTTCATGTAATTTTAATGCTACTGCTTCTTGTTTATGTTTTGGTTTTATTTTGATGTATTATGTTGTTCGGGCTTGGCCCCATGTAAGCCGCTCCGAGTCCCCATCGGGGAGATGGTGGCGGGGTATAAATAAAGTTTATTATTATTTATTATTATTATAACAGGGGGTGGTATGCTCCCTGTATGTGCCGTCGCGCCTGGGGGCTATTATTCTCAATAAAGGAGGGATGGACATGGCATATTTCCCCCAGGGGATTGCTTCTTGCCCTCCTATAGGAAACTGGAACTTTCAAGAACCCAAAACACTGTAAATAACTCAAAATAAGTTTTATTTATCACAAAGTCATTTCTTTAATGCAATGAGCTGGAAAACTTCAGAGGGGTGAAGGAAAATATACGTTACAGTCTTAATTAGTCCTGGGTCCAAGGGGTTTGAAGCTGAGAAGCCTCGCCAAGTTTCCTCTTTCCTCAATGGCTGTGAATGCCGGGGCAAACCACAACCCCAGTTCAGATGGCCTATGTTTTGAAGACTCAGGATCTTCCTTTGGTGCCAAAAGAACTGGTTTGAAGGCGCTTGGGTCTCCTCAATGTTGTCCAGGACGATCTGGACATAAAGCATGAGTCCCAAGGGTAAAAAACCTCAGAGTTGATGCTAAGAGGTAACTTAAATCAGGGTCTTTTAGAGTCAAAGTCTCTTACTCACATCCATCTGGTACAAACTCTGATGGCAGAATGAGAAAGGAAAGGAAGCTCTCCCCTCCTGCAGGAAGGGTGGAGCCAAACAGTACTGATTGACAGCTATAAGTAACCAATCCATACAACTATACATAAGCAGGGTAAAAGGGGCTAAACACGCCCAGCTCTTTCAGCCGCTTTCCCAAGGGGATGGATCTTGGGTGCCATTGCTTTGCCCACTGACTGGCCAGGGAAAGAACTGCCATCCATAATGGGGAGGAGGAGGCCCCGGGAGTTTCCAAACCCTGCTGTTGCCACGGCCTGGCTCTGCATGGCTTCCCTCAGCTGGGCTCCTTTGCTTTCCTGCGTAATCCTGGCAGTCCCCTCCCCCAGCACAATGGGCTGGCTGTGGAGGGACCAAGAATCATGGCTCTCTTCCCTGCATGTAGCTTGGCGCTGCCTGCTTTGCGGAGGGAAGGCCCGTGGGGCTCAACAGTTAGTTCTTGGTGCCTACAGGAGTGGGGAGGGGGCGTGGAGGGCAGAGGCAGGGCATCGCCTGTTCCCCTTGAACACTCAGAGGCCCTGAATATGGCTGGCCTCCGTCCCGTCTGCGTCCCACGTAGCCAGTCTTTCTCCTGCCTGCCCCATGTAATCTGGGTGCCTCAGACCCTCATGTGGTTGGTTAGCAAGAGGTCCCAGAGTAACTTCTCCTTCTCTCTCCTTCTCTCTCCCTCTTTCTCTAAAGTTTCACAGAGAACCTCCCCCACAGGCCCCAAGAACTTGCAAAACCAGGCCCGAATGAACACTGCCCCCAGCAATATTGCGCGGAAAAACCCTCCCTTGGCTCGGAACGGGGGCAGCGAAGCGGATGCCCAGATCCTGGAGCTCAACCAACAGGTGCGTCGGGGAGGGGAAGGAAGGGGAGGGCTCTGGGCAAAGGAAAGGCATCTTCTGGGGGACAGCCTGCTGCTCCCTCCCCTGCCTTGGCTGCACACATGTGGTGGCTCAGTCCTGATAAAAGTTTCTTCAGGACGAGGAGGATGATGGGTTGCAGATTTCTGAACATGTTTTAGAAGATAGTCATGATTTAAGAGAAACTTCACAGCTGCAGGTGGAGGAGTAGACCGCTCTATCTGTGAGCTCGGTGCTTGACGATTCCCAGGCTGGCCAGTCCCAGGGTAATGAGTTATTCAGCCTTGAAGGTGATGGGAATTTGGTTAGGGAGGACCGTTTGCAATTAAGGGTACGCCGAAGTGCTCGCCTTGCTAACAATTGGGAAGTTTGAGGTCAACGTAATGCTTTCATGCTAGGAAAGCATTAAATTTAACGATCTGATTGAAGTCAACCCTTTGTCAGTGCAACTTTGCTTACACCCTGTTAACTTCTCTGGAATTGCCTCAGCTTTTGGGGAAAGCTTTTGGCTCTTTGGGATTTTGGTTTTGATCTTGTCAAAGTTTGGGAGAATTTGTCATGCTGCCATAGATTCTTGTTTGACCAATGCTTGTGGATTATAGTTCGTGTTATTCTGCCTTTCCATTTAAGACTCTATTTTGGCTATTGAACTTTTGCAACCTTATTTCTATGTTTATGATTTTGCTTTTTCTTCAATAAACTACAAAACCTTGGTGTGTGGTGTTGTTCTGAGCAAGGTGAATCTATCCTGAGTTGTGACAACACACACAAGTGAGCCTGTGCCTGCTTTGGAAGGAGGCTCCCTTCTGCCCCAAACCCCTGCTGCTGGTGGTGGTGGGGACAACAACAACCCCTTTATTCCTGCAATGTGATGTTCTTTGGGAGGAGCCCAGGGGTGAACCAGAGCATCTTTTGGTAGCCTGCTGTTTTGTGTTTCTGTAAGGAACGCGGAGTTTGGGGGCTCACAACATCCCTGTGGAGTAGGCCCAGCTTAGGGAGAGGGAAGGAACCTGAGGCCAGAAGGCCCATCTGGGACCGTGGAGTTCCCCTGCCTTTCCCCTTCTGTCTGAAGAGTGTGCCTTTGGGAAGAAACAGGGAGAGGGGCCTCCTCCTCCTCTTCCCTTGGGCACAGCAGCCACCTGCACCTCTTTATCTTCTCTTACTGAATGAACTATATATCCCACCTTCCTCCAGAGATAAGATTCAAGCTGGCTTGTGCTAATTTTAAGACTAAGCTAAAATATTAGCTTACAAAAGTTATAAAAAGAATGGTATAACTGTTATTTTTAAAATCATGATTAAAAGCAGCTGTTTATTTATTTACTTATCGTCCCCTGCCACGCGTTGCTGTGGCCCACATGGGGGTTTTGTGTGGGAGGTTTTGCCCAATTCTGTTGATGGTGGGGTTCAGAATGCTCTGTGATTCTAGGTGAACTATAAATCCCAGCAACTACAACTCCCAAATGTCAAGATTCCATTTTCCCCAAACTCCACCAGTGTTCACATTTGGGCATATTGAGTATTCGTGTAGAGTTTAGTCCAGATCCATCATTGTTTGAGTCCACAGTGATCTCTGGATGTAGGTGAACTACAATTCCAAAACCAAAGGATACTGCCCACCAAACCCTTCCAGTATTTTCTGTTGGTCGTGGGAGATCTGTGTGCCAAGTTTGGTTCAATTCCATTGTTGGTGGGGTTCAGAATGCTCTTTGACTGTAGGTGAACTATAAATCCCAGCAACTACAACTCCCAAATGTCAAGATTCTATTTTCCGCAAACTACACCAGTGTTCACATTTGGGCATATTGAGTATTCGTGTAGAGTTTGGGCCAGATCCATCATTGTTTGAGTCCACAGTGATCTCTGGATGTAGGTGAACTACAATTCCAAAATCAAAGGATATTGCTCACCAAACCCTTCCAGTATTTTCTGTTGGTCATGGGAGATCTGTGTGCCAAGTTTGGTCCAATTCCATCGTTGGTGGGGTTCAGAATGCTCTTTGATTGTAGGTGAACTATAAACCCCAGCAACTATAATTCCCAAATGACAAAATCATAATTTTTTTTGAGTGAAGGACATACATTGGGTTGTTTGGTGTCTTGTGCCCAAATTTGGTTTCAATTCGTCCAGTGGTTTTTGGGTTCTGTTAATCCCACAAACGAACATGACATTTTTATTTATATAGATTTATCGTATCAGGAGTGAACAAAACAGTTGTATTGTATTTTTAAAACCCCCACAAAGTTTACAAACTTGGCATTCTATTAAATGCCCTTTGACCACTATCTGGCCACTTGGAGTGCCTCTGGTGATGCTATCAGAAGGTCCTCCCTTGTGCATGTGGCAGGGCTCAGGTTGCATTGCAGCAGGTGGTCAGTGGTTTGCTCTTCTCCACACTCGCATGTCGTGGATTCCACTTTGTGGCCCCATTTCTTAAGTTTGGCTCTGCATCTTGTGGTGCCAGAGCACAGTCTGTTCAGCGCCTTCCAAGTCGCCCAGTTTTCTGCGTGCACAAGAGGGTCTCTCATTGGGTATCAGCCACTGATAGAGGTTCTGGGCTTGAGCCTGCCACTTTTGGATTCTCGCTTGCAGCTATAAAACACATTAAAAACCCACATAGCAGTAAAGAAGTAAAATTACAGCCCAAGACTTCATACACACAGCCTGCCGTTCTGTAATCTAGCTCTCAAAGGTCTGTTTGAATAAAAATGTATTTAGCTTCTGAGGAGAAAGGGGTAGGAAGGGATGTCATGAATGACTATTCAATGATTTGAAGAATAGGTTCTTTTTATTGCAATTTCCAGTGTGAGAGGGTATATCAGATTACAGAAAAACATTTAGACAAAGAATGACATTGGACATACAGGTATACAGATTCTATGCAACTACATTGGATTTACAATTACTATTGGTTAACAAACAAACAGAGGGGAATTACATCTTCTTTTCAAAATTATTGTTTACTTTTTTTCTCACCGCTGTGCTCCCCTCCCCCCTTCCAAGCCACGGCTTTTACATATCATCTGTCCAAAATTTCAATTCTTCTTGTGGAGGTAACTTTCCTTCTTTATTTTTTAATCCTTTTTCAATAAATTACATTTTCACTCAACATTCACACCACATGTACACACATTCGTCCTCAGGCATTCCAATATTACCATATCATTTTCTCCCTCCTTGGAGAAGCACCTGTTAGGCCAGATCCTGCTTCCCTGCAGCCTGCCTCCAAACTTCCATAATTTCAGAACGCTGAGATGCCAAAACTTCTTTCCCGAAGAACAATATCAAGGACCAGACCTCTGTTTTCCATGCAGCAGAGCCTGACTCCCTGCACAAAATCCAAGACTGCAAAAGTGCACTTCTTCCTCTTCCCTTGAGAAAGAAGCCCCAAAGTGACCAGTCTCCTCCCATGCAAATCTGCCACTCCATGATACACTATCTCTCTCCTTCCCATGGAGCAGAGCATGGTGGGTGAGTCAGACTCCTCAGGTCTGCCACACTTTGAGCATTAGTAGTCTTTTATAGGAATATGCTACTGATGTCATCCCAAAGTTGTAAATTAGTTATAGGTGTCTTCCATTCTGGATCCATCTCAGTTTCCTGGCCAGATGTTGATTCTTCTTGATTGGTGTTGATCTTACGTTGACTTCCTTCTTAACATTGTAAACATTTCATAGAATCATAGAATCAAAGAGGTGGAAGAGACCTCATGGGCCATCCAGCCCAACCCCCTGCCAAGGAGCAGGAATATTGCATTCAAATCACCCTTAACAGATGGCCATCCAGCCTCTGTTTAAAAGCTTCCAAAGAAGGAGTCTCCACCACACTCCGGGCCAGAGAGTTCCACTGCTGAACGGCTCTCATAGTCAGGAAGTTCTTCCTCATGTTCAGATGGAATCTTCTTTCTTGTTATCACTGTCCCAATTCTTATCAGAGTTTACTTTTTCAGCTGTCATTAGCAACTTTTAATTACAGTCCAGCAAGCAGGTAGTGTCCTAGTTCTCCTCCTCTCCATACGCTAAAGTGCATAGATGTGTTTTCAAAAGTTTCTTAAAGGAGAGGAGGGTGGGGGCCATTTTTATTTCACTAGGGAGGGAGTTCCAGAGATGGGAAGCAATCACAGGGAAGGCCCCCTCTCTCGTTCCCACCACCCAAGCTTGTGACAAAGGTTGGACTGAGAGCAGGGCCTTCTCCATTGACTGCAGTACAAGGGATGGTCTGCATGGGGAGATGTCATGAATAACTTTTCAATAAATGTAAAGCATAGGGTTTTTTTTTTATGCCATTTCTAATGAGATGGTAGATCAGAACTTTTGCAGAACTTTTGTTTATTTATTTATTTACATTTCTATGCCATCCTTCTCACCCCGAAGGGTACTCAGAGCGGCTTACAAGATATATATATATACACACATACACACACACACACACACACACAATATATTATATTATTAGCATAGTGCAATATCAGTATTAAATATTACTATATTGTACTATACCATTATATTGTAATATTATTAGTAATATAAATAATTATAATATATTATTATTATTAGTATTGCATTATATTATCATATTATAAACTTTTACACAAAGAATGACATTGGACATACAGATTCTATGCAACTACATTGGATTTACAATTACATTGGCTAATAATCACCATTCAAACACACGTACACGCATTCATCCACATGCATCCAACTATTACCATATCAATTTCTCCCTCCTTGGAGAAGCACCTGTTAGGCCAGACCCCGCTTTCCTGCAGCCTGCCAATGCATAGTTCCAAAACGTCTATAACTTCAAAACTTCAAAATGCATCCTTTCCCTAAGCACAATGTCAAGGACCAGATCTGTGTTTTCCATTCAGCAGAACCTGACTCCCTGCACAAAATCTAAGACTCCAAAACACACTTCTTCCTCTTCCCTTGAGAAAGAAGCCCCAAAGTGACCAGAATCATGCTTTCCCATAGCATATCTGACACTCTCCATACGTACACTATCTCTCTCCTTCCCATGGAGCAGAGCATGGCGGGTGAACCAGACTCCTCAGGTCTGCCACACTTTGAGAATCATTAGACTAAGTCTTTTATAGGAATATTCTGCTGATGTTGTCCCAAAGTTGTAAATTAATGATAGGCATCTTCCTATCCAAATAAGGATAGGTGTCTGTCACACTTTGAACATTATTAGATTGAGTCTTTTATAGGAATATTTTATTTATTTATTTATTATTTACAGTATTTGTATACCTCTTTTCTCACCCCCAAGGGGACTCAAAGCGGTTTACATATAAGTAATGGGAAAATTCAATGCCAGTACAATTACAATTATACACTACAGTTAGACATAAATCAAATTAAAACAATACATCCATAACCAATAAAACAATAATTAAAACCATAAAACAGTCTCGTCTGTCCAATTGTTGTTCCAGGCATTGTCTTTCCGAAATGCTGCATACGTTTACTTCTACTGCCCGAAGGTCTGCTCCCAAAAGCATGATTTTGATTTTTTTCTAAAAGCCAGGAGGGTGGGAGCGGATCTTACCTCATTTGGGAGTGTGTTCCATATGGGGGGGGGGGGCACAGCCGAGGAGGCCCTGTCTCTCGTCCCTGCCAGGCGCATCTGTGCTGCTGACGGGAGCGGATGATCTTAGATTCTGCTGATGTTGTCCCAAAGATGAAAAATAATGATAGGTGTCTTCCATCCCGCCTCCATCTCAGTTTCCTGGCCAGATGTTGATTCTTCTTGATTGGTGTTGATCTTATTTTTATTTTATTTAAAACTTTTATATGCTGACCTTCTCTAACCTTCATAGAGGGACTCAGACCAGCTCACAACAGAATTCAATAATAACCATACAATATAAGATCATAATACAAACATAATACAATAACAAGTTAAAATTACATATAGATCAGATTTACCAATAAGCCAAATCACCAAGATAAAATCATGTCCAATTAAGGATCTGAGGATGCTTGCCATAGATGCAGGCGAAACATCAGGAGAAATGCCTCTAGAACATGGCCATATAGCCCGAAAAAACCCACAAGAACCTAGTGATTCCAGCCATGAAAGCCTTCGACATGTCCAATTAAGTCCACGTGTGTGATCGATAACTTTGTTCTGTGGCCGGTCTCAACCATTACTCTGGGAATGCTTCCTTCCATAGCCAGGATTTCACCAGCCTCCTGAAGGACAGGAGGGAGGGGGCAGATCTAATCGCAATCGGGAGAGAGTTTCATAGCTGAGGGGTCACCACAGAAAAGGCCCATGTTGACTTCCTTCTTAGCATTGTAAACATTTATCTTATCACTGTCCAGTTCTTATCACAGTTTTCTTTTCAGTTCTTATTAGCAACTTTTAATTACAGTCCAGCAAGCAGGTAGCTAGTCATTGCAGGCCTTGGTCTTTTAGAATTGGTCTCCATCCATCCATTCATTCCCACACATCATATTAAATTCACATTTGTCAACTCTGCAATGATATTTTCATGACAGAGATGCAATTAGATAAATAGGCTAGACCCAAACCATTTAGGGCTTCTGGAGCCCTAAACTGAAATTGACAAGCTGGAATGTGTCCAGAGGAGGGCAACTAAAATGCTCAAGGGTCTGGAGAACAAGCCCTATGAGGAGCGACTTAAGGAGCTGGGCATGTTTAGCCTGAAGAAGAGAAGGCTGAGAGGAGATATGATAGCCATGTATAAATATGTGAGAGGAAGCCACAGGGAGGAGGGAGGAGCAAGCTTGTTTTCTGCTTCCCTGGAGACTAGGACGCAAGGGAACAATGGCTTCAAACTACAAGAGAGGAGATTCCATCTGAACACGAGGAAGAACTTCCTGACTGTGAGAGCCGTTCAGCAGTGGTACTCTCTGCACCGGAGTGTGGTGGAGGCTCCTTCTTTGGAAGCTTTGAAACAGAGGCTGGATGGCCATCTGTCAGGGGTGATTTGAATGCAATATTCCCGCTTCTTGGCAGAATGGGGTTGGACTGGATGGCCCAGGAGATCTCTTCCAACTCTTTGATTCTATGATTCTATGAGCCACTTCTCAATCGAAACAGTCCCATAGCTTGTGCTCATCCTGCATACTGCCACATGTCCAGAGAGCTCCCAATCACAAGGGCCGGCCTGGGACTGGCTTGGCAGGGCCCGTGGGGAAAGGCCTTCCCTTCTCAAACCTCTCCTTTTTTCCTGGTGTTGCAGTTGATGGACCTGAAGTTGACGGTGGATGGCCTGGAAAAGGAGCGCGACTTCTACTTCAGCAAATTGCGGGACATCGAGCTGATTTGCCAGGAGCACGAGAGCGAGAGCAGCCCCATCGTTGCAGGCATCATCGGCATCCTGTACGCCACAGAGGTCAGTGCCGGGGGTGGAAAGAGGGAGGGAGAGGGGAAAGCCAGGTCAAGGGGGGGGCGCCTGCCTCCGTGGCCCATTCTGAAGGGATAATGGCTCCCTCTCTGACTTCTAACTTCGATCCCGTCTTTGTCACAAGTATGTCTGGCAAGGACGAGAGACAGGGCCTTCTCAGTGGTGGCCCCTCGACTATGGAACGCCCTCCCTAGGGATATTAGATCACCCCCTTCCCTTTTAACATTCTGAAAGAAAGCCAAGATGTGGCTTTTTGAGCAGGCATTTGCAAATGCAATATAACAGACACAGAGAAAAAGAAATGGAACGACTGGACGACACTATTGGATATGTATTGTCGAAGGCTTTCATAGCCGGAATCACTGGGTTGTTGTAGGTTTTGTCGGGCTATATGGCCATGTTCTAGAGGCATTTTCTCCTGACGTTTCGCCTGCATCTATGGTAAGCCTACCACCTACCACTAAGGAGGCTGTTCTGGTCATGAACCGGTGCTTGGCCACTGTCTCGGACTGGATGAGGGACAACAGATTGAAACTAAATCCAGACAAGACAGAGGTACTCCTGGTCAGTCGTAAGGTACGGCGTTACAGCCTGTGCTGGACGGGGTCACACTCCCCCTGAAAGCTCAGGTACGCAGTCTGGGAGTTCTCCTGGATTCATCGCTGAGCCTGGAACCCCAGGTCTCAGCGGTGGTCAGGGGAGCATTCGCACAATTAAAACTTGTGCGCCAGCTGCGTCCGTACCTTGGGAGGGCTGACTTGGCCACAGTCGTACACGCTTTGGTTACATCCCGCTTAGACTACTGCAACGCTCTCTACGTGGGGTTGCCTTTGAAGACTGCCCGGAAACTGCAGCAAGTCCAACGCGCGGCAGCCAGATTACTAATGGGGGCTGGATACAGGGAGCACACCACTCCGCTGTTACGCCAGCTCCACTGGCTGCCAATTAGCTTCCGAGCACAATTCAAAGTGCTGGTGTTGACCTATAAAGCCCTAAACGACTCCGGCCCTGTTTACCTCTCCGAACGTATTCTCCCCTACGAACCATCAAGATTATTAAGATCATCTGGAGAGGCCCTGCTCTTGGTCCCACCGGCCTCGCAAGCGCGCCTGGTGGGAACGAGGGACAGGGCCTTCTCGGTGGTGGCCTCGCGACTCTGGAACTCTCTCCCTCTGGAGGCCAGAACCGCCCCATCCATCCTAACATTTAGGAAACGGGTGAAGACATGGCTGTGGAGTCAGGCCTTCGATGAATGAGACAACACCATAGGACCCTGGATGGAAGTTGATGTAGATCCATCTTAATAGGACGACTGACCACTGTAGTTTTATATATAGTGTTTTTAAAGTTGTTTTTGTAATTGTGATATATGATATTTTAATGAGTGTATATGTTTTTTATGGCTGGAAACCGGGCTGAGTCCCTCAATGAGGTTGAGAAGCTCGGTATAGAAAACTGTGAAATAAATAAATAAATAAATAAATAAATAAATAAATAAGCATCCTCAGAGATAGAGAGGTCTGTTGGAAGAAGGAAAATGGGTTTATATATCTGGAATGACCAGGGTGGGACAAAGGACTCTTGTCTGCTGGAGCTAGGTGTGAATGTTTCAACTGACCACCTTGATTAGCATATAATTGCCATAGATGCAGGCGAAACGTCAGGAGAGAATGCCTCTAGACCATGGCCATATAGCCCGAAAAACCTTACAACAACCCAACTATTGGATAATGCTTTTAACTAGGAGACTCAAACTGATACATGTTTTATTGATATTGATTGTTTTATCTGGTTTTATATTTAAATTAACTGTTTTAATTGTATTTCATGTCTTTAATGTTGACTGTAAACCGCCCTGAGTCGCCTGCGGGCTGAGAGGGGTGGTATATAAATATAGTATATATAAAAAATAAAATAACTAGAAGATGGCCCCTGGGGTCCCATGGTCTGCTGCTGTCCTTTGATTTGGCCGCAGTGACTAAATGGGATAATAATAATAATAATAATAATAATAATAATAATAATACCCTGCTACCATCTCCCCAAGGGACTCAGTGCGGCTTACATGAGGTCGAGCCCACAATACAACAATACAAGCAATAACAACAACAATACAAAGCAAAGCAATTAAAATAAATCTCATACACAAATAGCATAAACATAAACAAAAACACAAGGCACATTTAAAAAACTATGGCTGGGCCAAATGTAATTGAACTTTAAAAAATAACGCTGGGCATGAACAATATAGAAGAGATGGGGCATTGGTAGAAATGTACAGGCAGTCTTAAATCACTAGGTTCTTGTGGGTTTTTTCGGGCTATATGGCCATGTTCTAGAGGCATTCTCTCCTCACGTTTCGCCTGCATCTATGGCAAGCATCCTCAGAGGTAGTGAGGTCTGTTGGAATTAGGAAAATGGGTTTATATATCTGTGGAAAGACCAGGGTGAGACAAAGGACTCTTGTCTGCTGGAGCTAGGTGTGAATGTTTCAACTGACCACCTTGATTAGCATTTGAAGGCCAGGCAGAACCTGGGGGAATCTTTTGTTGAGAGGTGTTAAGGTGTGCCTTAAGGAGAAAATGCCTCTAGAACATGGCCATATAGCCCGAAAAAACCTACAAGAACCTAGTGATTCCAGCCATGAAAGCCTTCGACAATACAGTCTTTAAATCAGTATAAAGTGCTTTTATAAACCCTTGTACTGCTGAACTGCCAACTTGAAGGTTGGCAGTTCGAAACCACGGGTTGGTGTGAGCTCCTGCCGTTGGCCCCAGCTCCTGCCAACCTAGCAGTTCGAAAACATGCAAATGTGAGTAGATCAATAGGTACCGCCTTGGCGGGAAGGCAAACAGGTGCTCCCAACAGTCATGCCGGCCACTCGACCAGGAGGTGTCTATGGACAATGCTGGCTCCTTGGTGTGGAAATGGAGATGAACACCTCCCCCAGAGCCGGAGATGAAAGGGGAAGCCTTTGCCTTTGAATTTCTGTCACATTTTATCAAGGCATTTAATGTTTGTGTTTGTATAGATGTCTCAATCTGCTCTGAGTCCCCTTGGGGAGATAGAGCGGAATATAAATTTATTTATTTATTTATTTATTTATAATTCAAACTTATATGCGGCCACTCCCCTGGGGCTCGGAGCGGCTTACAAGAACAGGCTAAAATCTAACACAATTTAAAACAATTTAAAACAATTTAAAAACAGCAATATCAAAGATCAAAGGCCTGTCGAAATAGATATGCCTTCCATGCCCTGCAGAAAGCTGATAAGTCCCGCAAGGCACAGACTTCAGGTGGCAGAGTATTCCAGAGTGATGGTGCTACTGCTGTGAAGGCTCTGTGCCTGGTTGCTGTTAGGCGCAAGGTCTTGACACTGGGAATTTCCAAGAGATCTTGGTCCTCAGAACGGAGGGATCTCTGGGGTTGGGAGGGGGTGAGGCGGTCCCTCCGGTACATTGGCCCCAGACCATGCAAGGCCTTCAAGGTGAGTCCCATCCCTTTGAAAGTGATCCGGTGCTCAATGGGTAACCAATGCAGCTGCAGGAAGATTGGGGTGATGTGGCATCTCATCGGAGTTCCTGCAAGAAGCCGAGCAGCTGCGTTTTGTACCAACTTGAGCTTCCAGATCACCAACAGAGGAAGGCCAATGGAGAGGGCGTTATAGTAGTCCAGTCTTGAGATGACCGTGGCCTGGATCACCGTAGCTAGGTCGTCCCTGGACAGGTAGGGGGCCAACCGTCTAGCCTGCCGCAGGTGAAAGAAGGCGGTTCTGCTCACGGCGGAGACCTGGGCCTCCATTGTCAGCAGAGGGTCCAAAAGGACTCCCAGACTCTTTACCAATGATGACGGGCGTAGTGCCTCGCCATCCAGGGTAGGCAGCTGGATGTCCCCACTGCCCGGTCGACCCAGCCATAGGATCTCCGTCTTTGCTGGATTCACCCTCAACCTGCTGGCACACAGCCATCCAGTAACGGCCTCGAGGCACTGATGGAAACAATCGGGTACAGAGTCCGGTCGGCCTTCCATCTTCAGCACCAGCTGAGTGTCATCAGCTTAAATGTGTTGTTGTTGTTGTTGTTGTTATGATTATTATTATTGGAGGAGAGGACCACTCAACCTTGCTCCCGTCTCCTTGCAGGAAGGTTTTGCCCCCCCAGAAGACGACGAACTGGAAGAGCCCCACCCGGAAGACCAGGATGAGTACTAGCCGCGTGCATCCGTGCGTGCGCCTGTTGGTGCGCGCCCTTTGCTCGCTGTCCCGCCATGAGAGAGACCGCCCCCACGCTCCTCACTGACCATGGACATTTACGGTTTCGCATTGTACAGCCTCGTCCTGCACAGTCACACATTATAACAGGTTTCTACCGACACGAGAGGCCCAGGTGATCTCTGTCCGTTTGCAAGTCCCACGGGGAACCCCCCCACCCCCACTTCCAGCTCCTGTGGTCCATAGGCATCCGTAGAGGGAGGCAATCCGCACTGTAAATAGGCCTGTGGGGGCGAGGGGGGTGGTCTGGAGGTCTGGTCCGATGCCCCAGCCTCCCTCCCCACCCTCGTCTCATCCCATCCCATCCCACCCTACCCCATCTCCCTTATTTATTGATTTCAGTTGTCTTGGGTGTGAGCGCTCCCAATCACTTGTATTATATGGAGAGACAAATGCGTTGTATATTTTTCCGTACTGGATTTCACTAGCACTTTGCCTGTCGTGTTCATGCTGAGCCGGGCCAAGCGCCGGCGCCCCTCCTTGTTGCATACGACCCGTGCGTGGGCTACGGGTTCAAGCCCAGCACTGGAAGCCAGCTCAGTGGGTGGCTGCAAGGAGGGTCGCTTGGGGGGCGGGATGGGGGGGAGAAGAGTTAGACTTGGAGTATTTATTTATTGGTTGGGGTGGATGGGTAGAGGAAGGGAAATGCCATGGGTGCTGCTGCTCCTCCTGCTTTCCCAGCTGCTTTTATCTGACAACATATCAAGCAGAGATGAGGGGAAGGGAGGGAACTGGACGGAAGGGCGCCTCGCTCCGCCGGGGGCTTGGCTTGGGATGTGTGGCCGCCTGGGAGAGAAGGGCGATGATGGCGCCCAGGAACACTCTGCCCCTCATAGACATCCCCTTTTGAGTTGAACCATCTCTGTTTTGAGTTGCACCCGCGGGTCCCGACGAGGTTTCGTTCCATGCGGTTTTGACGAAAGAGCCACACAGACTCTGACTTGGCCCCGATTCCCTGTTTGCATTGCTTGTTCGATCACAGACACCGGTGTGCAAAGCCTGCATCTGTGTTGCGTTTTATTTTAAATAAACTCGTGTGGTTAAAAACGAAAAGCCTTGTCCCGCGCCGTCTGTGGTGGGGAGGCCGAGCCTCCGTCTTGAGATCGATGGGGGTAGATGGAAGTCCGGCCCCCAAAGAGCGCAGAGCTGGGCTTCGGCCAGGAGAGCAGCCTTTGTTTCGCAGCAAGCGGATCTTCGCCATGTCCCATGTGTCACGTTGCCAGGGCTCCACCTTGTTGAGGTAGAGATGAATCAAAACTCCCAGTTTAAACAAACAGTTTAATTAAAACAGCACTTACTTGCTGGCTGTTTTTATAGTCCAAAATATAAAACAAAGAAATAGCACGCAGCTACAGAATAAACAAAACTGATAGCAAAAATAACTTCGTAGTCAACAGGGTCCAGTCCAGTGGTCAAATGCCGAGAGTTCAATAACAGAGTCCAGGGATCAAGAGTCTATACCGTAGTCAAAAGCCAGTCCAAAGGTTCAAGGTTCCAGGATTCCAAGGTTACAGGTCAGGACATTGAAAAATCCAACATTGAAAAATCCTGGGGGGAAAACCAGCAGCATCCACCACCAAAATGCAACAAATACTTTTCTCCCAAAGATAAATCTCAACGTTAGCTCCTTAAATCCAGTAACACCCAGCTGCAACCCATCTCCTGCACATCTCCACCCTTAATTGCTTTTACCTGTAAACTGTTACTAACAAACTACTCAGCCCTTTAGAACCAAGACTTACATTAACCCTTCCATCTCCAACTGCCAGGTGTACTACCACCAACCACCATCAACTATGGAACATATGACACATGCACAAGACACACAGACAAGAGTAGAAATGAACAGAAAAATCTTTACTCTTAATAGCAGAGGTGAAACACAAACTTGCAAGGTTGCATACAGAAAACAAACAGTGCAAGAAACTTACGTATTTTTGGTAAGTAATACAAAATAAGGCATCTTCATCTTCAGTCAAATGAGAAAACAAAACATAAACCTTGAGCAAACAGCTATTCCACCATAGCCTCCTTTAGAGCAGCATGATGGCTTCTCTCTAACTTGCTCCTCAGAGTAGAGCCTTTGAGCATAGATCTCCTCAGAGAAAAAGCTCTCCAGAACTGTATTCCAAAAACCATACAGTTACACCCTGTCGAGTGTGGTCCAAGATTGCTGGTTGACCTATTTATTTATTTATTTTATTTATTTGGGGCATTTATTAACCGCCATTCTCAGCCCACTCGGGCGACTCACGGCGGTGTACAGTACAAAAGGCAATTCACACAAAGACAAGTACAACAGCATATTAACCATACAACAATACAACAGTTAAAATTACACTAACTAATCCGCTTCATCTCGTAATAGAATCGTGACCAATCTCGTATTCCTTGTACCATTCCAGTCGTCTTTACCACATTACTGTAGCACTTAGTCAAATGCCTTCTCAAACAACCACGTCTTTAGGCTCTTGCGGAATGTCATAAGGGAGGGCGCCTGTCTGATGTCTACAGGGAGGGTGTTCCACAGCCGGGGGGCCACCACCGAGAAGGCCCTATCCCTCGTCCCCGCCCGGCGTGCCTGTGAGGCAGGCGGGATCGAGAGAAGGGCCTCCCCAGACGATCTCAAGGTCCTCGTGGGCTCATAGGCCAAGATGCGGTCTGAAAGGTATTTTGGGCCGGAGCCGTTAGGGCTTTGTAGGCTAACACCAGCACCTTAAATTGGGCCCGGTAGCAAATCGGCAGCCAGTGGAGCTGGGACAACAAGGGTGTTGTGTGCTCCCTGTATCCGCTCCAGTTAGTAACATGGCTGCCGCACGCTGAACCAGCTGAAGCTTCCGGGCCGTTTTCAAGGGCAGCCCCACGTAGAGAGCGTTGCAGTAGTCAAGCCGGGATGTGACCAGAGCGTGTACCACCGTGGCCAAGTCAGACTTCCCGAGATACGGGCGCAGCTGGCGCACGAGCCGAAGCTGTGCAAATGCTCCCCTGGTCACCGCTGAAACCTGGGGATCCAGGCTCAACGATGAATCCAGGGTCACACCCAAGCTGCGAACCTGCGCCTTCAAGGGGAGTGCGACCCCATCCAGCACAGGCTGTAACCCTATCCCTGTTCGGCCTTGCGACTGACCAGGAGTACCTCTGTCTTGTCTGGATTTAGTTTCAGTTTGTTCGCCCTCATCCAGACCGTCACAGCGGCCAGGCACCGGTTCAGGACCTCGACAGCCTCCTTAGTAGCAGGTGGAAAGGAGTGACAGAGTTGGACATCATCTGCGTACAGATGACACCGCACCCCGAAACTCCGGATGATCTTACCCAGCGGCTTCATGTAGATATTAAACAGCATGGGGGACAGTATGGAACCCTGTGGAACCCCACAGGTCAAAGGCTGTGGTGTTGAACAAGAGTCCCCCAATAACACCTTCTGGGTACGACCCTCCAGAAATGACTGGAGCCACTGCAGAGCAGTGCCCCCGAGACCCATTTCCGCAAGGCGCCCCAGAAGGATACCGTGGTCGACGGTATCGAAGGCCAGCTGAGAGGTCCAGGAGCACCAACAGGGACACACTCCCCCTGTCTAGCTCCCCGCAGATCATCCACTAAGGCGACCAAGACTGTCTCGGTACCATGTCCCGGTCTGAAGCCAGACTGTGCCGGATCCAGATATCCGTGTCTCTCAAGAATACCTGGAGTTGTGAGGCCACCACGCTTTCCATGACTTTGCCCAAAAAGGGGAGATTGGAAACAGGCCGAAAGTTGTCGAATTTAGTGGGGTCCAGTGATGGTTTCTTCAACAGCGGTTTTATAACTGCTTGTTTTAAGCACGCTGGAATCTTGCCTTCCCTAAGGGAGGCATTAACCACCACCGTTACCCACTCAGCTGGTTGACCTACATTACCAGCTGCCCATAATAATTACCATCATAAGGTTTTTCTTCAACACACACACAAACTTGCTCCTGCTACAACTTACTGTAACATGTTTTAACCCTTATTTTTTGGATTTATGTACAACATTTATATGCTGCCCTTCTCACCCCAAAGGGGACTCTGAGCAGCTTACAAGATATATATATATATATATATATATATATATATATATATATATATATATATACACACACACATACATACATACATACATACACACACACACACACACACACACACACACATACATACATACACACACACAGTATATTCTGGCATATAAGACTACTTTTTAACCCAAGAAAATCTTCTCAAAAGTCAGGGGTCGTCTTATACGCGGGTGTAGTCTTATGCATGGGAGTCGTCTTAACTCTATATTTTAACTGGAAAAGTTGGGGGTCGTCTTATACGCCCAGTCGTCTTATATGCCGAAATATACGGATTATACACAGGGTTAGTCAAAATGAATAGGCCAATAAGAAAATTAATTTTAGACGAATGTATGTTTACTGTAACCAAACCACAGCTACGTAGCGACAGATAAACTATCAAAGTTTTTTTTGAGCAACACACATGTACGTTAATGCCGCTAGGCGTCGCTAGGGGTCGCTGTTTTCAAAATGGCGGAATCAAGCAAAGAGAAGGCGTTTTGTGTGATGACATTTGCTAAAACAATGTCAGTAATTACGGTCCAGCGAGAATTTCAAGGGTTAGGGTTAGGGTTAGGGTTAGGGTTAGGGTTAGGGTTAGGGATAGGGTTAGGGTTAGGGTTAGGGTTAGGGTTAGGGTAGGGTTAGGGATAGGGATAGGGTTAGGGTTAGGGTTAGGGATAGGGTATAGGGTTAGGGTTAGGGTAGGGTTAGGGTTAGGGTAGGGTTAGGGTTAGGGGGTTAGGGTTGAGGTTAGGGTTAGGGTTAGGTTAGGGTTAGGGTTTAGGGTTTAGGGATAGGGTTAGGGTTAGGGTTAGGGTTAGGGTTAGGGATAGGGTTAGGGTTAGGGTTAGGACCTCAACGAACACCTTCCCAGACGTTGCTGCATTCGATGCCATTACGTCGGATGTGCTGCAACGGATGTGGAATGAACTGGACTATCGCTTGGACATCTGCCGTGTCACACGGGGCGCCCATATCGAACATCTCTGAAGGTGAGACAAAACTTTGATAGTTTATCTGTCGCTACGTAGCTGTAGTTTGGTTACAGTAAACATACATTCGTCTAAAATTAATTTTCTTATTGGCCTATTCATTTTGACTAACCCTGTATATATATATATATACACATACACACACACAATATATTATATTATTAGCATAGTACAATATCAGTATTATATATTACTATACTAGCCGTCCCCTGCCAGGCGTTGCTGTGGCCCAGTCTGATGATCTGGAAAATAAAGTACTGAAAAAGTCTTGGTTTCTAATATATGTAATTTCTTTCTGCTTATGGGTAAACAGTATTTCTCGCTGTTTCTTTGTCAGTGTTGATGTGGAGATTGTCTGGTTTGCCTACTCTGGAACACACAAAATATTATTGTCCTTCTTTAATGGTCCCTTTCAAATCTATGATACTATATCTCTGTGTGTGAATCATATCTATCTATATCTATGGCTGGAGGGCTCTTTGTCAGGAGGCTTTGATTATGTTTTCTTGCCCTGGCAAAGGGAGTTGGATGGCCTTATTTTCTGTTGGTCATGGGGGTTCTGTGTGGAAAGTCTGCCCCGATTCTGTCGTTCGTGGGGTTCAGAATGCTCATTGTAGATGAACTATAAATCCCAGTAACTACAACTCCCAAATGTCAAGGCCTATTTCCCCCAAACTCCCTCTGTGTTCATATTTGGGCATACGGAAGATTTGTGCCAAGTTTGGTCCAGATCCATCATTGTTTGAGTCTACAGTGCTCTCTGGATGTAGGTGAACTACAACTTCCAAACTCAAGGTCAATGCCCACCAAACCCTTCTAGTGTTTTCTGTTGGTCATGGGAGTCCTACCTGCCAAGATTGGTTAAATACCATTATTGGTGGAGTTCAAAATGCTCTTTGATTGTGTTAGAGACCCTAAATTGGGTCTTCTTAGGTCCACATCACGGGAATACGTAAGGAAGGAGACAGTCCCAAAAAAGATCAAAAAACAAGGTTTATTTTAGTTTCTTCATGAAGATGGACAGCCTGGCAGCATACACAGATGCTACCCTTCAAGTGACTGTCGCTCCCTCCTCTGTTTCTGCAGACTTTTATGCTCAAGTAATAGGTCGTGGAAAGTACTCTCTTCGCAGACCCTCTCCCTTGACCTTTTGATGGAAAGTACCTTCTTGTACCTGCAGACTGCGCTTAACCACAACCTTTGAACTTAACCACAACACAACTTCCGACCTCTACATGTCACATCTTGTTTCTTAAAAACATTTTCTTTCCTGTTGCTCCTTTTCTACATAGAAAGGGTATGTTTCCCTTTTGCTGTTAGTTTCATTCAAAGCCCCTTGCTTTGCATTTGCAAATTTCACTCAAAGACCCTTTCAATTGTAGGTGAACTATAAATCCCAGCAGCTACAAGTCCCAAATGACAAACTCAGTTTTTTTGAGTGAAGGACATACATTGGGTTGTTAGGTGTATGCTGACCAAATTTGGTGTCAATTCCCCCAGTGGTATTAGTTCTGCTGATCCCACAAAGGAACACTACATTTTGATTTATATAGATAGATTGTACTATACTATTATATTGTAATATTATTAGTAATATTACATGTAATATAAATATATATAATAATATATTATTATTAGTAGTATTATATTGTATTATATTGTACTACATGGAGCCCCCAGTGGCGCAGTGGGTTAAACCCCTGTGCTGGCAGGACTGAAGACTGACAGGTCGCAGGTTCAAACCCAGGGAGAGGCGGATGAGCTCCCTCTATCAGCTCCAGCTCCTCATACATGAGAGAAGCCTCTAACAAGGATGATAAAAACGTTGCCCGGGCGTCCCCTGGGCAACGTCCTTGCAGACGGCCAATTCTCTCACACTAGAAGCGACTTGCAGTTTCTCATGTTGCTCCTGTGCCCAGGGGGGAGTCTCTCATTGGGTATCACCCATGGATTGAGGTTCTGGGTTTGAGCCTGCCACTTTTGGACTCTCGCTTGCTGAGGTGTTCCAGCGAGTGTCTCTGTAGATCTTAGAAAACTATTTCTAGATTTAAGTCGTTGACGTGCTGGTTGATACCCAAACAGGGGATGAGCTGGAGATGTCTCTGCCTTGGTCCTTTCACTATTGGCTGCTACTTCCTGGCGGATGTCAGGTGGTGCAATACCGGCTAAGCAGTGTAATTTCTCCAGTGGTGTAGGGCACAGACACCCCGTGATAATGCGGCATGTCTCATTAAGAGCCACATCCACTGTTTTAGCGTGGTGAGATGTGTTCCACACTGGGCATGCCTACTCAGCAGCAGAGTAGCATAGCGCAAGGGCAGATGTCTTCACTGTGTCTGGTTGTGATCCCCAGGTTGTGCCAGTCAGCTTTCGTATGATATTGTTTCTAGGCACCCACTTTTTGCTTGATGTTCAGGCAGTGCTTCTTGTAGGTCAGAGCACGGTCCAGAGTGACTCCCAGATATTTCGGTGTGCTGCAATGCTCCAGTGGGATTCCTTCCCAGGTGATCTTCAGAGCTCGGGATGCTTCTCTGTTCTTAAGGTGAAAAGCACATGTCTGTGTTTTGGATGGGTTAGGGATCAGCTGGTTTTCCCTGTAATAGGCAGTGAAAGCACCTAGAGCTTTGGAGAGCTTCCGTTCTACCATCTCAAAGCTCCCTGCTTGAGCGGTGATGGCACGATCATCAGCATAGATGAAGCTCTCTGTCCCTTCTGGCAGTGGCTGGTCATTTGTGTAGATGTTGAACATGGATGGGGCAAGCACGCTCCCCTGAGGCAGGCCGTTCTTCTGTTTCCGCCATCTGCTTCTCTGGCCCGGGGAAGGCCCTGTTTTGGACTTCATCTCCCAGAATCCTCCACCATTGGCCCAACTGGCAGGGGCTTCTGGGAGTTGAAGTCCAAGAAGAAGCAGGAAAATAAGGAAGCTTGGAGGGACAAACCTCTGTCCTGCACACTCATGACAGCTCCCACTTTGGTAGCCTACGCCGGAAGCTGAGGGGCGGGCTCGCGAGCACGTTTCCTGCTTCCGGGAGGCGGGTTCTAGCGAGGGACGTGGCGCACGCAGTGGAGAAAGCGAGGAAGCCGCTCCGCCAATCAGCGCTGCCTGCGAGGTTGTAACGGACCAATGGGAAAGGAGGGGCGTGGCTCTCCGTGGCCCGCGCCCTCCCCTGCATTCGGAAACTGAGGAAACCGCTCCGCCAATCAGCGCTGCCTGCGAGGTTGTAACGGACCAATGGGAAAGGAGAGGCGTGGCTCTTCATGGCTCCGCTCTCTCCTCCCCGCAAGCGCATGCGCAGACAGCCCCGTCATCCCTTTTCTGAGAGAAAGGCTCCTGAGAGGGAGAAAGATGTCGACGCAGCGCTGGGAAGTGGTCAGGAAGCCCAGCCGGAAGGGGCCCTCCAACACGGTCCTCGCGGGGAGGAAGGCGCTGGGCGAGGCCAACGGGGGACAGCGAGGGGCGCCCGCCTCGGGTGAGTAGACCACTCGAGCCGCGCCTCACCGGAAGTGTAGGCCTCAGGGAAGAAGGGGGCTTTTCCATCCGGGGTCAGCTAGCCAAGTGGATCCCTATCCACGTGTCCTATGTAATTCATCTCCCATTTGGCATCCTGGAAGTTGTAGTTCTGCCCTCTTGGGAGATATTATCATACTACACTCCCAAGATTCTATAGTCTTAGTCTCACAAAAGTGAGCTAGGCCAGGCCTGGGCCAAGTTGGGCCCTCCCTCCAGGTGTTTTGGACTCCAACTCCCACAATTCGGAATTGTGGGAGTTGGAGTCCAAAACACCTGGAGGGAGGGCCCAACTTGGCCCAGGCCTGCAAGCTTAGTCCTAGTCTATAGGCTTTGTAAACAATCCATAGGAAAGGGATCTGAGAATCATAACAGAGTTGGAAGGGATGGACCACCTACTCCATGCCCTTTCTGCCATAAATCCCAGTCAAAGCACTCCCAACAGATGGGCATCCAGCCTCTGCTTAAAAGCACCCAAGGAAGGAGCTTCCACCAGATGCCAATTTTCCTCGAGGACCACATCTAGATTAGTCATAGCATATAGGCTTTGTAAACAATCCATAGGAAAGGGATCTGAGAATCATAACAGAGTTGGAAGGGATGGACCATCTAATCCAAGTCCTTTCTGCCATAAATCACAATCAAAGCACTCCCGACAGATGGGCATCCAGCCTCTGCTTAAAAGCACCCAATGAAGGAGCTATCACCGGATGTCAATTTCCCCCAAGGACTACATCTAGCTTAGTCATAGCATATAGACTTTGTAAACAATCCATGGGAAAGGCATCTGCGAATCATAACAGAGTTGGAAGGGATGGACCATCTACTCCAAGCCCTTTCTGCCATAAATCCCAATCAAAGCACTCCCAACAGATGGGCATCCAGCCTCTGCTTAAAAGCACCCAAGGAAGGAGCTTCCATCGGATGTCAATTTTCCTTGAGGACCACATCTAGCGTAGTCATAGCATATAGGTTTTGAGGACCACATCTATCTTAGTCATAGCATATAGGCTTTGTAAACAATCCATGGGAATGAGATCTGAGAATCATAACAGAGTTCAAAGGGCTGGACCACCTACTCCAAGCCCTTTCTGCCATAAATCACAGTCAAAGCACTCCCAACAGATGGCCATCCAGTCTCTGCTTAAAAGCACCCAAGGAAGGAGCTATCACCGGATGTCAATTTTCCCCAAGGACTACATCTAGCTTAGTCATAGCATATAGGCTTTGTAAACAATCCATGGGAATGGGATGTGAGAATCATAACAGAGTTGGAAGGGACCATCTTGCCAGGTCACAAATTCATATATACATACATAAACATTAAAAACATTTATCTCAATATTAAGATACACCATTGAAAACTGTCCTAATCATCAGCATCTAATCTAATTGACCTGGTCATCAATTGCTGCTTCATTGCCCTGCCCCGAAAGCTTGGCCCCACAGCCAAGTTTTGACCATCCTTTTAAAGGACAGGAGGGAGGGGGCCAACCTGATCTCACCAGGAAGGGCATAGCTGGGGGGCAATCACCGAGAAGGTCCTGTCTCTCGTTTCCACCAATCGTGCCTCTGACAAGGGAGGGACAGAGAGCAGGGCCTCCCTGGAGGATCTTAACCTCTGCAATGGTTCATAGGGAGAGATGCGTTCGGACAGGTAAATTGGGCCAGGGCCGTTTAGGGCTTTCTAGGCCAAAGCCAGCACTTTGAATTGTGCCCGGTAGCAAACTGGAAGCCAGTGGAGCTGGCGTAACATGGGAGTTGTATGCTCCCTGTATGCTGCCCCAGTTATTTCTGTCCTTCTTTAGGGGTCCCTTTCAAATCTAGGATACTATATCTGTGTGTGTGTGAATCATATCTATCTATCTATATTTATGGCTGGATGGCTCTTTGTCAGGAGGGCTTTGATTACATTTTCTTGCCCTGGGGAAGGGAGTTGGACTGGATGGCCTTAAGTATTTTCTGTTGGTCATGGGGGTTCTGTGTGACTCAATTCTGTCGTTGGTGGGGTTCAGAATGCTCTTTGATTGTAGGTGAACTATAAATCCCAGTAACTATAACTCCCAAATGTCAAGGTCAATTTTCCCCCAAACTCCATCTGTGTTCATATTTGGGCATATGGAATATTCATGCCAAGTTTGGTCCCAGATCCATCATTGTTTGAGTCCACAGTGCTCTCTGGATATAGGTGAACTACAATTCCCAAACTCAAGGCCAATGCCCACCAAACCCTCCAAGTGTTATTCCTTGATCATGGGAGTCCTGTATGCCACGTTTGGTTCAATTCCATCATTGGTTGAGGTCAGAATGCTCTTTGATTGTAGGTGAACTATAAATCCCAACAACTACAACTCCCAAATGACAAAATCATTTTTTTCGAGTGATGGTCATTCCTTGGGTTAGTAGGTGTCTTGTGGCCAAATTTGGTGTCAATTCGTCCAGTGGTTGTTGAGTTATGTTAATCCCACAAATGAACATTACATTTTTATTTATATAGATTATTATTATTATTATTAAAATTGTTACTGAACCTTTGCTTGGTTTTGAGACAGTTATGTGCCTTTCCTGGGTGTCTCAGGTCTGCATGCCTTCCCACCAGCAGTGTCCCCACTTTTTCCTTTTGGTTTCTCTCTGGGGCCAAAACCCCTCACGCAGCCCTTTCCTTCCTCTCTTGCCCCACTTGTAGTCCCTCTGGCTACTTCGGAAACCCTCTTTGAGCTGGGCTTTGAGAAGTCAAAGAAGAAGCAGAACAAGGAGCAGGTACCACCACCTTCGGGATCCCAGCAGCAAAAGAAACAAAATGCGGGGAAAAATGCCAAGAAAGCACCAGCCGGAGAACTGAGGCAGAGAGAAGTGAAATTCCGGACGTTGGAAGAGGCGCTGAAAGTGGTGAGTTGCCACCCTGAGCTTTCCCTTGCTGTTGTGCTACGTGTACTTTGAGCGGCAGCTAACTGGGGGAAAGCCCTGCTCTTGGAATGTTGTGTTCCTGTTGCAGCCAGATGAGAGAGCAACACAATGTTCCCGTCCAAAATGTGCATTGTTGCTGGCTTCGGGCTTTTGCACAATTAATTTGAAGTAGAGTAGACCCATTCAACCAGTGGCTGAATGATGAATCAGTATTGTCGAAGGCTTTCATGGCCAGAATCACTGGGTTGTTGTATTTATTTATTTATTTGGTGCATTTATTGAGCGCCGCTCTCAGCCCTAGGGCGAGTTGTAGATTTTTTTTGGGCTATAGGGCCATGTTCTAGAGGCATTCTCTCCTGACGTTTCGCCTGCATCTATGGCAAGCACCCTCAAAGGTAGTGAGGTCTGTTGGAACTAGGAAAATGGGTTTATAGATCTGTGGAATGACAAGGGTGGGACAAATAACTCTTGTCTGTTGGAGCTAGGTGTGAATGTTTCAACTTATTTATTTATCATGTCAGGGGCAACCAGACAATTGTATTACATTTCTAACAGAACAAAACAAACAAACTGCGAAGGGCTTGCCCCAATTCAAAGAAAAGGGGTTTTCAGGAGAGAGAAGTTACGATTTATTATTTATTATTCTTAATGGAGCCACCAATTTGTAATGTGAGGTAATTTTGGGAGATTGGGCACACTGAACGCCGAATCAATGGAGATGAGGCAGTCTTAAAATCAAAGAGAACAAGTTTATTTTGAAACAAAGCGTATGGTTGCAGTTTGGTGATAAACTTGGAAGATACTTGGAGAACGTTACATATAACTTGGTTGCGATACAGTACAGACTTCTGATGTTACAACTTATAAATAACTTTTGCTGTGGTGAAGCACTTTATTAAACAATGTTTCCTGAGGTGAATAGTCTTCCTGTTTGATCCTTCCGTGATCAAACCTCAGATCTCTAGTTCACTTTTAACTAGTGATCTAAACAAGCTTCTATTAGTCTTCTCTAACTAATGAAACTAATAAGGTTTCCCCTTCAGCCTTCCTAAACTGAAGAAACCTCTGACTATTCACAAACACTGCTTCTCTACTTCCCACTCTCTCTCTCTCAACTGCTAACTCCGACTCCAAAACCCTAACTCCTCACTCCTCGGAACCTAAACCCTAACTGACTTTAACTGTCGCTTTTCAAAACTCTCCTCTCTAAGCTCCTCCCACTTCTCTACAGCATCGTTTCCATGGTAACACACTCCTCACAGCTGGGCCGCTCCAGCATTAGGGCACCCAGTGCAAACACCAATACAGTTATAATCTTACAATTTATAATCAACTTCTGTACACAAACAAACAACACACAAAGTTTGCAGGCTTGCTAGTTGATTAAATGTCCTTTGACCAGTATCTGGCCACTTGGAGTGCCTCTGGTGTTGCTGCAAGAAGGTCCTCCATTGTGCATGTAGCAGGGCTCAGGTTGCATTGCAGCAGGTGGTCAGTGGTTTGCTCTTCTCCACACTCGCATGTCAAGGATTCCACTTTGTAGCCCCATTTCTGAGGTTGGCTCTGCATCTCGTGGTGCCAGAGCGCAGTCTGTTCAGTGCCTTCCAAGTCGCCCAGTCTTCTGTGTGCCCAAGAGGGAGTCTCTCATTTGGTATCAGCCATTGGTTGAGGTTCTGGGTTTGAGCCTGCCACTTTTGGACTCTCGCTTGCTGAGGTGTTCCAGCGAGTGTCTCTGTAGATCTTAGAAAACTATTTCTAGATTTAAGTCGTTGACGTGCTGGCTGATACCCAAACAGGGGATGAGCTGGAGATATCACTGCCTTGGTCCTTTCACTGTTGGTTGCTACTTCCCGGCGGATGTCAGGTGGTGCAATACCGGCTAAGCAGTGTGATTTCTCCAGTGGTGTAGGGCGCAGACACCCCGTGATAATGCGGCATGTCTCATTAAGAGCCACATCCACTGTTTTAGCGTGCTGAGATGTGTTCCACTCTGGGCATGCATACTCAGCAGCAGAGTAGCATAGCACAAGGGCGGGTGTCTTCACTGTGTCTGGTTGTGATCCCCAGGTTGTGCCAGTCAGCTTTCGTATAATATTGTTTCTAGCACCCACCTTTTGCTTAGATATTCAGGCAGTGCTTCTTGTAGGTCAGAGGACGGTCCAGAGTGACTCCCAGGTATTTGGGTGTGCTGCAATGCTCCAGTGGGATTCCTTCCCAGGTGATCTTCAGAGCTCGGGATGCTTGTCTGTTCTTAAGGTGAAAGGCACATGTCTGTGTTTTGGATGGATGAGGGATCAGCTGGTTTTCCCTGTAGTAGGCAGTAAGAGCACCTAGAGCTTCAGAGAGTTTCTGTCCAACCGTCTCAAAGCTCCCTGCTTGAGCAGTAATGGCACGATCATCAGCATAGATGAAGCTCTCTGTCCCTTCTGGCAGTGGCTGGTCATTTGTGTAGATGTTGAACATGGATGGAGCAAGCACGCTCCCCTGAGGCAGGCCGTTCTTCTGTTTTCACCATCTGCTTCAAATGTTTCAACTGACCACCTTGATTAGCATTTGATGGCTTGGCAGTTGTTTGGTGTGGCTTGTTGGTGCCTGGGGCAATCTTTTGTTGAGAGGTTATTAGATGTCCCTGATTGTTTCCCCACTCCTTTGCTTTCCTTCGTCTGGAAATGAATTGGCTCCTCTTGACCTGGAGTCTGGGAGAAAATGCCTGTCATATACCTCTAGTGTGGGCATGTGCAAACTTGGTCCCTCCAGGTAGGCTGTTAGGAATTGTTGAAGTCCAGAACACCTGGAGGACCAAAGTTTGCCCATGTCTAGGTTTTAAATGCTTGTATGTTATTGTTTATTGTGTATTTTTTGTTTATGAGATTTGTTTTAACTGTTTTGTATTGATTATTTGTTATTGCCTTTGTTTATTGATGTACTGTGGGCTTGGCCTCATGTAAGCCACACCGAGTCCCTTGGGGAGATGGTAGCGGGGTACAAATAAAGTTTTATTATTATTTATTATGTCTGCTATAGTGTACGAGCCAGTTTCGATCTGGGGAGGAAAGGCACAGTGCTCCAGGTCACCCATGTCTCCTCCCTTCTTTCTTGCTGCAGAGACTGGTTCTGTCTGTTCACTGAAGACTCTTTTTCTCTCCCTTCTGTTAGTTGGATGTGTCGGAACTCCAGAAGGCACTGGATAAAAGCCTGGATTTGTTCCCGGAGAACCGTTCCGTGTGGCTCAAAGACCTGGCTGGCTACCTGAACTACAAGCTGCAGGCCCCAGAAAGCGAACCCACCCTCAGCCAGCACCCTCACGGTCAGTCATGCCTCCAGGCATATGAGGGTGTCCCCTTCCTTCCTTCCTTCCTTCCTTCCTTCCTTCCTTCCTTCCTTCCTTCCTTCCTTCCTTCCTTCCTTCCTTCCTTCCTTCCCTCCCTCCCTCCCTCCCTCCCTCCCTCCCTCCCTCCCTCCCTCCCTCCCTCCCTCCCTCCCTCCCTCCCTCCCTCCCTCCTTCCTTCCTTCCTTCCTTCCTTCCTTCCTTCCTTCCTTCCTGTTGGAACTCAGCCTGTACTTGTGTTTCTCCTTCCTTACTTCCTGTTGGAGCTCAGCCTGTGATTGTGTTTCAGGATCAGGGTGCTTTGAATGTGGGGAGTGATGTCAATGAATTTCAAGATGGCAATGGTTTGGTCAGTGAGATTGATGCAGAGAATGACCAGGAGATCCTTGTTCAAAGTGTAGTTTTCCATGAGAATGGCCCTGAAGAGTGTGGGGATGATGGTGTACTCCCTGAATTGCTACCAGAGAGCTCCCAGGATTTGGGGCTTGAAAACAACTCGGCACCTGCAGAAGTTAATGAGCAAATAGATATTTATTATTTGTTGTATGATGCGGCATTGAATGTTGCCATAATCTGTAAGCTGCTCTGAGTCCCCTTTGGGGTTGAGAAGAGCGGGGTATAAATACAGTAAATAAAAATAAAAATAGAAGGTAGGAGATTGGTCAAAATAGACAGGCTGGACAGTGCCTTCGGCGTTCTGCCAGGCTCCGACAGAAAAAGATAAGGGAGTCTCAATTAAAGCGAAACCAATTTCTGAGTGCGTGGAATAGCTTAACGAGGGGATAAAAGTTCCAAGTATGGGAAATGTAGCCAGATGAAGCATCATTTAGAATCAAATTAAGTTCTCATCCTTGTTTCGTGGAAACATTGCTTAAGTATTTCTTGTTTCATGATTTTGACTCCTGTATTTTATGGTTGCATACTCAGGCCTTGGGTTAATGTTTCCTGGTTTTTTGGATTATATTAGAGAAGTGTGGACTTTGTTTTCATGGACTTTGCTGAACTGTACCCTGGACTATTTTGTTCCTGCTTATCTTCTTACCTAATTGGATTTACTTATTTCTTTAAAGTGCTTTCTATTTTGCTGCTTTTTAATTATCTTGTGGTTTATTCTCGGTCGTGCAGCTCTTCTGATGTCTGAGGTGGAGTATTCATTGTCCTGTAAAGCCCAGTAGTGTCTTTCTTTGTTGCAAAGATACAAGCAATATATCCATTTCAAAACAGAAACAGCTTGTGAGTGGTTATTTAATATTGCTATATAGATCCTACAGTCTTACAGCCACTCCTTCTAGGGCTTGTTCTCCAGACCCTTGATCATTTGAATCACCCTCTTCTGGACACATTCCAGCTTGTCAACATCTCCCTTCAGTTGTGGTGCCCAGAATTGGACATAGTGTGATTCTAGGTGTGGTCTAACCAAGGCAGAATAGCGCATGAGGAGCATGACTTCCCTGGATCTAGACACTAGGCTCCTATTGATGCAGGCCAAAATCCCATTGGCTTTTTTTTTACCACCGCATCACATTGTTGGCTCATGTTTAACTTCTTGTCCTTGAGGACTCCATTATATTTTTCACACGTCCTGCTCTCTAGCCAGGCCTTGTCCCTCATTCTGTATCTTTGTATTTCCTTTTTTTCTGCCTAAGTGGAGTCTCTTGCATTTGTCCCCACTGAACTTCATTTTGTCAGTTTTGGCCAATCATCTCTCTAACCTGTTAAGATTGCCCTGCAGTCCTGCAGATATGTTCCCACAAAGCATTTTTCATCCCTAGCCAATAATGAAGAATGATCAGAATTATGGTCCAGAAACACATCGCTGTGATATACCTTGCTGTCTCTTTCGCGCTGTGTGAATTATTGCTGATTGACACCGGCCTGAAATGTTGGCTTGAAAACAAAAGTTAAAGGCCATTGAGGACCTCGTGGTAAAGTTATTTGCGACAGAACATGGATTCTCACAGGGCAAACCACTCCCGACAGAAGAGCTAGAGCAGCGTAGATTGAATGTGTAGCTCTTCCCATGACACGTGATACACTTGTGGGTACAAAAGTGAGGTTCTCCCTGACGTGCTCCTGCCAGTGTTCTTTCTGTGTCCTTGGCACACCCATTTCAAATGGGAGGTTACCAAGAGCCAGTATCAGTGTTGAGGCTCAGCGTCATGGCAGTGAATCTACTACCAGTTGTAGGAGAAGGAGGAGTGATGCTGAGTCAGACCTGGATCAGCGTCAGCTGAAGCGCATTCGTGAAATCATTTTGGCCCCAAGCGATTCGGAGGACTTTGCAGGGTTCGGCCCTGAGGACCTAGTAGAGTCAGATTACCGGAGAGTAAAGCGTGTTGCCAGTGAATCTGACAGTGATGACGATACCCTGAGTAAGAGACTTAAAGATACAGCTGATAATTCCAGTTCAGGGGAATTGGAAGCCAGTGAGGGTGAAATGGAGGAGGAACTGGATTGGACTCTTGTTAAGAACATTAGGGACATATGCACCCAAGCTACGTCCAGTGATGAGTTCGAAGGGTTCCAAGATACCTGGAAGGAAGGTTCATCTTGGCAGGATCAGGAATTGGATCAACGATGGCAGCATTGGTGTGGCGTCGAGGCAGCAGCTGAGGGAAATGATTCAGATGCTAGTAATGAAGGCCAATCAAGTGATGGTGACTGTGAATAAATTGAGAACGCTGGGATGTGTAACTTTGCAGAAGACAAAGTGTTGCTTATGTGCTTTGTGCTGCCTAACCTCTGTTTGGGTCCAGCTTTCCTGCCTTGTGTATCTTGACTTCGGAACCGTTCTACGTGAGTGACTTCATCCTGCCCCTGACCTTGGAATCGTCTTTGGACTACGCAACTGTTTATCGGACTTTGTTATTGCTCTGAACTCTGCTTGATTAAGAAGCTGTTTTGATTTTGTGTTTGCCACACGCTCTTGTTAACTCCTGCTTTCCTTTTTGCTGAGCTCAAGTCCTGGAAGATCCGGCTTATCTCTTTCTTTGTTTACCTGCCTGAAGGCTCTTTTGTTTTGATAATTGCACTGCTGTTAAGTGCCCTTACAGATAGAGACTCATTAAAGACTGCTGTTAACACTTTAATTACTGTGTAAGACAATCTCTGTTACCTCAGTCATAACAATCAGGGTGAGCTGCTCTACCCTTTGCAGATGTGGCCTTCTCCAAATCATCCTATTTTTTTCCTTCTTGCAGACTACCCTTACTGCCTTATCAACAAAGAGCTGAAGAGCATCATCAGGTCGCTGCTCTCAAAAGCCGCAGACGTCCTGGAGCTTTTCTTTGACCACTGTATTTACACAATGTTGCAAGAGCTGGACAAGACCCCCGGTAAGAGCTGAAAGAAGACCCTAGGTAGGGCCATGCACCTTCTCTGCTCGTGTAGTTGCACAGCAACTGTGTGTTCCTTTCCTTCCTGTGAGTTAAGGGCATTTGCGGCCAGGTTTCCCTGTTCCATCCGGGTCCCTCAGTTATCTGCTTCCTCTTCACCTTTCAGGGGAATCCCTGTATGGCTACAGGATCTGCATTCAAGCCGTGCTCTTGGACAAGCCTCGAGTGGCCACGGCGAACTTGGGCAAGGTGAGTGGCTCAGCTGGCTGTATCCAACTTGGGGGCCCTTCAGGGGAGGGGAATAATTATTGGTCAGAATGGAATAGATACCCATCCTCTCTGCAGAAAAAGAGACAACTGCTTGCAAAATGCGAAAATAGGCCTGGGCAAACTTGGGCCCTCCCTCCCGGTGTTTTGGACTTCAACTCCCACAATTCCTAACAGCCGGTAGGCTGTTAGGAATTGTGGGAGTTGAAGTCCAAAACACCTGGAGGGCTGAAGTTCGCCCTCCAGAACAATTCAAAGTCATGCACATGTGATAAATGGCTCAATCCTATATTTGGTCCATTTAGAGTTAATACTTATTGCCTTCAGTGGGACTTAACTCCCATCTCAGGATGCATATCACGGAGAGTAATCATGATTCCTTCCTTTCATATTTAGTGCATTCTTATTCATTTTCTAGGCCAAATCAGGTCTCACAGAGGCTAGATGGGCTGTGTTTTAAAGACTAATAGAAAAGTCCAACACAAAAGGAGAAAACGAGTGGAGAGGGAAGAGGTGGAATAAGCGTTCCTTCCCTTATTCCAAAGCCAGCTGAACTGGTTTCTCTCGCAATGCAAAATTTTAAGTTAAAGGAGTTACAGTTTAGTTTAATTGTCTTTTAATTTTTGTATTGTAAAGCGTGTTGTGTTTCTACGGTGTGCCTGGAGCCTTGGCTCTCTTAATTAGAAAAGGGCAGGATATGAATCTTTCCTGCTGGGACTTGTGATCCAATGCCGGTCTCCCTCTTTGCTCGCCTTTTGTTGCTACTTCAGTACCTGGAGCTGCTGCGGTCCCATCAGAACCGGACGCCCAAATGCCTGACCATCATGTGGGCCTTGGGGCAAGCGGGATTCGCCGATCTGACGGAAGGACTGAAAGGTGAGGCGGGTGATGGTTTTCCATCTGAGAGATGAGAGCATTTGCATAGCTGCTGTGATGTCTTGGCCTAGCCTTTCCGTAGCCTTTAGTACGGAAAGGCTCTTTCCTGGAGAGGGTTTTCCACGAGCCCTTTGCAACAAACTGTGGCATCCAGATCTGGAGGTTGTTGGACAGGAGTTCCCATCCTTCCTCATTAACATTGCCAAAACCATCTTTGGAGGATGATGGGATCTGTAGTCTAGCAAGATCTTCCAGACCCACGTATTTCCCAGCCCTCTTCCAGGTGGCTCAGCCTTTCCGGGATATGCAGATCTGGGCACCAGGACTGTGGCGCAGCTGGCCGAAAAGTCATAAGTTCAAAGCCAGCCTGAGTCGGAGTGAGCTTCCGACCATTGAGTAGCTCGCTGTTGAGCTTTGCAGCCCGAAAGACAGTTGCATCTGTCAAGTAGGAAATTTAGGTACTGCTTATGTGGGGAGATGAATTTAAGTAATTTACAACACCATAAAAATCTTCAGCAAGCTGTCAGTGTCATCGGCAAGCACAGCAAGACAGGAACATATCCATCACAGCCACCTTAGGCTATAAACTACTTTATTTTACAGCTATATACATTAGAAGCTACTTAACACTAAGCACATCGTAAAAGTAACATTGCCAACACACGAACTCCCGTTATCAGTAGTAGTCCACACCTCCTGCATTCCAGAGTGACGTATGATGTACGAGACATGAAGCTGCGTCCGTTTGCTCTATACACTTGATTTATGACCTCTCTAGGAATGCCATTCCCTCCATGGTTCAGTTAACTCTTTCCACACAGAAATACACTCGGCACAAAACTACTGCATTTTAAACATACATGCATACTTTGAAAGCTACATTACAAATTGCAAACAAGAAGAGATCATTGTTTTTAAAAGAATCCAAAACTGAAGCATTTATTTATTTGATTTACCCTATTTATACTCTGCCCTTCTTGACCCCGAAGGGGGACTCAAGGTGGCTTTACATATAAAGAGCTATTCAATGCCTTAAAACAATTAAAATAAACATTTAAATTAAGTATTAAAATTAATGCACATTGAAACATTGTTCTTTTACTTAAGCTTTGCAAACTCCCTCTGTGTGAGTGATCTGCCGTGCTTTGTTTGTCAAATGCTTTTTTTCCTTTTGGGAAAATTCCACAACCGAAGGGTTATGGGCCCAGCACGCTTCCACCTGCTGCGCAATTCTGCTGTCCTTGGTTTGTTTAATGCTTTTTTTCCTTTTTGGGAAATTTCCAGAACAGGCCAGAGGTCTAAATGTTGCTCTGACGCTTCCCTTCACAGTGTGGCTTGGCATCATGCTTCCGGTCCTGGGCATCAAGTCTCTCTCCCCGTTTGCCATCACCTTCCTGGATCGTCTGCTCATGTGAGTTGCTTTGCAGCAGGGCGGGCTGTGTGTGGCAGACCTACCTGGCAGGGGTGAGGCTGGGGTCTCATGTGGTCTCTCTATTGAGTTATAGCTGACTTTCCCCCCCCCCCCCCCCAGTTGGGATAGAAGGTGGTTTCCTATGTAATTGTTTATAAAGTTCCAGTGAGGCCTGTGTGGCAGAGAGAGGCTACTGCTTGGCTCTTTGTGAGGAGCCTTCACAGCAAGGATTTGAGAGAAGCGACACCCTGTTTTCCCTTTGCAGGAATGTTTGGGTGCTGAAAACAAATGCCTTACATCAGGCATGGACCAACTTGGGCCCTCCCTCCAGGTGTTAGGAGTTATTATTATTATTATTATTATTTATTTCGGTTGCTTCTACCCCGCCCTTCTCACCCCGGAGGGGACTCAGGGCGGCTTACAAAAGCAAGGCACAATTTGATGCCCGCATCACATAACAACAATAAGACAAATAACATCAGTTAACAGAAAACAGCAATTCTAGCAATAACATCAATTAACAGAAAACGATAATTATTGTAAGGCAAAAACAACCATAAAACCAGTAAAAGCAATAAAACCAATACAAACCATTTCTCCTCATTGACGGTCAGCGTTTCGCAATCTCATCGTTCAAATTCCGATTCCACAATTGTCAGTCCTTTCAGTCCTATCCATCTGGTTGTCCATATCTAGTTGTCAGATTGCCCAAAGGCCTGGTCCCACAACCACGTCTTTACTTTCCTCCTGAAGGAAAGGAGGGATGTTGATGCCCTAATTTCCCCCGGGAGTGAGTTCCACAGGTGAGGGGCCACCACTGAGAAGGCCCTGCTCCTTGTCCCCACCAGCCTCACTTGTGATAGCGGTGGGGTCGAGAGCAGGGCCTCCCCAGATGATCTCAAATTCCGGGGTGGGACGTAGAGGGAGATACATTCGGACAGATACACTGAATTGGAACCGTAAAGGGTTTTGTAGGTCAAAACCAACACCTTGAATTGTGCTCGGAACTGATTCGGCAGCCAGTGGAGCTGACACAGCAGGGGGGTGGTGGTGTGCTCCCTGTATGTCATTCCGGGGAGCAATCTGGCTGCCGCTCGCTGGACCAGTTGAAGTTTCCGAACAGTCTTCAATGGCAACCCCACGTAGAGTGCGTTGCAGTAGTCTATTCGGGATGTAACAAGAGCGTGGACCACCGTGGCCACATCAGACTTCCCAAGGTATGGTGCACAAGTTTTAGTTGTGCAAAAGTAATGGGAATTGAAGTCCAAAACATCTGAAGGGAGAGCCCAAGTTGGCCTATGCCTGCCTACAATCAACCTTCTGATGATCATCAAGTTTGCAGACGACATCAAATGGGGAGGGAGAGCCAATGCTCCAGAGGACAGGAGCAGAATTCAAAACGATCTTGACAGATTAGAGAGAAGATAGGCCAAAACTAACAAAATGAAGTTCAACAGGGACAAATGCAAGAGACTCCACTTAGGCAGGAAAAACGAAATGCAAAGATACAGAATGGGGGATGATGATGCCTGGCTCGAGAGCAGTACGTGGGAAAAAGATCTTGGAGTCCTCGTGGGGAGGAAGTTAAACATGAGCCAGGAATGTGATGTGGCGCCAAAAAAAGCCAGTGGGATTTTGGCCTGCATCAGTAAGAGCATAGTGTCTATATCCAGGGAAGTCATGCTCCCCATGACTTCCCTAGATCTAGAGTCTTTGTTATGCAGAGCAACATATATTCAGTCATGTGAACAGTTGCATTGACTCACACAATGCCCTTTAAGAGAAATTCAAATGCTCCTTAGGTGTCCATGTGAAAGATCTCCTTCCAGGAGCTCAGAAGCAGGAAAACATCCTAACATGTCTTAGAATCATAGAATCAAAGAGTTGGAAGAGACCTCCTGGGCCCTCCAGTCCAACCCCATTCTGCCAAGAAGCAGGAATATTGCATTCCAATCACCCCTGACAGATGGCCATCCAGCCTCTGCTTAAAAGCTTCCAAAGGTGGTGGAGGCTCCTTCTTTGGAAGCTTTTAAACAGAGGCTGGATGGCCATCTGTCAGGGGTGATTTCAATGCAATATTCCTGCTTCTTGGCAGAATGGGGTTGGACTGGATGGCCCAGGAGGTCTCTTCCAACTCTTTGATTCTATGAGCCTCCAGAACTCTCCGGGGCAGAGAGTTCCACTGCTGAACGGCTCTCACAGTCAGGAAGTTCTATATCATGTTTAGATGGAATCTCCTCTCTTGTAGTTTGAAGCCATTTCTCCATTGTGTCCTAGTCTCCAGGGAAGCAGAAAACAAGCTTGCTCCCTCCTCCTCCCTGTGGCTTCCTCTCACATATTTATACATGGCCATCATGTCTCCTCTCAGCCTTCTCTTCTTCAGGCTAAACATGCCCAGCTCTTTAAGCCGCTCCTCATAGGGCTTGTTCTCCAGACCCTTGATCATTTCAGTCGCCCTTCCTCTGGACACATTCCAGCTTGTCAATATCTCTCTTGAATTGTGGTGCCCAGAATTGGACACAATATTCCAGGTGTGGTCTAACCAAGGCAGAATAGAGCATGGGGAGCATGACTTCCCTAGATCTAAACACTAGGCTCCTATTGATGCAAGTTTCTGTGCAGGAACTTGCCAAGAACTTGCATCTGCTTCCCTGGAGACTAGGACGCAATGGAACAATGGCTTCAAACTACAAGAGAGGAGATTCCATCTGAACATGAGGAAGAACTTCCTGACTGTGAGAGCCGTTCAGCAGTGGAACTCTCTGCCCCAGAGTGTGGTGGAGGCTCCTTCTTTGGAAGCTTTTAAACAGGGGCTGGATGGCCATCTGTCAGGGGTGATTTGAATGCAATATTCCTGCTTCTTGGCAGAATGGGGTTGGACTGGATGGCCCAGGAGGTCTCTTCCAACTCTTTGATTCTATGATTCTATGATCTGCTTCCTTGCAGAGTTTACATTTGGGATCTGTTGTCGACTTTTCAATTCTGGCTCAGATGGCATTTGTTTAAATGGCTTGTTCTTGGGCTGCCAGAATCAGGCTCTCCTTTTTCTCCTTTTTCAAAGTTCTATTTGTGAGCCACAGCCATGTTTTATTATTATTATTATTATTATTATTATTATTATTATTATTATTGAACTATTAAAATGAACAAAATCTGGCTACCAGTATTAAAAAACTCAAAAATTACAGCAGAAAAACAACAGAGGGGAAACAAACAGGCACATGAAATCACTCTCAACAAAAGTCGCCCTAAAGGGCTGAGAATGGCGGTTAATAAATGCATCAAATAAATAAATAAATAAATAAATAAAAGATTCCCCCCAGGCGCTTCCAAGCCATTGAATGCAAATCAAGGTGATCAGCTGAAACATTCACAGCTAGCCCCAGCAAACAAAAGTCCTTTGTCTCACCCTGGTCATTCCACAGATATATAAACCCTTTTTCCTAGTTCCAACAGACCTCATTACCTCTGAGGATGCTTGCCATAGATGCAGGCGAAACGTCAGGAGAAAAATTGCCTCCAGAACATGGCCATATAGCCCGGAAAAACCTACAACAACCCATGGATTCCGGCCATGAAAGCCTTCGACAATACATTATTATTATTATTATTATTATTATTATTATTATTATTATTATTATTTTCCCTTTTTACTCTGCCTATCAGATCTTTCCATTTCGAGTCCCCATTTCGAGTTCCCCATTGGAGATCCATTTTTATATTTTTTCTTTAACTAATCTAATCTTGAAGCATATTCATCGTCTGCTAGATCGCCTTGCTTTGTTTGTGCGGTGACTGACCTTGTGCTTTCTCTTTGGCAGGATGCATCCCAACTTGACCAAAGGCTTTGGCATGATAGGACCCAAAGACTTCTTTCCTCTCTTGGACTTTGCCTTCACGCCCAACAACTCCTTATCGCCCAGGTAGGGCAGCAAACGGGAGAGATGAAGGCACATAGGAGCGTTTTATACCCAAAGGTTGCCTGCCTGCTCCTCAGATGAGGCTGAGAGCTTGGGTGGTGCAGTGACACTTTTGGGGCTGCCTCTTTGCCCAGATGCAGTGGATGGAAAGCCTGCCTTTCCTCCTCCGAGGGTGTCAGAGAGGCTGATGGGTCCTCCTTTCCTCTTTCTGTCTCTCTGCTCAGCCTCCAGGAGCAGCTCCGGCAGCTGTATCCTCGCCTGAAAGTGCTGGCCTTTGGGGCGAACCCGGAGACTACGCTGCACACCTACTTCCCGTCCTTCCTCTCCAGGACGCTCCCCGGCTGCTCTGCTGACATGAAGAAAGAGGTGAGGGATGCAGGGGCATAGTTTTCCTCCAGGCAAGCGGGGCCTGTGTGTCTCAGGCAATTCTTGAGCAGGACTAATCAGTCAAGGCAGGATAGGTGTTTGATTTATAGTTTTCTCAATCATGTCCTCCTTGGTTACACTGCACACTGGACTGAATAATCAACCCATACATAAACCCATACACAGCAGAGTGCTTATCAGTTGTCAGCAGAGTGTAACCACACCGTCCAACCTTGTGCTGCTCATTGTTTAGAAAAAGCCTCTGATTTGATTTTGTTCCAAACTTAGCAGGCTTTTATTCTTGACACATTGCTCTAGATATAAAATATACACACACAGATCAGGATCCCCTGATCCCCTATCAGTCAGTTGCATATACAGCAATATTCTCATGATGTAGATCAGGGGTTCTCAAAATTTTTAAAACAGATGGCCAGGTCACAGTCCCTCAAACTGTTGGACGGCCAGATTATAATTTGAAAAAAGAATGAATGAATTCCCATGCACACTGCACATATCTTATTTGTAGTGTAAAAAACACTTAAAAACAATACAATAATTAAAATGAAGGACAATTCCGAGCACAATTCAAAGTGCTGGTCTTGACATAAAACCCTTTACGGCTCCGGTCCAACGTACCTGTCCGAACGTATCTCCTTCTACGTCCCACCTCGGAGTTTAAGATAGTCTAGGGGAGGCCCTGCTCTCGGCCCCGCCTTTGTCACAAACAAGACTGGCGGGGACGAGGGACAGGGCCTTCTCGGTGGTGGCCCCCCGTCTGTGGAATTTGCTCCCTGGGGAAATTAGGTCATCGTCATCCCTCCTCACCTTTAGAAAAAAGCTTAAAACGTGGCTGTGGGACCAGGCCTTCGGGCAATCAGGTTAAAGGACAATTGATAATGTATATTGACTATGGCATGGAAGGGGATTTGGATAAGTGAAGCGGAGTATTCATTAGTAGATGGCTAGCTAAACAGCCACCAGACGGGCGATAGCTAATCAGAGTGTAAGTATGCTGTTTTAATCTTTATTTATTAATGTTCATGTTTAATTGTTATATTTGTCATTCTGTATTTTATGATGCGGCATTGAATTATTGCCAATTGTAAGTCGCCCTGAGTCCCCCCAGGGGTTGAGAAGGGCGGGGTAAAAATGTTTGAAATAAATAAATAAATGAAATTTTAACAAAAATAAACCTATTAGTATTTCAATGGGAAGTGTGGGCCTGCTTTTGGCTGATGAGATAGGATTGTTGTTGTTGTTGTTGTTGTTGTTGTTGTTGTTGTGTGCTTTCAAATCATTTCAGACTTAGGTTGACCCTGAGTGAGGGCCGGGTAAATTTATTTATTTATTTATTTATTTATTTGATACACTTGTATACCGCTAATATCTCAGCCTAGAACGGCGACTCATTGCGGTTTACAGCAGTTAAAACAATCTACAATTAATAACAAATTCAATAACAAATTACAAATTATTGGGCCACCAATAATAATCCCATATATCTCGAGTTGAAATCGCAATCCAGAATTCGTTGTCCATGTTTCCTGTCCTTAGTCATCAATATTCGAATTGCCACAGATTAGCCGAATGCTTGTTTGAACAGCCATGTTTTGAGTCTCTTCCTAAACACCATCAGCGAAGAGGCTGATCGTACCTCTATAGGGAGGGTGTTCCAAAGCCGGGGGGCCACCACAGAGAAGGCCCTGTCTCTCGTTCCCGCCAGCCGCACTTCTGAAGCTGGAGGGATAGAGAAGGGACTCTCCGGAAGATCTTAGGGTCCTGGTGGGCTGATAGGCTGAGATACGTTCGGATAGATAAGTTGGGCCAGAACCGTTTAGGGCTTTAAAGGCCAATGCCAGCACTTTGAATTGAGCCCGGTAGCATATCGGCAGCCAGTGGAGCTGGTTCAGCAAGGGAGTTGTATGCTCCCTGCGCCCCGCTCCTGTTAGAATCATGGCTGCCGCCCGTTGGACTAACTGGAGCTTCCGCACTGTCTTCAAAGGCAACCCCACGTAGAGAGCGTTGCAGTAATCAAGGCGGGATGTAACCAGAGCGTGGACTACCGTGGCTAAGTCAGACTTCCCAAGGTACGGTCGCAGTTGGCGCACAAGTTTTAACTGTGCGAAGGCTCCCCTGGTCACCGCCGAAACCTGGGGTTCCAGGCTCAGCGATGAATCCAGGATCACCCCCAAACTGCGAACCTGTGTCTTCAGGGGGAGTGCGACCCCGTCTAACACAGGCTGTAACCCTATACCCTGTTCGGCCTTACGACTAACCAGGAGTACCTCTGTCTTGTCTGGATTCAATTTCAATTTGTTCGCCCACCATCCAGACCGTCACAGCGGCCAAGCACCGGTTCAGGACCTCGACCTTGGAGGGCCATAACCAGCCCCCGGCCTTAGTTTGAGGACCCCTGATGTAGTTAAACAGATTCACGAACAACAGATATCAGCAAGAGAGTTCACTTGTCAAGCAAAAGAACACACATTTTCTGCTGCTTTTTATATCCATTGCTTGCCTGTCATCAGCCAGGGACAAAAATGAATGATGCAACCCTTGTCATGAATGTCACATGGCCATGACTCAGCCTGTTCCAGCATGTCCCTTGAGTTTCACATCTGCTCTGGCTGACTTCTCTGGTTGAAGGAGTTTGCAGTGCCTTTCATGTTCCTTGATTCATGTTTAGGCAATGCTGCTGTGTTTGGCAGTCACTATGTAGACGTGTCTGCAGCTTCATGATATACGGTAGACTCCTGCAAAGGTGAGAGCTATGTTCAGCAAAAGGCAAGAGGGATCCTCTCATGGGATACAGGAGTCTACTGTATCCCATGCAGCTGTGGACAAGTCTACATAGGGACCACCAAACACAGCAGCATTGCCCAAACACGAATCAAGGAACATGAAAGGCACGGCAGAGACTGTCAATCAACTGTTGGCTGAAGTACCTAGCTTCGCCTTCAAAACAAAGACTCGCACAGCTTTCTGGTGTCCCCAGCAGAGCAGCTAGCCTTCAAATACAAAAGTCAAGCACACATTCAGCTTTCTAGTGCACTCTAAGACAAGGCTTACCTGAAGCAAGGGAGCAAAGGTAGCTTCTTGCTTCCTCAACTTCTATGGGAACCCAGTTGCCACTTGAGTTCAGCCGCTGGCTTAAATATGTTTCACTATCATCTTTGTATTGTCAAAGGCTTTCATGGCCGGAATCACTGGGTCTTTGTAGGTTTTTTCGGCTATATGGCCATGTTCTAGAGGCATTCTCTCCTGACGTTTGGCCTGCATCTATGGCAAGTATCTCAAGGTAGTGAGCCCTCACAACCTCTGAGGATGCTTGCCATTGGTGCAGGTGAAACGTCAGGAGAGAATTTATTTATTTATTTATTTGGTACACTTGTATACCGCTAATTTCTCAGCCTGGGTCGGCGACTCAACTGCGGTTTACAACAATTAAAACAGTCTCCAATTTAAAAACATATACATATACAATAACAAATTATTGGGCCACCAATAATAATCCCATATATCTCAAGTTGAAATCACAGTCCAAAATTCGTTGTCCATATTTCCTGTCCATAGTCACCGGAATTCGATTGCCACAGATTAGCCGAATGCTTGTTTGAATAACCATGTTTTTAATCTCTTCCTAAACACCATCAGCGAAGAGGCTGATCGTACCTCTATAGGGAGGGTGTTCCAAAGCCGGGGGCCACCACAGAGAAGGCCCTATCTCTCGTTCCCGCCAGCCGCACTTCTGAAGCTGGAGGGATAGAGAGAAGGGACTCTCCGGAAGATCTTAGGGTCCTGGTGGGCTGATAGGCTGAGATACGTTCGAATGCCTCTAGAACATGGCCATATAGCCTGAAAAAACCTACAACAACCCAACTATCATCTTTTCTTCTCTTTTTAAACATTATGCAAAGTTTCTGTATTTCTATGTACACCATCCAAATCTAATGAGGGGGTACTAACACATAAGTTATCCACAGTCTCTTCAGTGTGGAGTGTGTGTTTGTGTGTGTGCATGTATATATCTATATAAATAAAAATGTAATGTTCGTTTGTGGGATTGACAGAACTCAAAAACCACTGGACGAATTGACACCAAATCTGGACACAAGACACCTCTCAGGCCAATGTATGTCCTTCACTCAAAAAAAAAAAAAACCACTGAAAAATACAGCAGAAGGGACTTAAAATGTCCTCCAAAGCTAAATGATGAAAAGCTAAATGACAATACAGAAAAAAGGGAAGAAATAGGGAGGGAAGGGGAGAAAAAAAGGAAGGAAAGAGGTAGGGAAAGAAAAAGGGGGAAGGAAGGAAAGTTATAGAAGGAAGGAAGGTGAGAAGGAAAGAAAAAAGGGAAAGGAAGGAAAGAGGGAGCGAAGGAAGGGGGGAAGATGTAGAGAGAGGGAGGGAAGGAAAGAGAGAAGGAAGACAAGAGAGACAGCAGAAGAGAAAGAAAAAGGGGGAAGGAAGGAAAGAGAGAGAAGGAAGGAAGAAGAGAAGGAAAGATGGGAAGGAAGGAAGGAAAGAGGGAGTGAAGGAAGGAGGGCGGGAAGGTTGGCCACAGCAACGGGTGGCGGGTACAGCTAGTGTGTATATATATGTTTGTGTGTGTGTGTGTGTGTGTATATATATATATATATATAGAATAATAGTAATGTTTCTAGTCACGCATTCATCCTGTTGCCGCAGAGCTGTCTGCGCTGAACTACAGCAAATACTTCCAGGTGGATTGAAGTCTACCTGCTTCCGCCTCTACCTGTTTTTAATTGAATGCTTCTAATTGTTTGAATTGTGTTAATTGTAACTGTGTGTTTTAATGTATTGGCATCTAATGACTGCCTGCTGTAAGCCGTCCTGAATCCCTCTTCGGAGGTAAGAAGGACGGGATAGAAATGCCTGAAATAAATAAATACATAAACAAATGGGATTTGGAGAATGCATGTCAGGACTTGGGCTTATGTCTGTGCCTGCAATGTTCTTGCACCTGGGTTGCAATCCTCTTGGACTATCCCTTGGTTGCACGGAAGCAGCTGTTTCATGCTGTTTGGTGCTTGTTCTGCAGACCCCTGCCCCTAATTCTGCTCTCAATCCTCTGCAGCTGCTGAACTGTTTGACCGAGTGCCTCAATCTCGACCCGCTCAGCTTCAGTGTCTGGAAGCAACTCTACGCCAAGCACCTTTCTCAGTCGAGGTAAGGCTTCGCCACTGCCTTGCCATCTTTTAGAGTCTGCGGTTCATGCAGAACCTTCTAGGACAGGCATGGGCCAACTTTGACCTTCCTCCAGGTGTTTTGGACTTCCAACTTCCATAATTTGGCTGCTAGGAATTGTGGGATTTGAAGTCCAAAACATGATGTCCTTTTCCCTTTGTTTCCACAGCCTGCTCCTGAACCACTACCTGGAAACCTGGGGCCAGACATCCAAAAAGGTGAATTGCCTCCACTCTTTGGATTTTGTGGCAATAGAGGTGCAGCAACCATGGGCGTTAGACTATTGATTAAGAATGATTTCCTGTGTATTGTCGAAGGCTTTCATGGCAGAAATCACTGGATTGTTGCAGGTTTTTCCAGGTTATATGGCCATGTTCTAGAGGCATTTTCTCCTGACATTTTGCCTGCATCTATGGCAAGCATCCTTTGAGGATGCTTGCCATAGATCTAGATGAAACGTCAGGAGAAGATGCCTCTAAAACATGGCCATATAACCCGGAAAAACCTACAACAACCCAATGATTTTCTGTGTTCTCAATCCAGAGAAACGGCATCCTGTCTATAACTGTATTCTGAATTAATAGAAGATGTTTATGAGTAAACAAGATATGTTACCTTTTTAAGGAAGACTTTGTTTTTGTCTCTGAGCGCACATTTTTAAACTGAGAGGTTTCAAGAGAGAGTATATGTTTTGGGAAACTGCAATTTCAACTTCCAGGAAACATTTCAAAACTGCTAGTTAAGTATATGTTTTTGTGCAGTGGCATGTCTTTATCCCTGGCAGTTCAAAGACATGGTTTATCAGTTGAACAGCCGAGCTGCCTGTGAGCCATTACACAAATACTTGTGAACATCACTAAGTTCTTGTGGGTTTTTTCGGGCTATATGGCCATGTTCTAGAGGCATTTTCCTGACGTTTTGCCTTCATCTATGGCAAGCATCCTCTGAGGAACACCTTCGATAATACATGCTTATGTCTATGTTTGATATTTTTATAGTTTTAATGGTTTTTATCTGCAGTTATGTGTTACTGATTTAGATATGTGATATTTTTATATATGTGTGAGGCATTGAATTTGCTAGGTTCCTGTGGGTTTTTTCGGGCTATAGGGCCGAATTTGCCATTTATTATGTTGTAAATTGAATTTGCCATTTATTATGTTGTAAAGCACTTTAAGTTCCCCCAGGAGTGAGAAAAGCGGTCTAGAAATATAGTTAATAAATAATAATAAATCTCTTCCTTGGTTCAAAGGGTGTCTCCCAACCTGATGATTCTGTCCCATTCTTTGTCATTTTTTTTCTCTTTGTAGGTCCGGAAATCTTTACATGAAACGGTTCGCTCGTTCAAAGCCACAAATGATGAACTGGCTCTGAAGGGATCCAACAATGCTCAGGACGTCTCCGCTTGCCAAACTGCCTGCGAGGTGCGTTCCTCTGCCAGGAAGGGGCTCCGGGTTTGGGAAGGCCGCCGGGCTCCTCTTGGTAAAGGCAACCCGTCTCCTTTGTTGCCCGTTTCCTTCCTCGTAGAGCCTGCTGCTCAAGATGAAAACCAGTCGGTTTCCTTGGCCCCGGCTGGCCTTGGTCCTCCTCGTCTTCGCTGGCTGCTTCCTGATGCACGACGTGAGGACCCACGGCTCCTTCCAAGGTGAGGCGAGGGGACAACTTCCCTGGGTCATAAATACTTTTCAAACTACAAAAGGCATTTAAAAGGTTCTTTTACTTCATTTGCAATGAGACAGAGTATTAGGCACTTTGCAAAGAAAGAAGGTAGGCACACAGACTCTAGCTACATAGAGTACACAAACATTCACACATAGAATCATAGAATCAAAGAGTTGGAAGAGACCTCATGGGCCATCCAGTCCAACCCCATTCTGCCAAGAAGCAGGAATATTGCATTCAAATCACCCCTGACAGATGGCCATCCAGCCTCTGTTTAAAAGCTTCCAAAGAAGGAGCCTCCACCACACTCCGGGGCAGAGAGTTCCACTGCTGAACGGCTCTCACATCAGGAAGTTCTTCCTCATGTTCAGATGGAATCTCCTCTCTTGTAGTTTGAAGCCATTGTTCCATTGCGTCCTAGTCTCCAGGGAAGCAGAAAACAAGCTTGCTCCCTCCTCCCTGTGGCTTCCTCTCACATATTTATACATGGCTATCATGTCTCCTCTCAGCCTTCTCTTCTTCAGGCTAAACATGCCCAGCTCCTTAAGCCGCTCCTCATAGGGCTTGTTCTCCAGACCCTTGATCCTTTTAGTCGCCCTCCTCTGGACACATTCCAGCTTGTCAATATCTCTCTTGAATTGTGGTGCCCAGAATTGGACACAATATTCCAGGTGTGGTCTAACCAAAGCGGAATAGAGGGGTAGCATGACTTCCCTAGATCGAGACACTATGCTCCTCTTGATGCAGGCCAAAATCCCATTGGCTTTTTTGCCGCCACATCACATTGTTGGCTCATGTTTAACTTGTTGTCCACGAGGACTCCAAGATCTTTTTCACACGTACTCTCTCAAGCCAGGCCTCATCGTCCCCCATTCTGTATCTTTGCATTTCGTTCTTCCTGCCTAAGTGGAGTACCTTGCATTTGTCACTGTTGAACTTCATTTTGTTAGTTTTGGCCCATCTTTCTAATCTGTCAAGATCGTTTTGAATACATGCATATAAACATTCACTTATCATGCATGCATTACCATCTCTTCTTCCTTCTCCTGGAAAAGAGACCCTGAAGGAGGCCTGATTGCATTCCAAGCAAATCTGCCATTCTGCAAATACAGTATTTTTCTCTGTCCCTTGGAGAAGATGGCAGGTGGACCAGATTCCTTGGTCTGCCACAATTTTGCAATACAGTGTTCTTGCCGCAATTACTAAGTAATTAAAGAGAATTTCTTTGTCTTTATCTTCCACCACGTCCAGCATTCGTAGCAGGAAATATTCAGGTTCTTTCCCAATCTTTATATTTAGTATTTTTTGTATGTCAATATGAATTTCTGTCCAAAACTCTTTTGCTTCTGGACAAGACCACCATAAATGGAAAAAGGTCCCTGTTTGTTGTATACATTTCCAGCACTTATCTGAAGCAATTTTGTGTAACATTTTGAAATTTTGTGTGGAGTTATATACCACCTATAGATCATTTTCATCCAATTTTCCTTTAATTCATAGCCATAAGTATATTTGATCTTTTGGTTCCAATTTTTCCTACTTTTTTAATTTTATTGAGTGTCCTACATTGGAGGCCCATTTGACTATACAATCCCTAATTTGTTCAGTTTTGGTGGTCCATTCTAATAACTTTTTATAGATCTTGGGTATCAGTTTGTTTTCTGATTTCATTATCTTATTCCAAAAGGAATTTCCCTTGTCAAAGCCATGTTTATTATCCAATTTAAAGAATTCTTTGATTTGCAGTTTCTCAAGTCGCTCCTGACACAAGAAAAAATTCAAACCACCTATCACACATTCATCACACTTGGAGGTTGGGGGTAGGGTGGCAGACCTGTCTCAGTTGTTGTATCTGGAACCCCTTCCTGAGGGAGACTATCTGTCTTTTCCAGCCTCTGCCTCTGCTCGGTTCCTCCGCTCCTCCGGCATCCTATCTGCATCCCAGCAAGCCTGGAGCAAGGTGTCCCATGCCTCTGCGGGAAGCTACAGGTCAGTAGAACCCCCCCCCCCCCCCCCCCCGCATTTCATGCAGTGCCAGCGCTTTGCCTTTGGGGAGCATGTTGGGAAGGGGAGCTCGTGCCCCACAGGACGGGATCAGGATCCAAAATGACCTTCAGATTGGAGAGCTGATGGACCAAAATGAACACAATGCCTTTTGACAGAAAGAAATGTATGAGAAGACACTAAGGCAGAAAAAAAATGAAATGTGTAGATATAGGTTAGAAATGTTCCATGTGAAAGGGATTATGGAGTCTTAGTGGACCACAAGCTGAACATGAGACAACTGTGATGTGGCAACTAAAAAAGCCAGCGTGACTCTAGGCTGCATCAGTGGGAGTATCGTGTCAAGACCAGGCATGGGCCAACTTGGGCCCTCCCTCCAGGTGTTTTGGACTTCAACTCCCACAATTCCAAACAGCCAGAATTATTTGGGGAACTATCTAGTTGAAGGCACAGTGGAACATCCTCGTGTTTAGTTCTTTCTGGAAGGTGGACAAGGTGGGTGCCAGTCTAATCTACCCGGGGAGAGAGTTCCATAGCTGGGGGGCCACCACAGAGAAGGCCCTCTCCATCGTCCCAACCAACCGTGTTTGTGACGGGGGTGGGAGCGAGAGAAGGGCCTCCACAGAAGATCTTAGAGATTGTGTAGATTCATAGGGGACAATGCTGTCAGTAACATCAGCAGCACAGCAAGGCAGGAACAGATCAATCACAGCCACCTAGGCTATAAACAACTTTATTTTACAGCTATATACATTAGAAGCTACTTAACACTCAGCACATTGTAAAATTGCTTCTTTACCGTCCGATCATAACATCGCGAACGCTTTAACTATTATCAGCACTAGTCCACACCTCTTGCATTCCAGAGTGATGTATGACTTTGCGCCCATTTGTTCTACACACTTGATTTATGACCTCTCTAGGAATGCCGTTATTATTATTATTACCTGCACCTTGAATTGGGACCGGAAACTTATTGGCAGCCAATGGAACTAACTGTTTGACCAGGAGGGTTGACCGCTCCCTGTAGTTCGCTCCAGTTATTTATTTATTTGTTTGCATTATTTCTACCCTGCTGATATCAGCCCAGAGGCGACTCAGAGCGGCGTACACAATCGGCACAATTCGATGCCATAAAAATACATACATTGATAAGCAAAAGAACCATTATAGTGCAATTAGACATAAGACAGTGCATAATAACAATATTAAAAGCTAAAAACGATATCCTCTCATTCAAGTCCTCAACCTGGCCGCTGATCCTTGCACTAGTTGCAGCTTCTGGGTTGTCTTCAAGGGCAGCCCCACATAGTGCATTGTAGTAATCCAACCTGGAGGCAACTAAGGCGTGGACCACCATGGTCAAGTGAGACTTTTCGTGGTATGGTCGCAGCTGGCGCACAGTTGCACAAAGGCCCTCCCAGCCACGGCCAACACTTGAGCATCAAGCGTTAGCGCCGAGTTTTGTGATGTTTTCCAACACTGTGGCTCTGTGCTCCTCCCCAAAGGCATTGTGGCGGGGTGCTTCTTTTCCCTTGGCCCCACATTCTTCATCCTGCCCTTCTTTCTTCAGCTGGCTCGAAGCCAACGTGCCTGTCTACTATTCTCGCGTGGCCACTGCCCTGGGACCCAACCTGGAGCTGGCCTGGGCCAAGACGAACGCGACGGCCACCTACATCTCCGGGAAGTGCTCAGCTCAGTTGGCCTGGCTCAGGGACCATCTCCCGGCATTCATAGAATGGGTGAGCATCCATCCGGGGGAGAGGGAGCCTCCCTTCCACGTGGCAGGGAGAGTTAGGGCGGCGGGCCCTGTGCGTGGGAGTGAGGATGTCCAGTTGTGTCACACAGCAACAATCAGTCCACACAGGATGGCTGTCATGAATACTTATGAAACTTAAATTTTATTTATTTATTGACAACATTTATATGCCGCCTTTCTCACCCCGAAAGGGACTCAGAGCGGCTTACAAGTAAAAAGTAAATACACTATATTATTATTATTATCATCATCATCATAGCACAATATTAATATTATATATTACATTGTACTATAACTTTATACTGTAGTATTATTAGCAATATTACATTTAATATAAAATATATAATTATAATATCATTTTATTATTAGTAGTAGTATATTGTTTTGGAGCCCCCGGTGGCGCAGTGGGTTAAAGCACTGAGCTGCTGAGCTTGTTGATCGAAAGGTCGCAGGTTCGATTCCGGGGAGCGGTGTGAGCTTCCGCTGTCAGCCCTAGCTTCTGCCAACCTAGCAGTTCGAAAACATGCAAATGTGAGTAGATCAATAGGTACCGCTCCGGCAGGAAGGTAACGGCGCTCCATGCAGTCATGCCGGCCACATGACCTTGGAGGTGTCTACGGACAACGCTGGCTCTTCGGCTTAGAAATGGAGATGAGCACCACACCCCAGAGTCAGACATGACTGGACTTAATGTCAGGGGACAACCTTTACCTTTACCTAGTATATTGTCCAATCTCGATAAAATAGTAAAGAGTAGAGACATCAGACTGGCAACAAAGATCCATTGCCTAGTCAAAGCCATGGTATTCCCTGTAGTCACCTACGGATGTGAGAGCTGGACCTTAGGGAAGGGCTGAGCGAAGGAAGATCGATGCTTTTGAGCTGCCCTGGTCTTCCCTGTAGTCACCTACGGATGTGAGAGCTGGACCTTAGGGAAGGCTGAGCGCAGGAAGATCGATGCTTTTGAGCTGTGGTGTTGGAGGAAAGTTCTGAGAGTGCCTTGGACTGCGAGAAGATCCAACCAGTCCATCCTCCAGGAAATAAAGCCCGACTGCTCACTGGAGGGAAAGATACTAGAGACAAAGTTGAAGTACTTTGGCCACATCATGAGAAGACAGGAAAGCTTAGAGAAGACAATTATGCTGGGGGAAATGGAAGGAAAAAGGAAGAGGGGCAGACCAAGGGCAAGATGGATGGATGGCATCCTTGAAGTGACTGGATTGACCTTGAAGGAGCTGGTGGTTGTAACGGCCGACAGGGAGCTCTGGCGTGGGCTGGTCCATGAGGTCACGAAGAGTCGGAGACGACTGAACGAATGAACAACAACAAGTATATTGTTTTACATTATAATATTATCAATATTATATGTATATACAATATATTATATTATGTTATACTATACTATACTATATTATATTATATTCACGGTGCAGGAGACAAGATGGAACTGCCTTCCTGGCTCCTCTCTTCACTTTGATCTCAGAACATTGATTAGCATTGAATGGCCTTGCAGCTTCAAAGTCTGGCTGCTTCCTACCTGGGGTCATTTTTTGTTGGGAGGTGTTAGCTGGCCCTCATTGTTTCCTGTCCAGAATTCCCCTGTTTCACCTTGTCCATAATGTCATTTCGAGCCTCAATTTTCTTAGGATGGTCTCTTCAACTTGCCAGACCTTAATAGGCCCTTAGCCAGTCCCTAATCGCACAATTCCATTCAATCCACACATCACGACACTCACGTCCACATGGCAGGGATGGTTAGGGTGACGGGGTTTGTGTGTGGAAGTGGGGAGGTGCAGTTGTACCACACAGAGGGTTGTCCTAGACAACAGAGTCAGTCCAGACAGGATGATAAGGGCTTTGCAGCACCCAGGAGGTTTTCTTCCCAAATGCTTGCACAAACAGGCCACTGTTGATCTGATAGTGTAGTATTACCTTCTCCAAGAGCTTACATTACTGCTGAGTGGCATAGCATTGTGTTGCCTGACCTGCTCCCTGCCAGCTGCCAGGGTTACTGGTGCCACATTTATGGCCCTGGGGCCTCCCAAGACTTGGGTTTTGTTAGAACATGGGTTTAAATGAAGTTCTTACTTAGGCAATCCCTCGTTCTCTGAGTAGGATGGTCTTCCAGGTGCAGTGTGCAGTGTGCGGTGGGTCCGTAGGTGACTGTGGAGCCCTGTTCTTGATCTGCATCTTCTCTTGCAGTGAGGGCATTGATTTCCAGGTGAAAGGCAGCCCCTGTCGGGGTTGGCTTGACGTGCCTTCCTCTTGGCACATTTCTCTCTTTTGCCCTCCATTCGTGCCTCTTCAAATTCTGCAGCACTGCTGGTCACAGCTGACCTCCAGCTGGGGCGCTCAAGGGCCAGGGCTTCCCAGTTCTCAGAGTTTTTAAGGTTGGCTTTGGGCCCATCTTTAAATCTCTTTTTCCTGCCCACCAACATTGCATTTTTTGTTCTTGAGTTTGGAGTAGAGCAACTGCTTTGGGAGACGGTGGTCGGGCATCCGGATAACGTGGCTGGTCTAGCGGAGTTGATAGCGGAGGACCATCGCTTCAGTGCTGGTGGTCTTTGCTTCTCCCAGCACGCTGACATTTGTCCGCTTGCCTTCCCAAGAGATTTGCAGGATTTTCTGGAGGCAGCGCTGATGGAATTGTTCCAGGAGTTGCATGTGATGTCTGTAGACAGTCCACATTTCGCAGGCATAGAGCAGGGTTGGGAGGACAATTGCTTTATCAACAAGCCCCTTGGTCTCCCTACGGATGTCCCGGTCCTCAAACACTCTCTGCTTCATTCGGAAAAGTGCTGCACTCGCAGAGCTCAGGCGGTGTTATATTTCAGTGTCAATGTTGACATCTGTAGACAGTCCATGTTTCGCAGTTGTATAGCAGGGTTGGGAGGACAATAGCTTTATAAACAAGCACCTGGTCTCCCAACGGATGTCCCGGTCCTCAAACACTCTCTGCTTCATTCAGAAAAATGCTGCATTCGCAGAGCTCAGGCTTTTAATTCGCCCGAGCTCTGCTTTAAATGAAGTGAAATAATATTTGTAATAGTTAAAACTGTGGTGTAGCAATGCAATGTAAGAGTTAAATGCATAGAGCTGTGCTTGATTCCTAGAGCGTAACTTTGGAGTATTCTGGTAGTGTTTACATTCCACAGAAATCAGATAGCCGTGTGGTTCCAGCTTCCAGTGATGTACAGCTAAGGGAATGGACGTATTTTATTCTGCTCCTGTAAATAGTGTATATTGCATAAAAAGATAAGAGCCGCTTCAGGCTTTGGAGCTAACTGAGGTAGCACATTTCATTATTTGCTTTTGTGCCTTTGAGCAGACACTCAGAGGTCAATAAATCAACAGGTTTGGGACCCCCAGAGAGGAGGGGCAGAAACCCAGTTGCTAGGCCTCCTTGAGTGTGTTGCAGGCAAGGAGAGGCGGGTAATAAATTGATTGTTATTATTGTGATTATTGCTATTTTATGGCCCCATTGGACATGTAAGATTTATGCCTGTACACCTGTTGTAAGGTTATATATGCCCTTGTGGCTGTGTGGTTTGCAGCTGCTGTTGGTTTCCTTGGCTCAGAACAATGGCTGCAGGTGGGCCTGTCCTGTGGCAGGTGTTGTTGAGTCCCTATTGCACCCTGAGCCATCCCCAGGGCTCTTTGCGGCTACTTGCTGGTGCTAGAGGTTGACCTGCTGCTTTTTCCTTTTCTCCTTTGCCAGCTCCAGACCCACATTCCAGACGCCGTACTGCAAGGAGCCGAGTACCTCAAGGAGCTTTTGCTCTTCCTCATGCGGAACTGTTTCCTGCCGGCCGTGGACTACGTGACCACGTCCCTGGAGGGACTCTGGCAACGCTGGGTGGCCTCTTGCAAGTGAGTAGTGCCTTTGTCTTTGCCAAGAAGCAGAGAATATGTCTGGGGCAGGGGCTCAGGAGGCAGCTTGTGTGGCGAGGGGAGGGTAGGAGGTGAGGCAGTGAGCAGACCCCAAGGCTAAGCACAGCCACTGAAAATGAAGCATGGAGGCAGAGCGGAGGGGCTGGAGCTGTGAGATGGCAGTGCCTGGAGCAATCTTTTGCTGAGAGGTGATTAGATGTCCTTGTTTGTTTCCTCTCTGTTGTTTTGCTGTTTTAATTTTAGAGTTGTTTAATACTGGTAGCCAGATTTTGTTCATTTTCATGGTTTCCTCCTTTCTGTTGAAATTGCCCACATGCTTGTGGATTTCAGTGGCTTCTCTGTGTAGTCTGACATGGTGGTTGTTAAAATTAAAAGAGCAAAACAGCAGAGGGAAAACAATCAGGGACATCTAATCACCTAGAATCCTAGAATCAAAGAGTTGGAAGAGACCTCCTGGGCCCTCATCCAGTCCAACCTCATTCTGCCAAGAAGCAGGAATGTTGCATTCAAATCACCCCTGACAGATGGCCATCCAGCCTCTGTTTCAAAGCTTCCAAAGAAGGAGCCTCCACCACACTCCCTCCGGGGCAGAGAGTTCCACTGCTGAACGGCTCTCACAGTCAGGAAGTTCTTCCTCGTGTTCAGATGGAATCTCCTCTCTTGTAGTTTGAAGCCATTGTTCCATTGTGGCCTAGTCTCCAGGGAAGCAGAAAACAAGCTTGCTCCCTCCTCCTCCCTGTGGCTTCCTCTCACATATTTATGCATGGCTATCATATCTCCTCTCAGCCTTCTCTTCTTCAGGCTAAACATGCCCAGCTCCTTAAGCCGCTCCTCATAGGGCTTGTTCTCCAGACCCTTGATCATTTTAGCCACCCTCCTCTGGACACATTCCAGCTTGTCCAACAAAAGATTGCTCCAGGCACTGCCAGGCCATCAAATGCTAATCAAGATGGTCAGCTGAAACATTCCCACCTAGCTCCAGCAGACAAGAGTCCTTTGTCCCACCCTGGTCATTCCACAGATATATAAACCCTTTTTCCTAGTTCCAACAGACCTCACTACCTCTGAGGATGCTTGCCATAGATGCAGGCGAAACGTCAGGCGAGAATGCCTCTAGAACATGGCCATATAGCCCGAAAAACCTACAACAAACCTACAACAGTTATACTCCACCAGGTGTGGCCCAAACTGCTAGCTGACCTACATTACCAGCTGCACATAATAATTAACATCATAAGGTTTTTCTTTAACACACACTTGATCCTGCTACGACTTACTGTAACAAGATAAAGCCCCAGTTGCTTTCTCCTAGCACAGTGGTTCTCAACCTACCTAATGTCGCGACCCCTTAATACAGTTCCTTATGTTGTGGCGACCCCCAACCATAACATTATTTTTGTTGCTTCTTCTGAACTGTAATTTTGATATGGTTCTGAATCGTAATGTGAATATCTGATATGCAGGATGGATTTTTATTCACTGGACCAAATTTGGCCCAAATACCCGATACGCCCACATTTGAATACTGGTGGGGTTGGAGGAGATTGATGTTGTCATTTGGGAGTTGTAGTTGCTGGGATTTATAGTTCTCCTACAATCAGAGAGCTTTCTGCACTCCACCAGCAATGGAATTGAATCAGACCTGGCCACACAGAAATCCCATGACCAATAGAAAATGCTAGAATGTCTTGGTGGGCACTGACCTTGAGTTTGGGAGTTGTAGTTCACCTACATGCAGAGAGCACTGTGGACTCAAACAACGATCAGTCTGGACCAAACTCGGTATGAACACTCAATATGTCCAAATGTGGACTCTGGTGGAGTTTGGGGAACATTGACCTTGACATTTGGGAATTGTAGTTGCTGGGATTTATAGTTCACCTACAATCAAAGAGCATTCTGCACCCCACCAATGATGGAATTGAACCAAACTTGGCACACAGATCTCCCATGACCAACAGAAAATACTGGAAGGGTTTGGTGGGCATTTGTTTGGGAGTTGTAGTTCACCTACATGCAGAGAGCACTGTGGACTCAAACAACGATCAGTCTGGACCAAACTCGGTATGAACACTCAATATGTCCAAATGTGGACTCTGGTGGAGTTTGGGGGAAAATAGACCTTGACATTTGGGAATTGTAGTTGCTGGGATTTATAGTTCTCCTACAATCAGAGAGCTTTCTGCACTCCACCAGCAATGGAATTGAATCAGACCTGGCCACACAGAAATCCCATGACCAATAGAAAATGCTAGAATGTCTTGGTGGGCACTGACCTTGAGTTTGGGAGTTGTTGAATCAGACCTGGCCACACAGAAATCCCATGACCAATAGAAAATGCTAGAATGTCTTGGTGGGCACTGACCTTGAGTTTGGGAGTTGTAGTTCACCTACATGCAGAGAGCACTGTGGACTCAAACAACGATCAGTCTGGACCAAACTCGGTATGAACACTCAATATGTCCAAATGTGGACTCTGGTGGAGTTTGGGGGAAAATAGACCTTGACATTTGGGAGTTGTAGTTGCTGGGATTTATAGTTCACCTACAATCAAAGAGCATTCTGAACCCCACCAATGATAGAATTGGGCCAAACTTCCCACACAGAACCCCCATGACCAACAGAAAATATTGTATATTCTGAAGGTCTTTGGGGACCCCTCTGACAACCCCTCATGACCCCCCCCCAGGGGTCCTGACCCCCAGGTTGAGAAACACTGTCCTAGCATCTGGTTCTGTTGGCTGCTGACCTTTCCCCCTTCTCTTCTCCTTCCTAGGGGTGAAGGCTCGTGGAACTGCCTAAGGGACCAACTGACCAACCTCACCTTTTCCTCCTGGACGTTCCTGCAGGACACCACGGTGGCCATCAAGGACTGGGCCTTGGCCATCATCTCAGGCCACTAGCACTGGCACTGGGCCTCAGGAACGGAGTGGGAAGTGTGGCTCAGGACATCTCTGAGCACAGGAAGGCGAGGCAGTGCCACCACGGACCCCCTGCTGCAGCCCGTTGTGTGGGCCAGGCTCCTTTTCACTCAGGCCTTGTCGTCTCACCTGCTGCCCAACTTCGACATCGTTGTGCCACAGGTTTGGAGGCTCTTCCTGCAAATGGAAAACTTCCCCCCGGTCTCTCTGCCGCCTTCTATGCTGCCTTTGACTTCTTCTGGACCAAATGCTACAGCCAACTTGGGCCCTTCCTCCAGCCGTTTTGGACTTCAACTCCTACCGGCTGTTAGGAATTGTGGGAGTTGAAGTCCAAAACACCTGGAGGGAGGGCCCAAGTTGGCCCATGCCTGCTCTACATTCTGAGTTAGCAATTAGGTAAAAGAGAGGAGGATTAAGGGGGCTCATTGGGGTCTCCTTTTCAAATGGGGCGAGGTGCAAAAGGAAGGCAGGCGGGCCACTGCGAGAGAGGCAAATCCAGGAGGGCTGCCTTGGAGGAAAAGCATCGTGATGCTCAACACACCAAGGGGGAGATGGTTGTGGGTTGTGTACCTTGGAAGAAGGAAGCCTCTTTCTGTCCTGCCTGCGCTGGTCCCCTCCTGCGAACAGCCCCCCTTCCTTGGTCCCCAGAGCGGCCCCTTCTTGCCAAGTGGAATAAAGGACAATAATTTTCATTACACGGCCTCCATTCAGAGTCTGCATTTGTGCCGCCGGCATCATCCTCATTATGGGTCTGCTGCCCCACAGCTTTGCCACTGTTATGAAAGCCTAGAAATCCCTCAGGGCCACTGTTACGAAATCATGTATTTTCACAAAGCCTTGAGACTTCCCTGCCAAAGAAGGCTGGTGCCTCACCAAACTATCGTTATTTATTTACTAGCCGTCCGCTGCCACGCGTTGCTGTGGCCCAGTCTGAGTATATGTGTTTTGTATGTGTATATATGTGTGTTCACATCTGTGTGTGTGTGTGTGTGTTGGGGGGGGGGGGGGTGTTTGCGCATGCGTTGTAATGTATTTTTTGGTTTTTTGCTTTTTAAATCCCTTCCGCTGTGTTTTTCAGTGTTTTATAGACTAATCTGATCTCTTTTTTCAATAGAGTTACAAGCTGGGTAGATGCGGGGAATGCCGTGGATGTAGCGTACCTGGATTTCAGGAAGGCCTTCTTTGACAAGGTCCCCATGACCTTCTGGCAAGGAAACTAGTCCAATGTGGGCTAGGCAAAACTACGGTGAGGTGGATCTGTAATTGGTTAATTGGACGGACCCAGAGGGTGCTCACCAATGCTTCCTCTTCATCTTGGAAAGAAGTGACGAGCGGAGTGCCGCAGGGTTCCGTCCTGGGCCCGGTCCTGTTCAACATCTTTATTAATGACTTAGATGAAGGGTTGGAAGGCAGGATCATCAAGTTTGCAGACGACACCAAATTGGGAGGGATAGCCAATACTCCAGAGGACAGGAGCAGGATTCAAAACGATCTTGACAGATTAGAGAGATGGGCCAAAACTAACAAAATGAAGTTCACAGTGACAAATGCAAGATACTCCACTTTGGCAGAAAAAATGAAATGCAAAGATACAGAAGGGGGACGCCTGGCTCGAGAGCAGTACGTGTGAAAAAGATCTTGGAGTCCTCGTGGACAACAAGTTAAACATGAGCCAACAATGTGATGTGGCGCAAAAAAAGCCAATGGGATTTTGGCCTGCATCAATAGGAGCATAGTGTCTAGATCTAAGGAAGTAATGCTACCCCTCTATTCTGCTTTGGTTAGACCACATCTGGAATATTGTGTCCAATTCTGGGCACCACAATTCAAGAGAGATATTGATAAGCTGGAATGTGTCCAGAGGAGGGCGACTAAAATGATCAAGGGTCTGGAGAACAAGCCCTATGAGGAGCGGCTTAGGGAACTGGGCATGTTTAGCCTGAAGAAGAGAAGGCTGAGAGGAGATATGAGAGCCATGTATAAATATGTGAGAGGAAGCCACAGGGAGGAGGAGGAGCAAGCTTGTTTTCTGCTTCCCTGGAGACTAGGACGCAATGGAACAATGGCTTCAAACTACAAGAGAGGAGATTCCATCTGAACATGAGGAAGAACTTCCTGACTGGGAGAGCCGTTCAGCAGTGGAACTCTCTGCCCCGGAGTGTGGTGGAGGCTCCTTCTTTGGAAGCTTTTAAGCAGAGGCTGGATGGCCATCTGTCAGGGGTGATTTGAATGCAACATTCCTGCTTCTTGGCAGAATGGGGTTGGACTGGATGGCCCATGAGGTCTCTTCCAACTCTTTGAGTCTATGATTCTCTCCTTCCTTCCTTTCCTCTTTATTTCCTTCCTTCGTTCTTTCCCTACCACCTTCTCTCTTTCGTTCCTTCTCCTGAGAAGCACCTGAGCATGTGCAGAGTGCATTCTATGTCCCAAACTCACATTGCGGTGCTGATAAGGGGTGCATTGCTCAAACAACAAGGTGACATCACTTGTTTGAGATTGTAGATTGAACAAGGGGTGTGTGTGTGTGTGTGTGTGTATGTGATTTTGGTTTGTTGCCAGGCGTTATGCTAGACTGAGAAAATTTGTGAACGGAAGCCAGGGCTTTGGTTTGGTTGGAGTTGTAGTTCACCTCCATCCAGAGAGCACTGTGGACTCAAACAATGATGGATCTGGACCAAACTTGGCATGAATACTCAATAGGCCCAAATGTGGACACTGGTGGAGTTTGCGGAAAATAGACATTGGCATTTGGAAGTTGTAATTGGCTGGGATTTGTAGTTTACCTACAATCAAAGAGCATTATGAACTCTACCAATGATAGAATTGGGCCAAACTTGGCTCACAGAACTCCCGTGACCAACAGGAAATCCTGGAAGTGTTTGGTAGGCATTGACCTTGAGTTTGGGAGTTGTAGTTCACCTACATCCAGAGAGTACTGTGGGTTCAAACAATGATAGATCTGGACCAAACTTGGCACGAAGACTCAATAGGCCCAAATATGAACACAGATGGAGTTTGGGGGAAATAGACCTTGACATTTGGGAGCTGTAGTTGCTGGGATTTATAGTTCACCTGCAATGAAAGAGCATTCAGGTGGGAGTTGTAGTTCCTGAGATTGGTATTTCACCTACAATCAAGGAGAATTCCAAACTCCACCAATGATGGAATTGAACCAAACTTAGCACACAGAACTCCTGCGACAAAGAAAAAATCCTGGATGGGTTTGGTGGGCATTAACCTTGAGTTTGGGAGTTGTAGTTCACCTATATCCAGAGAGCACTGAGGACTCAAACAATGATGGATCTGGACCAAACTTAGCACGAATACTTCATATGCCCAAATGTAAACAGTGGTGGAGTTTGGGGAAAAATAGACCTTGACATTTGCTGGGATTTATAGTTCACCTACAATCAAAGAACATTTTGAACGCTGCCAACGATGGAATTGGACCAAACTTGGCACACAGAACCCCCATGACACACAGAAAATACTGGAAGGGTTTGAGGGGACTGACTCAACATAATGGGAGTTGTAGTTTACCCTATAGCCAGAGAGCACACTGAACATGATGCATTTACAGCAGAGTTGCCCAATATGACAAAGTTTAAGCATTGACTGAGTTTCAGGGAATTAACCTGGCATGATGGGAGTTGTAGTTCACCCACAACCTATGCATTTTGGAAAGTAAACAAGTCTCAGCACCTAAGGCATGTTTTATGCGCTCCGGCCCCGCCCACTAAGGAAAGCCCCGCCCACCGCGGTTTCCTAGGGAACGCCTCCTCCTTTTGCTGCCTCCCGTCGCCATGACAACCCAACGGCCGCGTGGCCCTGCTCCGGCCAATGGCGAGGCGCGTTGCTCGGGGAGCGGGCCAATGGCGAGGCGGGCGAGGCCCAGCCAACCAGCGGCGCGCTTGCTGTTGCCGGGGCAGCCGGGGCGAAGGCAGCGGAGACGGAGACGGAGACGGAGGAGGAAGGAGGTGGGTCCGCGGCCCGGGTCGCCTCTTTCGGGGGGGAAAAGGGTGAGGGGATATGCAAATCTTATGCAAATCGAGGCGGCGAGGGGAGGGGCCGGCGCGCGAGGCCACGCCCCTTGCCTTCCCCTCTTTCCCCCTCCGAGAGGGGGCCGTCCCTCTTCAGGCCCTGCCGGGAGGGCCCTCTGCGCATGTGCGGGGCGCCCCCCCTTCTTCTTAAAGGGACGCCACACCCCTTGACGGCCGGGGGGGGGGGCCTGTTGTGCCTTCTCCTTTCCTTGGTGTTCTTGCTCCTAGGGCTGTGGGAGACCCCCAAAGGCCATCCAGACACCCCCCCTTCGTTCTGCTGAGGCTGAGAACGTGTGACACACATCTGTTGTTGTTATTATTGTATTTATTTATACCCAGCTTCATCTCCCCCGCAGAAAACTCAAAGCAGCTTCACATAAAACCATTATATATATACTAGCTGTCCCCTGCCACGCATTGCTGTGGCCCAGTCTGTGTATATGTCTTTTGTGTGCATATATGTGTGTGTATATATTTGTGTATAAGTATATATATATGTGTGTGTGTGTTTACGTGTAGAGATATATATGTGTGTGTGTGTGGTTTTGGCTTTTAAAGTCTCTTTTGCTATGTTTTTCAATTGAATTGAATCCAGACAAGACAGAGGTACTCCTGGCCAGTCGTAAGGCCGAACAGGGTATAGGGTTACAGCCTGTGCTGGATGGGGTCGCACTCCCCCTGAAGACGCAGGTTCGCAGCTTGGGTGTGATCCTGGATTCATCGCTGAGCCTGGATCCCCAGGTTTCAGCGGTGACCAGGGGAGCATTTGCACAGCTTGCCGTACCTTGGGAAGTCTGACTTGGCCACGGTAGTCCACGCTCTGGTTACATCCCGTTTAGACTACTGCAACGTTCTCTACGTGGGGTTGCCTTTGAAGACAGCTCGGAAGCTCCAACTAGTCCAACGCTCGGCAGCCAGGACTGAACAGGAGCGGCACTCACGGAGCATACAACTCCTCTGTTGCGCCAACTCCACTGGCTACCGATCTGCTACCGGGCTCAATTCAAAGTGCTGGCGTTGGCCTTTAAAGCCCTAAACGGTTCTGGCCCAAGCTACCTATCCGACCGCATCTCTGCCTATGAACCCACCAGGACTTTGAGATCTTCCGGGGAGGCCCTGCTCTCGATCCCGCCTGCTTCTCAAGCACGGCTGGCGGGGACGAGAGATAGGGCCTTCTCGGTGGTGGCCCCTCGGCTGTGGAACGCCCTTCCCACAGATATTAGACTAGCACCATCTCTTATGGTCTTCCGCAAAAAAGTAAAGACCTGGCTATTTGAACAGGCGTTCGGATAAACAGTGCAATGAATACGATGAATATAGGTAAACGGAATTACGGATGACGAATTGGATCACGATTCTAGTTACGAGACGTTAATGTGTTGTCTATTGATGTGTCATTACTTTGTATATTATGCTGTTAATGGTTCTTTAAATATTGTATGTTGTTAGGATTGACTTTTTGCTCTTGTTGTGAACCGCGTTGTCGCCTATGGGTAACTGAAACTGCGGTATACAAGCAAAGTAAATAAATATATGTGTGTGTATATCAGGGGTTCTCAACCTTTTTCATGCTGCAACCCCTTAATACAATTCCTCATGTTGTGGTGACCCCCAACCATAAAATTATTTTCCTTCCTACTTCATAACTGTCATTTTGCTACTGTTATCAATCGTAATGTAAATATCTGATACGCAGGATGTATTTTCATTCACTAGACCAAATTTGGCACAAATACCCGATACGTCCAAATTTGAATACTGGTGGGATGGGGGTTGATTTAGTAATTTGGGAGTTGTGGTTGCTGGGATTTGTAGTTCACCTGCAATCAAAGAGCATTCTGAACTCTACCAACAATGGAATTGAACCAAACTTGGCACACAGAACTCCCATGGCAAACAGAAAATATTGGAAGGGTTTGGTGGGCATTGACCTTGAGTTTTGGAGTTGTAGTTCACCTACCTTCAGAGAGCACTGTGGACTCAAACCAGGATGGATCTGGACCAAACTTGGCACGAATATTCAACATGCCCAAATGTGAACACTGGTGGAGTTTGGGGAAAATAGTCCTTGAGATTTTGGGAGTTGTAGTTGCTGGGATTTGTAGTTCACCTACAATCAAAGAGCACTCTGAACCCCACCGACGACAGAATTGGGCCAGACTTCCCACATACAACCCCCAAACCAACAGAAAATACTGTGTTTTCTAGTGGTCCTTAGTGACCCCTCTGACATTCCCTCGTGACCCCTCCAGGGGTCCCGACCCCCAGGTTGAGAATCACTGGTGTATATATTTGTGTATAAGTATATATATATATGTGTGTGTTTACGTGTAGAGATATATATGTGTGTGTGTGTGTGGTTTTGGCTTTTAAAGTCTCTTTTGCTATGTTTTTCAGTGTTTTTATGAGTGATGGTCACTCGTTGGCCTGATACTTATATTGTGTCCAAATTTGGTGTCAATTTGTCCAGTGGTTTTTGAGTTATGTTAATCCCACAAACGAACATTATATTTATATATACCCTGCCAGGCATTGCTGTGGCCCAGTCAGGTGATCTGGAAAATAAAGTAATGTTAAACTGTTGATTTCTAATATATGTAATTTCTTTCTGCTTGTGGGTAAGCAGTGTTTTATTGCTGTTCCTTTGTCAGGGTTGATGTGGAGAGTGTCTGGTTTGCCCATCCTGGAACATGCAACATATCATTGTCCCTTTCACATCTATGATACTATATCTGTGAGTGTGTGAATCATATCTATCTATCTCTATCTATGGCTGAATGGCTCTTTGTCAGGAGGGCTTTGATCAGTAGATGGCCTACATCAATAGGATCCTAGTGTCTAGATCCAGGGAAGTCCTGCTCCCCATGCTCTATTCCGCTTTGGTGAGACCACTTTACCTGGAATATTGTGTCCAATTCTGGGCACCACAATTCAAGAGAGATATTGACAAGCTGGGATGTGTCCAGAGGAGGGCGACTAAAATGATCAAGGGTCTGGAGAACAAGCTCTGTGAGGAGCGGCTAAAGCAGCTGGGCATGTTTAGCCTGAAGAAGAGAAGGATGAGAGGAGATACGATGAGCACCATCTATAAATATGTGAGAGGAAGCCACAGGGAGGAGGAGGGAGCAAGCTTGTTTTCTGCTTCCCTGGAGACTAGGACGCAATGGAACAATGGCTTCCAACTACAAGAAAGGAGATTCCATCTGAACATGAGGAAGAACTTCCTGGCTGTGAGAGCCGTTCAGCAGTGGAACTCTCTGCCCCGGAGGGAGTGTGGTGAAGGCTCCTTCTTTGGAAGCTTTTAAACAGAGGCTGGATGGCCATCTGTCAGGAGTGCTTTGAACGCAATATTCCTGCTTCTTGGCAGAATGTGGTTGGACTGGATGGCCCAGGAGGTCTCTTCTAACTCTAGGATTCTAGGATTCTATGATTATGTTTTCTTGCCCTGGTGAAGGGAGTTCAACTGGATGGCCTTAAGTATTTTGTGTTGGTCATGGGGGTTCTGTGTGGGATGTTTGCCCCAATTCTGTAGTTGGTGGGGTTCAGAATGCTTTTTGATTTTAGGTAACTACAACTCCCAATTTTCAAGGTCTATTTCCCCCAAACTCCACCAGTGTTCACATTTTGGCATATTGGGTATTCATGCCAAGTTTGGTCCAGATCCATCATTATTTGAGTCCACAGTGGTCTCTGGATGTAGGTGAACTACAACTCCCAAACTCAAGGTCAATGCCCACCAAAGCCTTCTAGTGTTTTCTGTTGGCCATGAGAGTCCTGCGTGCTACATTTGGTTCAGTTCCATCATTGGTGGAGTTTAGAATGCTGTTTAATTGTAGATTAACTACAAATACCAGGAGTGCAACTCCCAAATGACAAAATCAATTTTTATGAGTGATGGTCACTCCTTGGGTTAGTAGGTGTCTTGTGTCCAAATTTGGTGTCAATTCCCCCAGTGGTTTTTGTGTTGTGTTAATCCCACAAACGAACATTACATTTATATATGTGTGTGTGTGTGTGTGTGCGCACGCGCGCACATGGTTTTGGCTTTTTAAGTCGCTTCTGCTATGTTTTTGAGGGTTACTAATTGACACGGAATTTGGACATAATACACCTATCAGGCCAATGAGCGACCATCACGCATAAAAACACGGAAAAACACAACAGAAGAGACTTAAAAAGCCAAAAAACAAATAAAAAGCATTACAATGCATGTACAGAACCACATATATACACAAACACACATACATACACATATGCACAAACATATACACACACATATATACACACACAAAACACATATACACAGATTGAGCCACAGCAACGCATGGCAGGCGACAGCTAGTTTACTATATTTATACCACTTCATCAGGTTGCCATTATGTCCGCAATTCCTGTTCAACATAGACATGAAACCGCTGGGAGAGGTTATCCGGAGTTTTTGAGTACAATGACACATATATGCAGATGACACCCAGCTCTATGACTCCTTTCCACCTAAAGCCAAGGAAGCTGTGCTGACCCTAAACCAGTGCCTGTCACCAGTAATGGACTGGATGAAGGCAAACAGATTGAGACCTAATCCAGACAAGACAGAGGTGCTCCTGGTCAGTTGGAAGGCAGGTCAGTTAGAGAATAGGGACCCAGCCTGTGCTGGATGGAAGGAGGCCCACTCCCCTTGAAGACACAGTTTGGACTCAGCACTGAACCTGGAGGCCCAGGTGTTGGAGGTGGCTGGGAGGGCATTCTTTGCACAGCTGAAACTTGTGCAGCAACTGTGCCCGTCCCTTGAGAAGCCAGATCTGGCCATTGCGGTCCATACCTTAGTTACATCCCGTCTGGATGACTGTAATGTGCTCTATCTGGGGCTGCCTCTGAAGATGCTCAGAAACTCCAGTTGGTACAAAGAGCTGCAGCCAGGTTGCTCACTCACCCACCTCTTGCAGCATCTCCCCCACCTGCCAGTCTGTTTCAGGGCACAATACAAAGTGCTGGTGGTGACTTGTAAAGCTCTAGACCAGTGGTTCTCAAGCTTCCTAATGCCACGACCCCTTAATACAGTTCCTCATGTTGTGGTGTCCCCCAACCATAACGTTTATTTTATTTTATTTTGTACATTTCTATACCGCCCCTCTCAGCCTTCCAGCGACCCGAGGCGGTTTACAAGGCAAGAATTCAATGCCACCAAGGACACAATTACAATATACAATATAAAAACATCAGCAACGATAAAATCAAACATTATAATGAAACATAGAATCATAGAATCATAGAATCAAAGAGTTGGAAGAGACCTCATGGGCCATCCAGTCCAACCCCCTGCCAAGAAGCAGGAATATTGCATTCAAATCACCCCTGACAGATGGCCATCCAGCCTTTGCTTAAAAGCTTCCAAAGAAGGAGCCTCCACCACACTCCGGGGCAGAGAGTTCCACTGCTGAACGGCTCTCACAGTCAGGAAGTTCTTCCTAATGTTCAGATGGAATCTCCTCTCTTGTAGTTTGAAGCCATTGTTCCGCGTCCTAGTCTCCAAGGAAGCAGAAAACAAGCTTGCTCCCTCCTCCCTGTGGCTTCCTCTCACATATTTATACACGGCTATCATATCTCCTCTCAGCCTTCTCTTCTTCAGGCTAAACATGCCCAGTTCCCTAAGCCGCTCCTCATAGGGCTTGTTCTCCAGACCCTTGATCATTTTAGTCGCCCTCCTCTGGACACATTCCAGCTTGTCAATATCTCTCTTGAATTGTGGAGCCCAGAATTGGACACAATATTCCAGATGTGGTCTAACCAAACAGAATAGAGGGGTAGCATTACTTCCTTAGATCTAGACACTATGCTCCTATTGATGCAGGCCAAAATCCCATTGGCTTTTTTTGCCGCCACATCACATTGTTGGCTCATGTTTAACTTGTTGTCCACGAGGACTCCAAGATCTTTTTCACACGTACTGCTCTCGAGCCAGGCATCCCCCATTCTGTATCTTTGCATTTCATTTTTCCTGCCAAAGTGGAGTATCTTGCATTTGTCACTGTTGAACTTCATTTTGTTAGTTTTGGCCCATCTCTCTAATCTGTCAAGATCATTTTGAATCCTGCTCCTGTCCTCTGGAGTACTGGCTATCCCTCCCAATTTGGTGTCGTCTGCAAACTTGATGATCCTGCTTCAATCAATAATCATTAAAACAATGCCAGTTCCACCATATAGTTATTCCATTATTATATCCGTTACTCCGTATTTTCAAATGCCCGCTCAAATAGCCATGTCTTAAGATTCTTCCGGAATGATAGGAGCAAGGAAGCTGATCTAATCCCTAGGAAGGGCGTTCCATAGCCGAGGGGCCACACTGAGAAGACCCTGTCTCTCGTTCCCACCAACCATACTTGTGATGATGGTGGGACCAAGAGCAGGGCCTCTCCGGATGATCTTAAAGTCCTTGCAGGTTCATATGGAGAGATTCGTTCGGACAGGTAAGTTGGGCCAGAACCGTTAGGGCTATATAGGCTAAAGCCAGCACTTATTTTCGTTGCTACTTCATAACTGGAATTTTGCTCCTGTTATGAATTGTAACCTAAATATCTGATAGGCAGGATGTATTTTCATTCACTGGACCAAATATGGCACAAATACCCAATACACCCAAATCTGAATACTGGTGGGGTTGGTGAGGGTGTCAATTCTGTCATTTGGGAGTTGTAGTTGCTGGGATTTATGGTTAACCTACAATCAAAGAGCATTCTGAACTCTACCAACAATGGAACTGAACCAAACTTGGCCCACAGAACTCCCATGACCAACAGAAAATACTGGAAGGGTTTGGTGGGCATTGGCCTTGTGTGTGGGAGTTGTAGTTCACCTGCATCCAGAGAGCACTGTGGACTCAAACAATGATGGATCTGGACCGAACTTGGCAGGAATACCCAATGTGCCCAGATGTGAACACTGGCGGAGTTTGGGGGAAATAGACCTTGACATTTGAAAGTTGTAGTTGCTGGGATGTATAGTTCACCTTCAATCAAAGAGCATTCTGAACCCCACCAATGATAAAATTGGACCAAACTTCCCAAACAGAACCTCCAAAACCAACAGAAAATACAGTGTTTTCTGATGGTCTTTGGTGACACCTCTGACATCCCAGGGGTAATGACCTCCAGGTTGAGAAACACTGCTCTATAGTTACATTTGTGTACACAAAGAGATATTACAGTTACTCAGCATTCACAAACATATAACATTCATTCCTACACACATACATTGGATCTGGACCAAACTTGGCAGGAATACCCAATATGCCCAGATGTGAACACTAGTGGAGTTTGGGGAAAATAGACCTTGGCATTTGAAAGTTGTGGTTGCTGGGATTTATGTTGTTGTTATTGTTTTATGTTTTTTGATTTGCTTTGAATTGTATTGTTGTTGTTATGCTGTTGTTGTGTTGAGGCCTTGGCCTGTGTAAGCCGCATCGAGTCCTTTGGGAGATGCTAGTGGGGTACAAATAAAGTTTAATAATAATAATAAAAATAATAATTTATAGTTCACCTACAATCAGAGAGCACTCCGAACCATCTCTGCCAGGTCATTTCATGCCTTTTTAGACCACACCTGGAATATTGTGTCCAATTCTGGGCACCACAATTCAAGAGAGATATTGACAAGCTTGAATGTGTCCAGAGGAGGGCGACTAAAATGATCAAGGGTCTGGAGAACAAGCCCTATGAGGAGCGGCTTAAGGAGCTGGGCATGTTTAGCCTGAAGAAGAGAAGGCTGAGAGGAGATATGATAGCCATGTATAAATATGTGAGAGGAAGCCACAGGGAGGAGGGAGCAAGCTTGTTTTCTGCTTCCTTGGAGACTAGGACGCATTGGAACAATGGCTTCAAACTACAAGAGAGGAGATTCCATCTGAACATGAGGAAGAACTTCCTGACTGTGAGAGCCGTTCAGCAGTGGAACTCTCTGCCCCGGAGTGTGGTGGAGGCTCCTTCTTTGGAAGCTTTTAAACAGAGGCTGGATGGCCATCTGTCAGGGGTGTTTGAATGCAATATTCCTGCTTCTTGGCAGAATGGGGTTGGACTGGATGGCCCAGGAGGTCTCTTCCAACTCTTTGATTCTATGATTCTATGATCTCTTCCCCTGGTGTTTGGCAACCCTTATCTCTCCCAAATTCCTTCCCTCTTCCCTCTCTTCTCTCTCCCTCCTCCCCTCTCTATAACCCATTCTTAAACTCCTTCTTGTAAAATGCCCTTTTCGCCTTCTTCGTGTGCTGATGCCACACGTCTGCTCCCTTTGGCCCCGCAGGAGGACCTCAAGAGGCATGTGGCAAACAGGAGGATGAGCGTGCCCGGCGCCCGGCAGGATTACGATGGAGACGCGCTGCGGCGGCCTCTTGTTCAGCTCCAAGTTTGACTCTGGGAACTTGGCTCATGTGGAGAAGGTGGAGCACCAGGAGGGAGACCTCGACATCACGGGGAATGGCGGCAGCAGCAGCAGTGGAGGCAGCACCTCCATGGTGTTCGGCAGCTCCCTCCCCTTCGCCGATTACGAGTTCAACGTCTGGACGAAGCCGGACTGCGGAGAAACCGAATATGAGAATGGAAACAGGTGAGGAGGGAGGCGGAGGTGGCAGGGGGAGAAAGAGAGATAGATCGTTAGCAGGAGGCAACTCAAGAGGGAAGTGGCCAAGGGGCAAGTTTGGGACATTGAAGAGGGCACAAGGAAGCCAAATGTAGGAGAATAAGTATCCACATTGGGGGGGGGGGGGGGGGGGGATGGATGTGTACAGAATATGGTGATGTGAATAGAGTTGGATGCAATGAGCATCAAAGGGGGAGAAGCAGAAGAAATGAAGTAATGTCCGGAAAGCGGGAGGATGCAAAGCATGCATGTCACTCTCTTTGGGCCTGCTCCCTTCATCCCTTCCACAGGGAGGGATGGAGGGAGCAGTCTCTGCCACTGACTTCCTTCCTGCCCCCTTTCCCCAGGTCCTGGTTCTACTTCAGCGTGCGTGGAGGCGTGCCCGGCAAGGTCATCAAGATCCACATTGTGAACATGAACAAGCAGACCAAGCTCTACTCACAGGGAATGGCCCCCCTGGTCAAGACTGTGCCTGCCAGGCCTCGCTGGGAGCGCATTCGAGAGCGGCCGGCCTTTGAGGTACCCGTGGGGCAGGATTGGTGCATCCGAGGCATGTATGTGGTGGGATGCGGGTGTATTCCCCAAAAGGCAGCTTTCTGAAAGGATATGAGCTCCTGTTTGCAGGGCTGGTGAGGCTGGAGCAAGTCCTGGGGACAGGCAGCTCCTAGTCAGCTGAAAAGAAGGGCCAGGAGTCCTGGGGCCTTTCCAATCTGTGGCTCCTTCCACTTCCCTTGGCAGTGCCTGCTTAGCTTTGGTGCTGGTTGGCTGCTGCTTGACTAGACTCAACCTGGCTTTGGGACTATTTCCCCTGGCCCTGCTTGGAAACTCCTATGCAGTGCTCAGTCCATCAGACTGCTTCTTCCTCTGTTGTCTTGCTGGAATACCAGGAGACTAAGCGGCTTGCTTTCTCCAGAAGGACAGGCATCTGCTGCTGGCACCAAGAGCAAAGCCTGCTCCTTGAGTTTCCCTGGAGTGTGGCCTCTGCCTCCCCTGACTGTGAGAGCCGTTCAGCAGTGGAACTCTCTGCCCCGGAGTGTGGTGGAGGCTCCTTCTTTGGAAGCTTTTAAACAGATGCTGGATGGCCATTTGTCAGGGGTGCTTTGAATGCAATATTCCTGCTTCTTGGCAGAATGGGGTTGGACTGGATGGCCCATGAGGTCTCTTCCAACTCTTGGATTCTAGGATTCTATGATTCACTGGGAATCCAAGGAAGGACCAGTGGATGAAAGAAAGTTTGAAGATGGGTGCATCTAAGTCAGTCTTTTGCTATCGGGGGAGAGGGAGCTGCACCAGGGAAGCCTTTGCAATTTGACAGGAGCCCTGAATGGGCTCAAGGTGATAAAGGCTCTTGCAGCAGATATAACAGCCTGCCTCTCAGTTGGGTGGGTGGGTGGGGGGGGGGGGGCAATCAAGAGTTCAGCTCCAACAGCAAGAGAGGGTTGGGGGCCTGCATAGCCCAGTGGCTCCAGGCAAGAAAAGGCCATTTCGCTCAGGTTTCCAGCACGGCACGTTGGCATCAGCCTTCTGCCTTGCTTGCCCCCGTGTCTTCCTGGGCGCCTGCCTCTCAGCTCTGGCCCCGCTTTGCCTCTTGCAGATGGTGGAGACCCAGTTTGTCCTCTCCTTTGTGCACCGCTTCCTGGACTGCCGCGGGGCCACCACCTACTTTGCCTTCTGCTACCCCTTCTCCTACACGGAGTGCCAGGAAATGCTGGCCCAGCTGGACGCCCACTTTGCCGAGTGCAGGCACCTCTCTCCCAGCAGGTAGGAGAGCGATGCCCATGGCATGCGTCCACCAGGGCTTTCCTCACCAGAGGCCCCCTTGGTCCAGGTTTCAGGGAGGGGGTGCACGGCCATCTCTAGAGTCAATAACACCTCAAGACCTCAGTTCTGGGGAAAGGATCGATGGGCCTCTCCTCTTTGTCTAGATAAGCCTGAAATGTTGTACATTTTTTGGGAAGGGGGGCTGCCAGGGCTGCAATTGAAGCCCACCAGGCTGTACTTTGCACATCCTGACTTAGAAGATGCCCGTGGTCTTAGCAATACGTTCGCTGAAGGGAATGAAGGAAGGGCCTTGGTTAGACCACATCTGGAATCACACTGTGTCCAATTCTGGGCCCCACAATTGAAGGGAGATGTTGACTCTGAGCTGGAATGTGTCCAGAGGAAGAGGGTGACTAAAATGATCAAGGGTCTGGAGAACAAGCCCTATGAGGAGCGGCTTAAAGAGCTGGGCATGTTTAGCCTGAAGAAGAGAAGGCTGAGAGGAGACATGATGAAGGCCATATATAAATATGTGAGGGGAAGTCACAGGGAGGAGGGAGCAAGCCTGTTTTCTGCTGTTCTGGAGACTAGGATTCAGAAAAATGGCTTCAAACTACAAGAAAGGAGATTCCACCTGAACATTAGGAAGAACTTCCTGACTGTGAGAGCTGTTCAGCAGTGGAACTCTCTGCCCCGGAGTGTGGTGGAGGCTCCTTCTATGGAGGCTTTGAAACAGAGGCTGGATGCCCATCTGTCAGGGAGATTTGAATGCAATTTTCCTGCTTCTTGGCAGAATGGGGTGGGCTGGATGGTCCATGAGGTCTCTTCCAACTCTAGGATTCTATGATATGATAGCCATGTATAAATATGTGAGAGGAAGTCATAGGGAGGTGGAAGCAGGCTTGTTTTCTGCTGCCTTGGAGTCCACAACACAATGGAGCAATGGCTTCAAACTACAAGGAGATTCCACCTGAACATTAGGAAGAACTATGGTAGCTGTTCAGCAGTGGAACTCTCTGCCCCGGAGTGTGGTGGAGACTCCTTCTTTGGAAGCTTTTAAACAGAGGCTGGATGGCCATCTGTCAGGGGTGATTTGAATGCAATATTCCTGCTTCTTGGCAGAATGGGGTTGGACTGGATGGTCCACGAGGTCTCTTCCAACTCTAGGATTCTTTGGAGGGATCTTTTGGATTTGTCCTTCTGATTGAGTTGGCCATTCCTGTGGGGGCTTCAAAGTCCCGGCCTTCCTTCCCCTCTTTCTTTGGGTCTTGGGAAATGGCTTTGGGCTCAGCCAGACCCTTGGCACATCTAGCTCAGGGGCTGAGCCTACAGCATCCCATCTATCTCAGGGGATGGATGGCCTACAGCATTCCAGGTCATCAAGCAGGAACACCTACAAACCTTTGTCCAGATGTGCCACTCAGTAGGGTAACTAAGACCAACCGTTGGCTCTTTCCCGGGCAGCTGAGATTTCCATATTGTCCTTTCAATATAGTCATTAGTATCCCTGCTTTTCTGCTACACCTCATCCTTGGCTTGCTTTTTTTCAGCCCCTTTCTTCAGATCTACCTGCAGAACATCTAGACCAGGCCTGGGCCAACTTCATCCTTCCCTCCAGGTGTTTGGACTTCAACTCCCACAATTCCTAACAGCCGGTAGGCTGTTAGGAATTGTGGGAGTTGAAGTCCAAAACACCTGGAGGGAAGGATGAAGTTGGCCCAGGCCTGGTCTAGATGGAGTTGTGGGGGTTGAAGTCCAAAACACCTGGAGAGAAGGATGAAGTTGGCCCAGGCCTGATCTAGATGGAGGAGCATCCATCTAGACTTCATCCTTCCCTCCAGATGTTTTGGACTTCAACTCTCACAGTTCTGTTAGAAATTGTGGGAGTTGGAAGTCCAGAAACCTAGAGCAGCGGTTCTCAACCTGGGGTCCCCAGATGTTTTTGGCCTACAACTCCCAGAAATCCCAGACAGTTTACCAGCTGTTAGGATTTCTGGGAGTTGAAGGCCAAAAACATCTGGGGACCCCAGGTTGAGGACCACTGCTATAGATTGTTTGTGTATCCAGTGTAGCTATAGAGCAGAGGCTGAGTTCTACAGCTATAGTAGCTACAGAGAAGGCATCTGTTATAGAACTCCAATATGCTGATGATAACGTAGTCTGTGCACATTCAGAAGAAGACCTCCAAGCCACCTTTGCAGAAGCATACGAGAAGCTCGGCCACTCAGCGGACATCAAGAAAACCAAAGTATTCTTCCAGCAGTCACTAGCCAACCAAAATTTTCCCATGCCTGATCTAGACCCCACTCTTCCCTTGTGCTGCTCAAGGGATTTGGGGAGCAGAACCGAACCGGGGAAGTGAGGCCTTGGCTGGGATGGGGCTGAGCAAGGAGACTGAGCGCAGGAGGCCCACTGAGCCAGGCTTTCCTCTGCCCATCTAATCTAGTGTCCAACATTATAGTACCGTGAGTCGGAAGACAGGCACAGACCCTCGAAGGCAGGTGGAAGGGAAGCTGCGCCCCACCATCCACCGAGGGAGGAAGTGCCTCCGGAGAGGACGCCCCAGGGGCAGGAAGGAGGAGGCCGGCCCGGCCAAGGGCGCACCGTAAGTGGGTTGCCTTGGCTTCTCATGCCAGGCCTTGGCTGTCCTTCAGAAGGGGGCTGCTTGGCCCCAGGAGCCACTCTTTGGTTGCTCTTTTTGAGGGGGGGGGACACTGGAGACCCAGGCCCAAGTAGCGGCTTAGCCATTGTTTACCTGTCTATCCCTCCCTACCTCCAGAGCCAAGCCCACCAGGAAGTCCCTTTGCCCTTGAGTGATGCCCCTGGGAACCTGGGAGCAGTGGTTGTGTGATCCACAAGGATATGTCACTGTGGACAAAACCCCTGCAAAGGCTTGGATGGGGAATGAGACCCCAGGCCAAAGGAGAGAGATTGCTACAGGCCTACTTCTCCCCCCTCCATCCCCAAAACCCACAAAGGCCTTTTTCCTTTGAGGACTTCTTTCTGAGTTCTGGAGGACAAGAGCGAGCCGTGTCCTGAGGATCCTCAGACAGAGCCAGGAGGTGGGCTGCCCCACTTCATGCAGGGTCTCACCCGCTCTCTCCTGTCCCCAGCTCCCTGGATTCCATCTATTACCATCGGGAAGTGCTCTGCTTCTCCCTGGACAAGCTCCGCGTGGATCTGCTGACCATCACCTCTCACCACGGCATGCAGGAGGAGCGGGAGGCCCGGCTGGAGAAGCTCTTCCCGGACAAGAACACCCCGCGGCCACACTGCTTCCTGGGCAAGAGGGTGAGTCGGGCCAGGAGGGAGGCAGTCCTTGGGGCCCACAATGCCCCATTCACAGGAGTCTTGCCGTGGATGTCCAGGGATTGGCCAGAGTGAATGAATCATAGAATCAATGCCCAGGATGCCCAAGATACACTGGCAAGAGAAAGAGGGAGCATTTCCTCCCTTCTCCCCTTGTCATGAATGTCACATGATCACGACTTGCATTCCACAGGTGTGTTATCACATGTCCATTAGAACTGTATTTTACACAATAGACTTGCTACCGATGTATTTCTATCTAATAGGCTTGTTTGATCCAAAAAAAAAAAGGTTCAAAACTCGTTCGATTCTAAAGTCAATTCTGATTTTCACAGAAAAAAAATGTTCAAAACTTTTCAAAACTTCCGAGACTTCTGAACCCTTTTGTTAATGGTTTGAAAGTGTTATTTCCTGTTTCATTGGGTGGTCGTTACTTTGAAAGTAGTTGTTTTACTCCAGGAGCGGGGAAAGCAAAGGGAGGAAATTCCTTCCTTCTCCGGTTTAAAACTGGCTTCTCTGGCTTGAGCCGAGGCCAGGGACCAGAATAATTTCTGACTTACTTCCTGAGTCGGAAGAAAAATGGCGAGACTAGCTTCAGAAAGGGACTTCCGGTTTCCTAAAAAAGTTCAAAATTGCTTCAAAAAGGTAATTTTCCCCACATATATACATATGTGGTGGCAATGTAAATATGTAAGTGAATTTTGGGGGAAGCTATAATGGATATGAAGATAGGGAAAAGTGCAAGCATTGCACTGTTGTTACTATATAACGTTAAGAAATAGAAAAAAACAGAGAAAGATGCAATAGATAACACGTTAACTGCAGCAAGATTACTGATAGCAAAGAATTGGAAAAGTAAAATAAATATATCAATTGAAGAATGGTATAAAGAATTATGGAAAATAGCAATAAATGTGTCAGGAGTCAATTTCTGACGGCATGAAGACATCACAAATTCCCTCCATGACATCCTGACTGAATCATCCTGGCTGCCTCAATTCTCTCTCTGTGACATTTTGAATCCAGCAGAGGACGCTGGAAACCTTGTATGGGAACTTGTGAAGTAACAAATTCTAATAAGGAAACTGAGAAGAGGGGGAGATGGGCAGGAAAGGTGTATAAAAGGAAGTGGTGGTGGGAAAAAGTCAGTAGTGTTTTTCTTTGCTGCAGAGATACAAGCAATATATTCCTTTCAAAGTAAAGCCGGCTTGTGAGTGATTATTTAATATTGCTATACAAAATCTACAGTCTTACAAAATGATAAATTGACATGTAGATTAAGAGTCAGGAAAGGGGGATGGAAGGAAAACGACTTTGATGAAGTTTGGGGAAAATTTATTGAGAATGGCTTAAAAGAAGTAGATGGGAAATTACCTCCACAAGAAGAAATGGTATTTTGGAAAGAGAATGTAAATTGAAGTGGCTCGGAAGGGGGGGGGGGGGGGGGGGCACAAACCGTCCCATCACAGGTGCGATTGGTGGGGAGGAGGGAGAGGGCCTTCTCGGTGGTGGCCCCTCGACTCTGGAACTCACTTCCCAGGGACATTAGACATGCTCCAACATTGGCAGTCTTTAGGAGGAGCATGAAAATGTGGTTGTTTCAGTGTGCCTTCCCAGAATAGGAGAACTCTCAGCAATATGCCCTCATAATGCACTTTAATACTGACTTAGGATGGATTGTTGTTCCCTCGTTTCTCTCTGAAGAATCCTATCCAGTTATATTTTTACCTGTTCACGTCAGCATATTTTTAATTTTAATCTATTACATTTGGCCCAGCCATTTTAAAACTGTTTATATGTCACTATTGATAGTTGTTTTGTTATATGATTTATATGATTTGTATTTTATTGATTGTTTATTAATGTTGTGTTTTTGATGTTGTTTGATGTATTGTGGGCTTGGCCTCATGTAAGCCGCACCGAGTCCCTTGGGGAGATGGTAGCAGGGTACAAATAAAGTTATTATTATTATTATTATTATTATTATTATTATTATTATTATTATTACAACGGGAGATCTATCTAGGCACAATATTTATTTATTTATTTATTTACTGCATTTATTGACCGCCGCTCTCAGCCCTAGGGCGACTCGCGGCGGTGCACAACATATAAAAACAGTTTACAAAAGACAGAAACAAGCAATCAATACAACAATAATACTATAAACTAGTTACACTAAATAATCCGCTCCGTCATATCCTGGAATCATAACCAATATCATCATCCGTAAACCGTTCCAATTGTCAATTTCTCATTGCCGTAGCGCTCAGTTGAATGCCTTCTCAAAAAGCCAGGTCTTCAGGCTCCGACGGAAGGACAAAAGGGAGGGCGCCTGTCTGATGTCAGCAGGGAGGTCGTTCCACAGCCGGGGGGCCACCACCGAGAAGGCCCTTTCTCTCGTCCCCGCCAGACGTGCCTGTGAAGCAGGCGGGATCGAGAGAAGGGCCTCCCCGGACGATCTCAAAGTCCTCGTGGGCTTATAGGCCAAGATGCGGTCCGAAAGGTATTTTGGGCCGGAACCGTTTAGGGCTTTGTAGGATAACACCAGCACCTTGAATTGGGCCCGGTAGCAGATCGGCAGCCAGTGGAGCTGGAACAGCAAGGGCGTTGTGTGCTCCCTGCGTCCCGCTCCCGTTAGTAACATGGCTGCCGCGCGCTGGACTAGCTGAAGCTTCCGGGCCGTCTTCAAGGGCAGCCCCACGTAGAGAGCGTTGCAGTAGTCAAGGCGGGATGTGACCAGACCAATATAAGAGTATTGAAGGTATTGATGTATTCTAAGAAAACCAATAAAATACATTTAAAAAAAATAAAAAAACCAAAAAGGTAATTTTTCCAAATTTATTCCGAATTACGAAGATTACAACTGGACTGATCCTTCTAGCACAGTGGTTCTCAACCTGGGGTCCCCAGATGTTTTTGGCCTACAATTCCCAGAAATCCTAGCTAGTTTACCAGCTGTTAGGATTTCTGGGAGTTGTATTCCAAAAACATCTGGGGACCCCAGGTTGAGAACCACTGTTCTAGCAGGAATTGCCTCCTTTTAAATTCTGTATGGTTATCAGCACCGGAGACGTAAGCATCTGTAGAACCATTATAGGAGAAACAGATCATTGAGACATTTCCTGGGTATCTCTGGGGGAGCCAAATTTCTTTTTAGGGTAGGCATGGTCAAACTTGGGCCCTCCAGGTGTTTGGGACTTCAGCTCCCACAATTCCTCACAGCCTACTGCCTGTCTCTTTTATTTTCTCCTTCATTGCTTCCCATCACCTCCCCCCTCCCCAAATCTTTCCCCAGGTGTTCTTCCTCAGCAGCAGAGTCCATCCTGGGGAGACGCCCTCGAGCTTCGTCTTCAACGGCTTCCTGGAGTTCATCCTTCGGGAGGATGACCCTCGGGCCCAGATGCTGCGCCGCATGTTTGTCTTCAAGCTCATCCCCATGCTCAACCCGGACGGGGTGGTGCGGGGCCACTACCGGTGAGGGTCCGGGACACATAGCAAGCATCCTTGGGGACCGGACGGGGTGGTGCGGGGCCACTACCGGTGAGGGTCTGGGGGCACATCGCCAGAACCCTTGGGAATGCACAAGCCCTTTGGGAGCCTTTTCTTTCTGCCCAGGAGGTTGAGCAGAGGGGGCCTTGACCCTAAGGGAACACTTTCCCTGGGCAGCACACCTTCCTCCTTCCTCTCTTATGCCACACGGCAGCCGCCTCAGAAGAGACTGATGGTGCTGATTAAGGAGAAACCTTTGATTAACAAGAAAGACTGGGATTTGTTTATTATGTTTTCACAACAATGAAGGGGGTCAAACTTTAGGATTTATGAGAGGAATGTCATTAAAAGCAGAAGTGCAGTTCTCTAAAGGAAGTAGGATAATAAGGGGAGGAAGGGGAACATGAGCCAACAAGGTGATGCGGCAGCTACAAAAAGCCAATGGGATTTTGGCCTTCATCAATAGGAGCCTAGTGTCTACATCCAGGGAGGTCGTGCTCCCTCACTATTCTACCATGGTCAGAGCATACCTGTAATCACACTGCATCCAGTTCTGGGCATTGCGATTAACTCTAAGCTGTAATGTGTCCAGAGGAAGAGAGTGACTCAAAGGATCAAGAGTCTGGAGAACAAGCCCAATGAGGAGCGGCTTAAAGAGCTGTGCATGTTTAGCCTGAAGAAGAGAAGGCTGAGAGGAGACATGATAAGAGCCATGTATAAATATGTGAGGGGAAGCCACAGGGAGGAGGAGGGAGCAAGCTTGTTTTCTGCTTCCCTGGAGACTAGGACGCAATGGGAAAATGGCTTCAAACTACAAGAGAGGAGATTCCATCTGAACATGAGGAAGAACTTCCTGACTATGAGAAAAGCTGTTCAGCAGTGGAACTCTCTGCCCTGGAGTGAGGTGGAGGCTTCTTCTTTGAAGGCTTTTAAAGAGAGGCTGGGTGGCCATCTGTTGTGGGTGCTTTGAATGCAATTTTCTTGCTTCTTGGCAGAATGGGGTTGGACTGGATGACCGCCCATGAGGTCTCTTCCAACTCTTTGATTCTAGGATTCGATCTGGTTTGCAGTTTGAATCTGGGTAGGGGTGAGCACCTGACCTTCAGCCTAGCTTACTGTCCACCTAAGCAGTTTGAAGATAGCTGTGAGGTGTGAGTAGAGAAATTAGACACTGCTTAAGCAGGGAGGTATTTTATGGCTGCGATCAAATAATAGGAGGAAAGTCTGTGATCATAGAGGATGAAGCGACAGCACCGCCCTGTGGCCGGAATCGAGCATAACTTCCAGGACGCTGAAGTTGGAAAATGCCAACACATACGTCTGCCTGTCCTGTATGTCTAATGACATTGAATGTTTGCCATGTATGTGTTCTGTGATCTGCCCTGTGTCCCCTTCGGGGTGAGAAGGTCGGAATATAAATACGGTAAATAAATATCTGTTAGATTAGAGCAGTGTTTCTCAACCTGGGGGTCGGGACCCTTGAGGGGGTCGTGAGGGGGTGTCAAAGGGGTCGCCAAAGACCATCAGAAAACATAATATTTTCTGGTGGTCATTGGTATTCTGTGTAGGAAGTTTGACTCAATTCTATTGTTGGTCAAGTTCAGAATGCTCTTTGATTGTAGGTGAACTATAAATCCCAGCAACTACAACTCCCAAATGTCAAGGTCTATTTTCCCCAGACTCTACCAGTGTTCACATTTGGGCATATTGGGTATTTGTGCTCAATTTAGTCCAGTGAATGAAAATATATCCTGCATATCGGATATTTACATTACGGTTTATAACAGTACTAAAATGACAGGTATCAAGTAGCAACGAAAACAATATTATGGTTGGGGGTCACCACAATATATGGAAGTGCATTAAGGGGTCACGGCATTAGCAAGGTTGAGGACCACTGGATTAGTGTTTCTTTTAGATTTAGATTTGTAAGATGTTTTAGTTTGGGTGCATATATGAAAATCCGCCATCTTTGTTTTGTCTCTGTTTATTATTTATTTCAGAATCAAAAATTAGGTTTTTTTAAAAAAGAAAGAAGTCGGCACTTTTTGGAAGGAGTTGTCACTCACTTCCGGCTGTTTTCTTTCTTCCTCCCCATAGGACAGATGCTCGGGGTGTGAACCTGAACCGCCAGTACTTGGAACCAGACGCGGAGCAGCACCCGGCCGTCTATGGGGCCAAGGCGGTCATGCTCTACCACCACGTCCACAACCGCGTCCAGCCTGGCGTCCCCGACTGGCGGACCTGCGCCAACGCCCTGGGCCCCAAAGCCTCCAACCAGCACACTTCCTGCAGCGAAGCCCCCGCCGAGGAGGCTCCTCTCTCCCAGCTAGAGAAAGCCAACAATCGCCGCAACTGCCCCAGGAGGGCCCGCACCCCGTCGCCAGAGGCCTCCGAGGCCTCCGAGGGGCCCGAGCAGGACTCCTGGATCCTCTCGGATGAGGGACACCCTGAGGTAGTGTGGTGGAGTCCCCTTCTCTAGCAGAGGCTGGGTGGGCATCTGTCGGGGGGGCTTTGAGTCTGTGTTCCTGCTTTGCAGAAGGGGGTTGGACTGGATGGCCTTTGGGGGTCCCTTCCAACTCTATGATTTACTTCTGTGAGGACTCTGAGAGCGAAGCCGAGAGCCTCCCCGCCCCAGAAGCCATCCCGCCACAGCAGAGCGGCCTGGCTTACTACGTCGACCTGCACGGCCATGCCTCCAAGCGCGGCTGCTTCATGTACGGGAACAATATCTTGGATGAGAACCAACAGGTGAGGAGAAGGAGGAAGAAGGGGAGAATGGGAGCTGCTGGAACCCAGTCTCACGCTCTGGCCAAGCTCTTCCTGGCCTTTGGAAAGAGATGGGATGGGATGGGATGGGATGGGATGGGATGGGATGGGATGTGATGGGATGGGATGGAATGGAATGGAATGGGGTGGGATGATTAGCAGAATGAGCCAAAGGCTGTCCTGAGGATGGAGGCACAATGGAGCTGGTGTTGGAGCTCAGCCTTTGATTGTGTTTCAGGATCAGGGTGCTTTGGATGTGCGGCGTGATGCCAATGAGTTTCAAGATGGCAATGGTTTGGTCAATGATATTGATGCAGAGAAGGACCAGGAGACCCCTGTTCAAAGTGTAGTTTCCCATGAGAATGTCCCTGAAAGGTGTGGGGATGATGGTGTACTCCCTGAATTCCTGCCAGAGAGTTCCCAGGATTTGGGGCTTGAAAACAACCTGACCCAGCTGCAAAACTTAATGGAGAGGCCCTGCTCGTTCTCCCGCCTCCATTGCAAGCGCAAATGGCGGGGACAAGGGACAGGGCCTTCTCGGTGGTGGCCCCTCAACTCTGGAACTCACTCCCCAGGGACATCAGACATGCTCCAACGTTGGCAGTCTTTAGGAGGAGCCTGAAAAGGTGGTTGTTTCAGTGTGCCTTCCCAGATTAAGGAAACTCCCAGCAATATGTCCCTTAACGCACTTTAGTAGTGGTTTAGGATTGTCTGCACGCCCTATCCCTCTCCAAAATTTCTATCCTGTTTATATGTCACCTGGTCACGCCAAGCATTACTTTTAAAAAAAATTTAATTAGTACATTTGGCCCTGCCATAGGTTTTTAAACGTTGTTGTGTTATTGTTAATGTTTATTGCTATTTTCTGTTTATGAGTTTATTTATTGTTGTATCACTGTTGCTATGTTTTATTGTTGTATTGTGGGCTCGGCCTCATGTAAGTCGCACCGAGTCCCTTGGGGAGATGGTAGCGGGGTACAAATAAAGTTTAATAATAATAATAGGTGAAATGTCAGGAGAGAGTGCTTCTGGAACATGGCCATACCCCCCAGAAAACTTTCAGCAACCCAGTGATTCTGGCCATGAAAGCCTTCCACAACACTTGAGGGGAGATGGTAGAAATGGTACAAATAAAGTTTAATAATAATAATAATAATAATGAGAAAATAGATAGACAGCAGGAGATTAGTCAAAACAGACAAACCGAACAGTGGCTTCGGCGTTCTGCCAAGCTCTGACGGAAAAAGATAAGGGAATCTCAATTAAAGCGAAACTAGTTTCTAAGATCTTGGAATAGCTTAACAAGGGGATAAAAGTTCCAAGTACGGGAAATATAGCCAGATGAAGCATCGTTTGAAATCAAGTGAAGTTCTCGTCCTTGTTTCATGGAAGCCTTGCTTGGAAGATTCTTGTCCAAGTATTTCTTGTTGCTGGGTTTGGATTCTTGGATTGTATGATTGCATACTCATGCCTATGGATTAATGTTTCCTGGTTTTTATGGATTATATTAGGGAAGTGTGGATTTTATTTTTATGGACTTTGCTGAACTGTACCCTGGACTTTTTTTTGCTCCTGCTTATCTTCTTACCTAATTGGATTTACCTATTTCTTTAAAGTGCTTGCTACTTTGCTGCTTTTTTGATTATCTTCAATAAAAGGATTGTTTTCCCATCAACGGTGTGGTGCTTAAAGTCAGAGGGCTTTTCCTTTTCCTGGGGTGCAACAGCTGGGGGTGCAAAAACAGCCCTCAGGCCTGAACCTGCAGGAAAAGAGGTTCCAGCTAAACATTAAGAAGAACTTCCTGATAGCAACAGCTGTTTGACAATGGACTATATTGCCATAAGAGAGGGGTTGCCTGTGAAGACTGTTCAGAAGCTTCAGTGGATCCAACAGTTACAGATTACTCACAGGAGGGGCTACAGGGAGCATACAGCCTCCCTCTTACACCACCTCCACTGGCTGCCAGTCTTCTTCCGAGCACAATTCAAAGTTCTGGCTTTAGCCTATAAAGCCCTAAATGGTTCCAGCCCATCTTACCTGTCCGAACGTTAGATCAGTGCCTTCCCTCTTAGCCTTGAGAAGAAAAGTACAAAAACTTGGCTATGGGACCAAGTCTTTGGGCAGTAAACTGTACAAGGAATGATCTGGGATTATGTGCTATTGATATAATATTCACAACGGCCTGGATTACAATTGTTGGAGTATGTGATTTTAATTGTTTATTTTGATATGTTATTAATTCCATGTTTTAATGTTAGATGGTGTCGTGTTTTATGATTTAATTGATAATTTATGTCATCATTATTTATTTATTTACGACATTTATATGCTGCCCTTCTCATCCCAAAGGGGACTCATAGTGGCTTTCAAGATATATATATACATACAATACATTATATGATTAGCATAGTACAATATCAGTATTATATATAACTATGTTGTACTATACCATTATATTGTAATATTATTAGTAATATTACATGTAGTACAATATATTATTATTATTAGAGTTTTTTTTGTTTTGTCGTGTCAGGAGAGACTTGAGAAACTGCAAGTCGCTTCTGGTGTGAGAGAATTGGCCATCTGCAAGGACGTTGCCCAGGGGATGCCTGGATGATTTTGATGTTTTTATCATCCTTGTGGGAGGCTTCTCTCATGTCCCCGCATGAGGAGCTGGAGCTGATAGAGGGAGCTCATCCGCCTCTCCCCGGATTCTCTCCCCGAATATTGTGATATTTATTTATTTATTTATTTATTTATTTATTTGGTGCATTTGTTGACCGCCGCTCTCAGCCCTGGGGCGACTCGCGGCGGTGTACAACATATAAAAACCGTTTACAATAGAACACAAACAGAAAATCAACATATCAAAATACACAATAATCTAAATTACACTAAATAATCCGCTCCGTTCCATCATCGAATCGTAACCAATCTCGTAATCCATTTCGTTCCGGTTGTCATTACCAATTAGTATAGCACTCAGTTAAATGCCTTCTCGAATAGCCAGGTCTTTAAGCTCTTACGGAAGGACATAAGGGAGGGCGCCTGTCTAATGTCAACAGGGAGAGCGTTCCATAGCCGGGGGGCCACCACCGAGAAGGCCCTCTCTCTCGTCCCCGCCAGACGTGCCTGTGAAGCAGGCGGGATCGAGAGAAGGGCCTCCCCAGACGATCTCAAGGCCCTCGTGGGCTCATAGGCCGAGATGCGGTCCAAAAGGTATTTTGGGCCGGAACCGTTTAGGGCTTTGTAGGATAACACCAGCACCTTAAATTGGGCCCGGTAGCAAATCGGCAGCCAGTGGAGCTGGAACAGCAAGGGCGTTGTGTGCTCCCTGCGTCCCGCTCCTGTTAGTAACATGGCTGCCGCGCGCTGGACTAGCTGAAGCTTCCGGGCCGTCTTCAAGGGCAGCCCCACGTAGAGAGCGTTGCAGTAGTCAAGGCGGGATGTGACCAGAGCGTGTACCACCAGAGTTATATTGTATTACATTATAATATTATAAATATTATATGTATATACAATGTATTATATATGTTAGGGTTTCTGTATGTGAGGCATTAAATTTTGCCATAATTGTGTTGGAAACCAGTTTCCGTCCCTCCCTAGGGTGAGAAAAGTGGTATACAAGTGAAGTAAATAAATAAACAAATAAAGAGTCTGAAGGTGTTTCTTTTTTGGGAGGTTTTTATGCAGAGGGTGGATGGCCATCTGTCGGGAAGGCTTGGATTGTTCTTTCCTGCCTGGCAGAAGGTGGTTGGATTGATTGGCTTTTCGGAGCTCATCCAGTTTTGATTCTATGAACCTGAGCTGCAGCATCCTCCATCTCTCTTCCCAATTTGTAGCCCTAGCAGAGTCTCTTTTGAATCCACATCTGCAGCTTGGCTTCATCTTTTTCAGCTGAGTGCAGAGAGCTGCTCGATTTCTCTCTCCCCGCTCCCCTCTTTGTCTTCACGGCTAGTCCCACCATCTTTGTTTGCTTTTGCAGGTTGAAAACATGCTGTTCCCGAAACTCATCTCGATGAACTCAGCCCACTTTGACTTTGGGGGCTGCAACTTCTCCGAGAAGAACATGTACGCCAAAGACAAGCGGGACGGACAGTCCAAGGAGGGCAGCGGGCGGGTGGCCATCTACAAGGCCTTGGGCATCATTCACAGGTAGGCGTGCTCCCCTCATCCCTGCTGCCCTCCTTGCACGGGCCTTCCCATAGGCTCCTCTTTCTCCCAGGTGGCCTTTGAGATGTTCCAGCTCCTGCTTAGATCAGAAGGGGTTATTTATTTATCGTGTCATCCGCAACCAGACCATTGTATTACATTTCTAACAGAACAAAGCAAACAAACAGATTTTGCAAACTTGGTAGTTGATTAAATGTCCTTTGAGCAGTATCTGGCCATTTGGAGTGCCTCAGGTGTTGCCGCAAGAAGGTCCTCCCTTGTGCACGTGGCAGGGCTCAGGGTGCATCGCAGCAGGTGGTCAGTGGTTTGCTCTTCTCCACACTCACATGTCGAGGATTCCACTTTGTGGTCCCATTTCTGAAGGTTAGCTCTGCATCTCGTGGTGCCAGAGCGCAGTCTGTTCAGCGCCTTCCAAGTCGCCCAGTCTTCTAAGTGTCTAGGGGGGAGTCTCTCATCTGGTATCACCCACGGATTGAGGGGCTGGGTTTGAGCCTGCCACGTTTGGACTCTCGCTTGCTGAGGTATTCCAGCGAGTGTCTTTGTAGATCTAAGAAAACTATTTCTTGATTTAAGTCGTTGACGTGCTGGCTGATACCCAAACAGGGGATGAGCTGGAGATGTCTCTGCCTTGGTCCTTTCACTATTGGCTGCTCCTTCCCGGCGGATGTCAGGTGGTGAAATACCGGCTAAGCAGTGTAATTTCTCCAGTGGTGTGGGGCGCAGACACCCGTGATAATGCGGCATGTCTCATTCAGAGCCACATCCACTGTTTTAGTGTGGTGAGATGTGTTCCACACTGGGCATGCATACTCAGCAGCAGAGTAGCAGAGCGCAAGGGCAGATGCCTTCATTGTGTCTGGTTGTGATCCCCAGGTTGTGCCAGTCAGCTTTCGTATGACATTGTTTCTAGCACCCACTTTTTGCTTGATGTTCAGGCAGTGCTTCTTGTAGGTCAGAGCACGGTTCAGAGTGACTCCCAGGTATTTGGGTGCACTACAATGCTCCAGTGGGATTCCTGTAGGGGTGATGCTATAAGCATACCGCATGGGGAAACCCTATTCTCCCTTTGAGGTGGTTGGGCTGACGCACCTGGGACGAGTTGTGCTGGGCCCCCACTTGGTCTGTGCAGGAGGCCCAAGATGGAGGAGAGCATTGGTTTGGGTGGTCATGGGTGGGTCCTCTAGGCCCACTCATGACCTCTTTCTGCCCGAGAAATGTTTATGTGACCCCAGGTATATAGAATATTTTACATAATCCCAGGTACCTAAGTATATAAAAAAGGTATTAAAAAGCCAAACCTTCATCTGTATAAATAAAAATGTAATGTATCATCAAAGGCTTTCATGGCCGTAATCACTGGGTTGATGTAGGTTTTTTGGGCTATATGGCCATGTTCCAGAGGCATTCTCCCCTGATGTTTCGCCTGCATCTATGGCAAGCATCCTCAGAGGTAGTGAGGTCTGTTGGAACTAGGAAAAAGGGTTTATCTATCTGTGGAATGACCAGCGTGGGACAAAGACAAAGAACAGCAAAACAACAGAGCGGAAACAATCAAGGACATCTAATCACCTCTCAACAAAAGATTGCCCTAGGCACTGCCAGTCCATCAAATGCTAATCAAGGTGGTCAGTTTATTTATTTATTTAGTGTACTTCTACCCCGCCCTTCTCAACCCCCGAGGGGGGACTCAGGGCGGCGTACACAAAGACACAATTTGATGCCTACACAATAACACAGATAAACGTATAAAAACAGCACTTAAAACAGTTATAACAGTTAAAAACAATCAATATATATCACAGTCAGTAAACCAATCTCAAGCTCCGCGTTCGACAACTCAGAGTCCATATTTCATTCTACATTGTCTATTCCTATCAGTCACCGTAGTCCTTTATTTATCTGCCAGATTGCCCAAACGCCTGGTCCCAAATCCATGTTTTTAATTTCCTTCTAAAGGAAAGGAGGGATGTCGCTGATCTAACTTCCCTGGGGAGTGAACTCCACAGGTGAGGGGCCACCACCGAGAAGGCCCTGCTCCTCATCCCCGCCAATCTCAGTTGAAACATTCACACCTAGCTCCAACAGACAAGATTTCTTTGTCCCACCCTGGTCACTCCACAGATATATAAACCCATTTTTCCTACTTCCAACAGATCTCACTACCTCTGAGGATGCTTGCCATAGATGCAGGCGAAATGTCAGGAGAAAATGCCTCTAGAACATGGCCATATAGCCCGAAAAAAACTACAACAGCCCAAAATCTAATGTTTGTTTGTGGGATTAACATAACTCAAAAACCACTGGATGAATTGACACCAAATTTGGACACAATATGAGTGACCATCACTCATAAACACACTGGAAAACACAGCAGAAGAGACTTATTTATAGAGATTACATTGTATTATAAATATTATATGCATACACAATATATTACATTACATTATATTACATTATATTATTAGTATAGCACAAAAAAGATGTTTAAAAAGCAAATGTTTATTGATAATAAACCAGGATTTCCAAGTCTTGCTAAATAGGCTGATTTTCCTTTTTGTGGAGTAGAGGTGGACATTTTCTGCACAAGCCACTGTAAACACTGCATGTTATTGCTAACAGATCTGTGTAAATTGGTGGCCTTCAGAAATGTTTTACTGTTACCAAATTCTTTGGGACCCCAACATTGAGCTCAGGGGACCCTTTAGGGCCAGGACCAAAAATGTAAGGCGCTCTGCTTCTAGTATAGCAGGCATATTTGGGCAAGAGCCCTTCCTCTGCATCTAGAAGCCACGGCCACTGACTCTGGCCACTGACCATCCCGCCCTTTTCTCCCTTTTGGTGTTTTCTAGCTACACCCTGGAGTGCAATTACAACACCGGGCGATCTGTCAACACGGTCCCGGCAGCCTGCCACGACAACGGGCGGGCGACCCCTCCTCCTCTCCCGACTTTCCCCTCCAAATACACTGTGGAGCTGTTTGAGCAGGTATTGGGGTGCCCCTTCCTCACCCATTCTTCCAATCCAGGCCTTCCAGGAGTGCTTCCGGTCTCAGCCACTGCTCAGCAGCATTTGTGGCCTCTTCCCACATTATGGTTCTAAGTGAGGGGAGAAGGCTTAAGACTGGAAATCCCAACTACAAGGGGAGCCCCCAAGGCTGCTTGGGCCAGCCCAGGGTGGAGAACACATGGTCCTCCACAACCCTTGTGATATTGAACGTCTGAAGGATGTTTACAATGCACATATACATGGCAAACATTCAGTGCCATAGACACACAACATGTATAGACAGACACTTAGAGGCTGTTTAACATTCCAGCTTTTTCATGAGGGTATTCTGTCCACCAGGGGGAGCTGTCGCTTCACCGTCCATTTGTGACACTGATGAAGTACTTCCTCATTCTTTGCATGCATGCTGGAGATTTTTATGGTGTCGTAAATTAGCCTCCCCACATAAGCAGTACCACCGGGACTGTGGCGCAGCTGGCTGAGTGTCAGCTGCATTAAGGTCACTTCTGACCAAAAGGTCATGAGCTTGAAGCCAGCCCGGGCCGGAGTGAGCTTCCGACCAATTTGTGTAGCTTGTTGTTGACCTTTGCAACTCGAAAGACAGTTGCATCTGTCAAGTAGGAAAATTAGGTATCACCTTTGTGTGGGGAGGCTAATTTAACTAATTTACAAGGCCATAAAAAAAAGACTCCAGCAAAGAGCATGCGGGGAATGTGGAAAGTACTTCATCAGTGTCATAGATGGATGATGAAAGTGACAGCTCCCCTGGCAGCCAGAAAAGTTAAATAGCCTCTGACCATCTGTCTATACCTGTTGTGTGTCTTTGGCATTGAATGTTTGCCATATATGTGTACATTGTAATCCGCCCTGAGTCTCCTGCGGGGTGAGAAGAGTGGAATATAAATACTGTAAATAGTAAATAATAAATAAATTTCCTACTTGACAAATGCAACTGTCTTTTGGGCCGCAAAGGTCAACAGCAAGCTACACAAATTGGTCAGAAGCTCACTCCAACCTGGGCTGGCTTCGAACCCATAACCTTTGGGTCAGTCGTGTTCTTAATGCAGCTGACCCCCAGCCAGCTGTGCCACAGTCCCAGTTAGGGAGTTTGGGAACCACACGAGCCCCCTAGACCTTCTGATCCCACCTTTGACCGTCTGCTCTTGTTAGAGAAGCCATCGGTGGGGCTGTTGCTAGTCTGGCCCTTCCTGCACCTTCATAAATCCATGCTCTTGATTGACTGCCACCCAGGAATGCCTTCTCTTGTTGTCCCAATTGGCGGTCCTTCCTCTTGACTCACAAGGGCGGCTGCTGCGGGATTTTCTTTATGGAAAATGAAGCGCATGCTCCTTTGCAAGGCACGGCTAACAGGACAGCCCGGGTGCCGCCACTCGCCGCCTTCCCTTCTCGCTGCAGGTGGGTCGGGCCTTGGCCATTGCCGCGCTGGACATGGCGGAGTGCAACCCCTGGCCCCGCATCGTCCTCTCGGAACACAGCTGCCTTAGCAACCTGCGCGCCTGGATGCTGAAGCACGTGCGGAGCATGAGGGGGGTGGTCGCCTGCTCCCGGCGGAAGGGCGCCAGGACCCCTCCCAAGGGGGCCAAGTACGTGGCTGCGGCACGGGGCAGGGACCAAGGGAGGGTTGAGTGGGGTGGCGTTGGGTGGGTTTCGGAGCATAGGGCTGCCCCAGGCATTCAGTGGAGGCTTGGCTGCTTGCTCCTCAAACTGGGAGACACGTTGCTCCCCAGGTATTCAATACTGCCTGTTTCCAGACTGTGGCTTGGAGCGGGCACATGCAAACTTCATCCCTCCAGCCCAAAGCTTCCCTCCGTTTCTTCTTTCCTTCCCAGCGGCATCTCAGCCTCCGCCTCGGAGAACTCCCTCTGCCGGACCCGGAGCTTCAGCAACGGGAGCAGCAGCAGCCAGCAGGCCTCCCCACAGGTCAAGGCCTCCCCCAGCTTCACCTTCAGCTGCTCCCACCCCTCGGCCTCCCTGGGCGGCATGGGGCAGGGCGCCCCCCCAAAAGGGGCCTCCAGGGTGCTGGCCCTCGTGCGAGGTAAGCCGCCCGGCCAGGCTCTGGTATCAGCGGCCCGGTGGGTCTTGGAGTGGGTTTTCTGCTGGAAATGGCCTTTTTGAACAACAGCCGTGACCTTCAATTCCCTTCCTGTTGAAATAAAAGAGCTTCACAGTCGAGCTCAAGCAACTTGTGAAAGCAGCCCATTTGTCAACCTAAGCCACCCTATTGTCATCAGGGATTCCCATCCATTGCTTCTGCTCTCTGAACCAAGAGATGCTCCCTTTGAGGGCCTCTATGGGTCAGGAATGGGCAGGCAAGCCACAATATACCCCTGGCAACAAGAAGAAGAAGAAGAACTTTATTAGGTTCTTGTGGGTTTTTTCGGGCTATGTGGCCATGTTCTAGAGGCATTTTCTCCTGACGTTTCACCTGCATCTATGGCAAGCATCCTCAGAGGTAGTGAGGTCTGTTGGAGTTAGGAAAATCGGTTTATATATCTGTGGAATGACCAGGGTGGGGCAAGGAGCTCTTCCCTGCTGGAGCTAGGTGGGAATGTTTCAACTGACCACCTTCATTAGCATTTGAAGGCCTGGCTGAGCCTGGGAAAATCTTTTGTTTGGAGGTGTTAATCTGTGCCTGGTTGTTTCCTCTCTGCTGTTTTGCTGTTGTAATTTTAGAGTTTTTTAATACTGGTAGCCAGATTTTGTTCATTTTCATGGTTTCTTCCTTTCTGTTGAAATTGTCCACATGCTTCTTGTGGATTTCAGTGGCTTCTCTGTGTAGCCTGACATGGTGGTTGTGAGAGTGGTCCAGCATTTCTGTGTTCTCAAACAATATGCTGTGTCCAGGCTGGTTCATCAGGTGCTCTGCTATGGCTGACTTCTCTGGCTGAAGTAGTCTGCAGTGCCTTTCATGTTCCTTGATGCGTGTCTGGGCGCTGCGTTTGGTGGTCCCTATGGAGACTTGTCCACAGCTGCATGGTCCATGGTAGACTCCTGCAGAGGTGAGAGGATCCCTCTTCTCCTTTGCTGAACTGAGCATTGGTTGGATTTTCTTGGTGGGTCTGTAGATTGTTTGTATCAAAGACAAAGAACAGCAAAACAACATATATATGTTGTATCATACCACAGATATATAAACCCTTTTTCCTATTTCCAACAGACCTCACTACCTCTGAGGATGCTTGCCATAGATGTAGGCGAAACTTCAGGAGAAAATGCCTCTAGAACATGGCCATATAGCCTGAAAAAACCCACAAGAACCTAGTGATTCCAGCCATGAAAGCCTTCGACAATACAAAGAACTTTATTTTTCTACCCCACCTCCATCTCCCCGAAGGGACTCAGGGCGGCTTACATGGGGCCAAGCCCAAGGCAGAATACAATTACAAACAAAGCAATAACAATTAAGACAGCATAAGACAGCGTAACAATAATAGCTAGCAACAACAATAACAGCAGACTAATTTTGGAGCGGGGGGAGGGGGGGGGGAGAAAGCCTCTCTGTGAGCTAGTTAAAGGATAAGGTGGTTGAGTAAGGTGAATAACAGTGTATAATAGCATAGGAAATAACATGGAAACAGAGCAAATTAACAGGGTCAGGAAAGGGCCTGAGGCTGTGAAGAATTCTGGGAGTTGGAATCCAAAGCACCTGAATGGAGGCCCCAAGTTTGCCCATGCCTGCACTAGTTTGGAAAAAAAATGTTCTGTTCTTGGTCTGGAAGTATGATTTCTCTTTTCTTGCTGTGGCCCTGACTTGGCAAGGAATCCTTCGTCTCCAGAAACTTCACTGATTTTGTGCCACAAACGATGCTGAAGGGGTTGAGATTCTATTAGGAGAGCTTCCTTCGTATCCTAGAGTTGGAAGAGACCTGGTGGGCCTCCCAGTCCAACCCCATTCTAGGGCAACCATGTTCAAAGCAACCCTGACAGATGGCCATCCAGCCTCTGCTTAAAAGCCTCCAAAGAAGGAGCCTCCACCACACTCCGGGGCAGAGAGTTCCACTGCTGAATGGCTCTCACAGTCAGGAAGTTCTTCCTAATGGTCAAGTGGAATCTCCTTTCCTTTCCTGTAGTTTGAAGGCATTGCTCCATTGCGTCCTAGTCTCCAGGACAGCAGAAAGGAATCTTGCTCCTTCCTCCCTATGACACATTTATACCTGGCCCTCATCATGTCTCCTCTCATCCTTCTCTTCTTCAGGCTAAACATGCCCAGCTCCTTAAGCTGCTCCTCATAGGGCTTGTTCTCCAGACCCTTGATCATTTTAGTCGCCCTCCTCTGGACACATTCCAGCTTGTCAATATCTCTCTTGAATTGTGGTGCCCAGAATTGGACACAATATTCCAGATGTGGTCTAACCAAAGCAGAATAGAGGGGTAGCATTACTTCCTTAGATCTAGACACTATGCTCCTATTGATGCAGGCCAAAATCCCATTGGCTTTTTTTGCCGCCTCATCACATTCCTGGTTCATGTTTAACTTCTTGTCCACGAGGACCCCAAGATCTTTTTCACACATAGTGCTCTCGAGCCAGGTTTCGTCCCCCATTCTGTACCTTTCGCGTTTCATTTTTCCTGCCTAAGGGGTTGGATTGGATGGCTCACCAGGTCTCTTCCAACTCTAGGATTCTATGATTCTTGGCAAAAGTTGTTTGGAGTGAGTTTGCCTTTGCCTTCCTCTGTGGCTGAGAGAGAGAGAGAGAGAGCTTTGCCTAAGGTCTGGGGGCCAGGGTTTTCATGGCCAAATTGGGATTTGAGGAGCCCCCGGTGGCGCAGTGGGTTAAACCACTGAGCTGCTGAGCTTGTTGACCAAAAGGTTGCAGGTTCGAATCCGGGGAGCAGCATGAGCTCCTGCTGATAGGCCCAGCTTCTACCAACCTTGCAGTTCGAAAACATGTGGGAAGGTAATGGTGCTCCATGCAGTCATGCCGGCCATGTGACCTTGGAGGTGTCTACGGACAATGCCGGCTCTTCGGCTTAGGAATGGAGATGAGCACCAGTCCCAGTTGGACATGACTGGACTTAACGTCAGGGGAAAACCTTTACCTTTTACCTTGGGGATTTGAACCTGCGTTTCCCAGCATCCTGTTCCAACACAACCAGTCACTACCCCATGTGGCTCTTGTGTACAGAGCCACGAAATGGGCTGATGTTTTGGCGTGTGCCAGTCAATCCCAGCTGTGAGGCTGCTTTTGTATTTGAGGGGTGTCAAGAAGAAAGAAGGGAGCCAGGCATTCAGGGGGGGAAGCCGAGCTCCAGATAGGCGATACAATCAACATCCCACCTCAAAATTAAACCAGTAACCTTTATTATTTTTATTTATGTCATGCATTTCTACCTTGCCCTTTTCCCCCCAAAGAGTCAGTGGGCCAAAGCTAGTGTAGTCCTGAGGAGTGTGAGGTAAACCTCTGTGTGAGAGAAGCCTCAGTGTGAAACTCCAGTGTAAAAAACCTTTGGAGGATTTGCAAAAGCGTTTCCTCCACTGGAACCCACAGTAGCTTCGTTTGCCACAGCCTTCCAGAGGGGTTTCCTTGCAGGCCAAGCTGGGTGGTGGTGAGAGCACCGGTCAGCCTCCAACGGGGTCATGTCTTGTCCTTCCTCCTCCGCTCAGAGCCGCGGGTCCAGGAGAAGCGGCGCCACCAGCACCAGACCTTGCTGAGAGCGGCAGTGACCAGCCTGCAGGCCCCCTCGGGGCTCGCCTCCTCGGCCAGGACGGCCTCCCACCTCCAGCTGCCCCCCGGCCTGGGCGCCTGCACCCTCCACATGACAGGTGGGCCCTCCCTCTCGACCCTTGGCCTCCGGCCTTACTGCTAGTCCAATGCAAATGGGGGCTTGCAGGCAGATGCTTTTGTCAGACATATTGAAAGTTAACTGGGTATTTTTGATTACAAGAGTGTGAGTCAAGCACTGAAAGAGTGAGTAGGCTGAGCCTGTTAAGAGACAGTGGGCCAAAGCTAGTGTCGACCTGAGGAGAGTGAGTAGGTCAAAGCCTGTTGGAGCCAGTAAGCCAAAGCTAGTGTTGTCCTGAAGAGGGTGAGTAGGCCGAAGCCTGTCAGAGTCAGGGGGCCAAAGCTAGTGTCCTGAGGAGAATGAGTAGGCCAAAGACAGTTGGAGTCAGTGGGCCAAAACTAGTGTCATCCTGAGGAGAGTGAGTAGGTCAAAGCCTGTCAGAGTCAGTGAGCCAAAGCTAGTCTCGTCCTGAGGAGAGCGAGTAGGCTGAAGTCTGTTAGCATCAGAGTGTTGTCCTGAGGAGAGTGAGTAGGCCAAAGCCTGTTAGAGTCACTGGGCCAAGGCTAGTGTCGTCCTGAGGAGAGTGAGTAGGTCAAAGCCAGTTAGAGTCAGTGGACCAAAGCTAGTGTCGTCCTAAGGAGAGTGAGTAGGTCAAAGCCTGTTGAAGTCAGTGGATCAAAGCTAGTGTCGTCCTGAGGAGAGTGAGTAGGCCGAAGCCTGTTAGAGTCAGTGGGCCAAAGCTAGTCTCGTCCTGAGGAGAGCGAGTAGGCTGAAGTCTTTTGGCGTTGGAGTGCCAAAGCTAGTGTCACCCTGAGGAGAGTGAGTAGGTCGAAGCCTCTTAAGAGTCAGTGGGCCAAAGCTAGTGTCGACCTGTCACCCTGAGGAGAGTGAGTAGGTCGAAGCCTCTTAAGAGTCAGTGGGCCAAAGCTAGTGTCGACCTGAGGAGAGTAAGTAGGCCAAAGCCTGTTGGGAGTCAGTGGGCCAAAGCTAGTGTCGTCCCGAGGAGAGTGAGTAGGCCAAAGCCTGTGAGAAGAGTGAGTAGGCCAAAGCCTGTTAGAGTCAGTGGGCCAAGGCTAGTGTCGTCTTGAGAGAACGAGTAGGCCGAAGCCTGTTGGAGTCAGTGGGCCAAAGCTAGTCTCGTCCTGAGGATAGCGAGTAGGCTGAAGTCTGTTAGCGTCGGAGTGCCAAAGCTAGTGTCGTGCTGAGGAGAGTGAGTAGGTCAAAGCCTGTTGAAGTCAGTGGATGAAAGCTAGTGTCGTCCTGAGGAGAGCGAGTAGGCCAAAGCCTGTTAGAGTCAGTGAGCCGAAGCTAGTGTTGTCCTGAGGAGAGCGAGTAAGTCAAAGCCTGTTAGAGTCAGTGGGCCAAAGCTAGTGTCGACTTGAGGAGAGCGAGTAGGCCGAAGCCTGTTAGAGTCAGTGGGCCAAGGCTAGTGTCGTCCTGAGGAGAGCGAGTAGGCCAAAGCCTGTTAGAGTCAGTGAGCCGAAGCTAGTGTTGTCCTGAGGAGAGCGAGTAAGTCAAAGCCTGTTAGAGTCAGTGGGCCAAAGCTAGTGTCGACTTGAGGAGAGCGAGTAGGCCGAAGTCTGTTAAGAGTCAGTGGGCCAAGGCTAGTGTCGTCCCGAGGAGAGTGAGTAGGCCAAAGCCTGTTAGAGTCAGTGGCCCAAAACTAGTGTCATCCCGAGGAGAGTGAGTAGGCCAAAGCCTGTTAGAGTCAGTGGCCCAAAACTAGTATCGTCCCGAGGAGAGTGAGTAGGCCAAAACCTGTTAGAGTCAGTGGCCCAAAACTAGTGTCGTCCTGAGGAGAGCGAGTAGGCTGAAGTCTGTTAGCGTCAGAGTGCCAAAGCTAGTGTTGTCCTGAGAAGAGTGAGTAGGCCAAAATTTGTCAGAGTCAGTGGGCCAAAGCTAGCGTCACTCACAGGAGAGTGAATAGGCTGAAGTCTGTTAGTCAGTGGGCCAAAGCAAGTGTCGTTTTGAGAGAACAAGTAGGCCAAAACCTGTTAGTCAGTGGGCCAAGGCTAGTGTCATCCTGAGGAGTGTGAGGCAAACCTCTGTGTGAGAGAAACCTCGGTGTGAAGCTCCAGTGTATAAAGACTGCTGTGTGAAACTCCTGCGTAAGTTTGGTCTGAGAGGAAGCTCTGTGAGAGTGAGGCTAGAAGCTGTTTATCTGCATGAGAAAGAAGCCCAGCGTGGAAGCAAAGAAGGAATTATAAAGAACTTTTTTTGAGTTATGGAAACCTTGTTCTTGTAAAAAGTGCCACCTATGGAAGGGACAACATTGGTCTGTGTGTTTGTGTTCTTTGTATCACTTTGGGCTCCTGGTGCTGGATCATGCTGCTGCTGAGAAGTTACTCTGCTGTGCATTCATGGGGAGGGTCTTGTGTTAATAAGTGGGCTTGTTTTGTTTTCTTGGGTGCCTCCTTGTTGACACTGGGCTTTGGGGACCAGGCACTGACCTCCCCTTATTTCCTTTTCTACCACAGGGCCCGGCTGCAACAGCCTCCTGGCCAAGGCTGGCACTGCCTGCCATGGGCTCCGGGAAGCAGACCACCCCCACGAGGAGCTGAAGCCCCCTCCTCCCTGTGGCCTGGCCCTGCTCCAGGTAAGGGGCAGCCGCCACTGCAGAAACAGGGAGGGCAGGGCTGATCTCAGTGTGAGCAGAACTCAATCGTCTCACCCTCAGCAGAAGACAGTTCCATCTTGTCACCTGTGCTTTACTAATAATATAATATATTGTATATACATATAATATTTATAATATTATAATGTAATATAATATAATACTAATAATAATACAATATTATAATTATACATTTCATATTACATGTATTATTATTAATATTTATTGTGTCAGGAGCAAACCAAACAGTTGTATTGCATTTTTTAACAAACAAACAAACAAAGCACGAAGTTTGCAAGCTTGGTAGTGGATTAAATGTCCTTTGACCAGTATCTGGCCACTTGGAGTGCCTCTGGTGTTGCCGCAAGAAGGTCCTCCCTTGTGCACGTGGCAGGGCTCAGGTTGCACTGCAGCAGGTGGTCTGTAGTTTGCTCTTCTCCACACTCACATGTCGTGGATTCCACTTTTCTTGACGTTGGCTCTGCATCTCGTGGTGCCAGAGCGCAGTCTGTTCAGCGCCTTCCAAGTTGCCCAGTCTTCTGTGTGCCCAGGGGGAGTCTCTCATTTGGTATCAGCTATGGATTGAGGTTCTGGGTTTGAGCCTGCCACTTTTGGACTCTCGCTTGCTGAGGTGTTCCAGTGAGTGTCTCTGTAGATCTTAGAAAACTATTTCTATATTTAAGTCGTTGACGTGCTGGCTGATACCCAAGCAGGGGATGAGCTGGAGATGTCTCTGCCTTGGTTCTTTCACTCTTGGCTGCTACTTCCCGGCGGATGTCAGGTGGTGCGATACCGGCTAAGCAGTGTAATTTCTCCAGTGGTGTAGGGCGCAGACACCCCGTGATAATGCGGCATGTCACATTAAGAGCCACATCCACTGTTTTAGTGTGGTGAGATGTGTTCCACACTGGGCATGCGTACTCAGCAGCAGAGTAGCACCGATAAGTCACTGATAAAGATGTTGGATGGCCCCAAAAGGACACTGCCTTCCTGGTCACATCTCCCCAGGGTGAAGCAAGAGGAGCCATTGGACAGGAGCCTCCCTTGGGTCAGTCAACCAATTCCCAATCCACCAAACAACAGCATTTGTCTAACCTGCGTTTTACTAGTTTTTTTGTGAGAATACCATAGAGTTGGAAGAGACCACATGGGCCATCTTGTCCAACCCCCTGCCACGCAGGAAAAGCACCATCCATCTCATCTTTGTGAGTCTTCACACTAAGTCTTGTTTGGAGCCTGTGTTGCAGCCATTTTCTCTTCCTCACTGCAGAACCTTTCCAGGCGGCTGAATAGTGAGAAGCTGTCAGACGCTTCCAGGTAAAGAGGAGAGCCAGCCTCGTTCCCACTTGGGGCGGGTGGATGAGGGAAGGGCTCCACGCCAAGACAGACTCTAAACCTCTCACCCTGGGTGCGCTCCCCTTCTCCCCTCTGTGAACCAGCCTGGAGATCCTGATGCCGCGTCCCAGCCGGATCCCTATCCGCAGGAAGCCGGCCAGCCAGACCCAGCACTTGCTCCAGCTCCAGAGCTGTATGGATGACTCTGCCCTCAAAGTCTGGAAATACACCTCCCAGTTGCCAGCACAGAGTTCCCTACCAGGTAGGCTCTTGCTGTGGCATCCAGGATCCCTTTCCCCCGCCCCACTTGTTCCTGAAGCCTATAGGGTCAGCCACAGGGGTTGACTCAAGTATGGGCAAACCCAGCATGCTTGTCCGAACGCATCTGCCTCTATGTCCCACCTCGTAATTTAAGACCCACCTCGTAATTTAAGTCCTGCTCTCGCTCCCGCCTACATTGCAAATGCGTTTGGCCAGAACGAGAGACAGGGCCTTCTCGGTGGTGGCCCCCTGCCTGTTGAATGCGCTTCCAAAGGAGATAAGATTGGCCTCATCCCTCCTGGCTTTCAGGAAGAAAGTGAAATCGTGGTTCTGGGACCAGGCTTTCGGATAGCAGACTTAATTAGCACTTTAGTTGGAAATTGACTGCAATGACGATACAGCTGATGATACTCTATTATTGTTTTAATTAATGCTTTATGTACTGTTGTAATTAATGCTTTGTGTATTTTAATTGTGTTTTATTATTGTAATTTTTTGATTACATGATAACTCTGCATAAAATGGCCTCAGAAGCACTTTAATTTCTTGTCGTGCAATTAAATCCTACCTCATCCCCCGGAGAACCCTCTCTGATATTTGACATTGCCTTATCTCCCAGTGTTTTAACATTTTAATCCTTGAATTTGGCCCTGCCCATGGTGATGTTTTGATTTTATATTGTTGTGTTGCTTATATACATTGGTTTTGTATTTTAGGTTATTTTTTATTATTTTATTTTCTGTTGTGTTTTTGTGTTATATTGTGTATATTGTACTGAGGGACGTGGCCTCATGTAAGCCGCCCCGAATCCCCTTGGGGAAATGGTGGCGGGGTATAAATAAAGTTATTATTATTAATTATTATTGTTGTTGTATTGTCGAAGGCTTTCATGGCCGGAATCACTGGGTTGTTGTAGGTTTTTTTCAGGCTATATGGCCATGTTCTAGAGGCATTCTCTCCTGATGTTTCGCCTGCATCTATGGCAAGCATACTCACTACCTCTGAGGATGCTTGCCATAGATGCAGGCAAAACGTCAGGAGAAAATGCCTCTAGAACATTTATTTATTTATTTATTTATTTATTTACAGCTTTGATATTCCGCCCTTCTCCTCACCCCACAGGGGACTCAGGGCGGATTACAGTATACACATATATGGCAAACATTAAATGCCAATTTTTGACATACAACATATACAGACATACACAGAGGCTATTTAACTTTTTCTGGCCGCCAGGGGAGCTGTCGCTTTCATCGTCCATCTGCGACACTGATGAAGCACTTCCACATTCCCCACATACTTCCCCGCTGGAGTGCTTTGCTGGAGTCTTCTTTATGGCCTCATAAATCAGTTAATTTAGCCTCCCCACACTTTTAAGGTGGTCCCTAATTTTCCTACTTGACAGATGCAACTGTCTTTCGGGTTGCAAAGGTCGACAACAGGCTACACACAATTGGTTGGAAACCCACTCCAACCCGGGCTGGCTTCGAACTCATGACCTTTTGGTCAGAGTGATCTTAATGCAGCTGACACTCAGCCAGCTGCGCCACAATCCCGGTGCTTTTACCCACATGTTTTGCCCACATCTATGGCAGGCATCCTCAGAGGTTGTGAGGTCTATTGGAAACTAAACAAGTGGGGTTTATATACCTGTGGAATGATGTCAAGGGTGGGAGAAAGAACTCTTGTCCCCCGACTCTGGAACTCACTACCTGGAGAAATTAGGAAAGCCCCTTCCCTAGAAAACTTTTAAAAAGAACCTTAAAACCTGGCTCTTTCGCTGCGCTTTTGATGAATAGGTCAGAGTGATCTTAATGCAGCTGACATTCAGCCAGCTGCGCCACAATCCCGGCCATATAGCCCAGAAAAACCTACAACAACCCATTATTATTATTATTATTATTATTATTATTATTATTATTATTATTATTGTATTGTCGAAGGCTTTCATGGCTGGAATCACTCAGTTCTTGTGGGTTTTTTCGGGCTATAGGGCCATGTTCTAGAGGCATTTCTCCTGACGTTTCGCCTGCATCTATGGCAAGCATCCTCAGAGGTGAGACCTCTGAGGATGCTTGCCATAGATGCAGGCGAAACGTCAGGAGAAATGCCTCTAGAACATGGCCCTATAGCCCGAAAAAACCCCACAAGAACTGAGTGGATTATTATTATTATTTATATGAAGCCGTCCCGGGTCCCTCTTCGGGAGTTGAAAAGGAATGGGGTAGAAATACCAGAAATAAATAAACAAACTTTGGCCCTCCGGGTGTTTTGGACTTCAACTCCCATAATTCCTGGCCTCAGGCTCTTTCCTTTCCTGCCTCAACCGCTTAACACCTGGAGGGACAAAGTTTGCCCATGCTTGCTCAAACCAAAAGTCTGCCTGGCTCTTCGAGCTTCTTCAGACGAGTTTGGTGGGAGTTGTAGTTCAAAACGCCGGGAGGGCCAAAGTTTGCCTGTGCCTGGGTGGCAGCCACTAGAATCATAGAATCAAAGAGTTGGAAGAGACCTCATGGGCCATCCAGTCCAACCCCCTGCCAAGAAGCAGGAATATTGCATTCAAATCACCCCTGACAAATGGCCATCCAGCCTCTGCTTAAAAGCTTCCAGAGAAGGAGCCTCCACCACACTCCGGGGCAGAGAGTTCCACTGCTGAACGGCTCTCACAGTCAGGAAGTTCTTCCTCATGTTCAGATGGAATCTCCTCTCTTGTAGTTTGAAGCCATTGCTCCATTGCGTCCTAGTCTCCAGGGAAGCAGAAAACAAGCTTGCTCCCTCCTCCCTGTGGCTTCCTCTCACATATTTATACATGGCTATCATATCCCCTCTCAGCCTTCTCTTCTTCAGGCTAAACATGCCCAGCTCCTTAAGCCGCTCCTCATAGGACTTGTTCTCCAGACCTTTTATCATTTTAGTCGCTCTCCTCTGGACACATTCCAGCTTGTCAATATCTCTCTTGAATTGTGGTGCCCAGAACTGGACACAATATTCCAGATGTGGTCTAACCAACACAGAATAGAGGGGTAGCATTACTTCCCTAGATCACTGCAGCCCCCTTCGCTCCACTCTCTCTGTTCTCTTTCCCGCAGAGTTCCCGCTGGAGGTGCCCGACCTGACCGTCGCGGGGCAGAGAGAGGAGCCGCTTTTTCTCTGCAACCCTCCCAAGGTTTTGCTGGACGAGGTACGGGGGGCCGGGAGCGTGGCCCAGCAGCCACCATCTGCTGCTGCTGGTGTTTCTCTCTGCCGCCGCTACCCTCCCCTCGAGCCCCTTGCGCCCCTCGCCTGGAGGCAGAGGCAGCAGCAGCGGGAGAAGCTGAAGCCGCCACCGCCACCGCAGCGTCCTCAGCGCGGGATCGGCAGCGGCCCCCCGCCCCTGTGAAGCCGAGGGCAGCCCCGCCCGGCGCCCTGAGCCCGCTCTCTCTGTTGCAGCATCTCTCGGGGCAGGCAGACGCCCCGCAGCTCACCTACCACAAGATCCTCTCCTTCTGCACTGAAGCCTGACGGGCCGGGAGGGGCAGGGATGCAGCGGCCGGCCACCTCCGCCACCAGCAGCGCCGCCCCAGAGCCAGCCCCGTGGAAGACGCCCTGCCTCTCGGCCTCCGAGGGGGGCCCCCGGCGCCACCCTCCCCTTGGGCCTGCCCCGCGCCCACAGCCCTGCCCCTTCAAGCCAAAGCTGCTCTTCGGGACCCCGCAGCCCCTGCTCCTGGCTCTCAGCCGCCTCCCAGAGTGTAGAGCCCCCCGGCCACCTCCCACGTGCAGACCGCTGCCGAAGACACCAAAGGCCTGAAGGAGAGCGGCGGACCCTTCCATCCCCTCCTCGTTGCCCTCTTGGGGGGGGGGGGGGGCAACTCCACCTCCTCCTCTCTGTCTACTCCGTGTTCTGCCTCAAGGATCCGACAGCTGCCTTCCTTCCTGTCTCCCCTGAAGGGTCCTGCCTGAGATTCGGGGAGCCCACCAGCCGCTCTTTGGCAGCCTTGGGAAGTGGCGTTCAGGGAGGGGGGGGGGGAGGTTCACAACACAGCCAAGCAAGCCTGCCCACCCACCCCACCCCTTCCCCTCCCGGGCCCTTTCTGCAGCTGTACATAGTTGGTTACTGGGCCGGAGACTTATTTTTGAAATGAGATTGTCTTGTAACACGTTTCTATTAATAAATTTTGTTTGACAAAAAAAAAAAAAAGAGAAGCGTACAAATTCATGTCTGGTCAAAGCTGGCGGGAGGCAGGAGGGAAGGTTCGGTAGGAAGGAGGAGGAAGGGGCGAGCCTCCCGCCATGTCTGGTGGTGTGGCCGAGCTGTGGAACTCCACGGGGGAAGAGACATCCCAGGCTCAATGCTTCATGGTGCTGGCAACAGGGCTCCGCTCTGCAAAAGAAAAGGGGGAAAAGAGGAATTGGGACTTAGCTGGGGAGAAAATTTCAGAGAGGCAGCATTTGAGATCTACAGCAGAATAATAATAATAAATGACAATAAGAAGAAACATGCAATCCCACAGTTTAGAGCACAAGACTCCTGTCCTTACGATCATGTTAAAAAACCAAACATTGGTCCCACAGCCAAGTTTTTAGTTTCTTTCTACCCTGTGACTCGGGTCACATAGAAACAACGGAGCACGTGCTTCTGCCGTGCCTGTTTTATAGAGACATTCGATCTCATCTCATACCCAGGACACTCTGGACAATTCTATGTAGTTCTGCTGCTCTCAGACACAAACTCGACTGTGACATACAACATCGCTAAGTTCTGTACAGCTGCGATTAAAATGCAACGGACAATGATTGAGGGTTGAAAGACCTAAGCTTCACATCTGAAAGATAGATGGGAAATCAGATATAGACTGGCATTTATAGTGTTGGATATTCCCCCCTCCCTGGTGCCATCCCCGCTACCTCTCTTTAGACTACGTTTGGATGATCTCGTGGGTTGAGTTAGGTTTTAATAACTACTTGTATTGGTTTTGAGCTTAGATTTTTTTTTTTAATTTATTATTTATTTCGTATACTTCTACCCCGCCCTTCTCAACCCCCGAGGGGGGACTCGGGGCGGCTTACAAAATGGCACAATTCGATGCCTACATATAATACAATAAACGTATAAAACAGCAGTTAAACAATTATAACAATTAAAACAACAATATATATCACAGTCAAAAGCCAATCTCATGCAATTTGTTGAAGTATGAAGTATATAACCCCTTGGGTTTGATGTGGATGTGCGGGACTGCGTCCCCCTGTTATGATTGGGTCATCGACCATAATAAAGTTTACTAGTTTCTTTCTAAAGCTCAGAAGGGAGGACGCTGATGTAATTTCACTGGGGAGGGAGTTCCATGGCTGAGGGGCCATCACTGAGAAGGCCCTGTCTCTCATACCCACCAACTGCGCTTGGAGGGTGGTGGGACAAGAGCACCCCCCCCCCCCCCCCCAGAAGATCTTAGCTTCCAAGATGAGTCATAGAGGGAGATACATTTGGTCAGGTAAGCTGGGCCAGAACCGTTTAGGGCTTTATAGGCTAAAGCCAGCACTTTGAATTGTTCTCGGAAGCAGACTGGCAGCCAGTAGAGTTGGCGTAACCGGGGTTATGTGCTCCATGTATGCTGTTCCGGTGAGCAATCTGGCAAGACTGAAGATACCAGTAATAAAGGTTTGGCAAGACTAAAGAGACCATCCTAAAAATGAAACCTGGAAAAATGCATTATGGAGAACAAAGGAGGTGAAGAATGAGATGAACTGTGGCAAGAAAGCTGATGATGAGAATCGACCAGAGAACTCTGGTTGCAAGCAACACATATATGTAGTCAAAGACAATAATAAACTTTATATATACCCCGCCACCATCTTCCCAACAGGGACTATATAATAGCTCTTTTAAAGAAGTTAACCCATCTGTTCCGGAATTGATGAGGCTCCAGCAGGTCTGAACTGAACGACTCAGGTTCTCTAAACAACCAAATAATGGATAACCCAAAAAGCTCTACATAGCAGACCCTTTTCTTTTTCGACTGTTTGCCAACATCTGTCCACCTGCCTCTCTTCTCCAGCAGCAGGCCTGAATGGAGCAGGATGGCAAGTATGAATGTTGAATGTACGGATTAGGAGTGAATGTTCAGTATAGGTGATGTTCCCCCTTTGTCTGTGTAACCCAGTGGTTCTCAACCTGTGGATCCAGAGGAGGGCGACTAAAATGATCAAGTGTCTGGAGAACAAGCCCTATGAGGAGGGGCTTAAGGAGCTGGGCATGTTTAGCCTGAAGAAGAGAAGGTATAAATACGTGAGAGGAAGCCACAGGGAGGAGGGAGCAAGCTTGTTTTCTGCTTCCTTGGAGACTAGGACGCAATGGAACAGTGGCTTCAAACTACAAGAGAGGAGATTCCATCTGAACATGAGGAAGAACTTCCTGACTGTGAGAGCCGTTCAGCAGTGGAACTCTCTGCCCCGGAGGGAGTGTGGTGGAGGCTCCTTCTTTGGAAGCTTTTAAACAGGGGCTGGATGGCCATCTGTCAGGGGTGATTTGAATGCAACATTCCTGCTTCTTGGCAGAATGGGGTTGGACTGGATGGCCCATGAGGTCTCTTCCAACTCTTTCATTCTATGATTCTATGTTTTGGCCTCCAGCTCGCAGAAATCCTAACAGCTGGTAAACTGGTTGGGATTTCTGGGAGTTGTAGGCTAAAACATCTGGAGACCCACACGTTGAGAACCAGTGGTACAAGAAAGGAGATTCCATCTCAACATGAGGAAGAACTTCCTGACTGTGAGAGCCGTTCAGCAGTGGAACTCTCTGCCCCGGAGTGTGGTGGAGGCTCCTTCTTTGGAGGTTTTTAAACAGAGGCTGGATGGCCATCTGTCAGGGGTGCTTTGAATGCAATATTCCTGCTTCTTGGCAAAATGGGGTTGGACTGGATGGCCCAGGAGGTCTCTTCCAACTCTATGATTCTATGGTATAACCAAAATAGCTATTGTAAAACCAGTACTGGGTCTGTGTGTCTACTTCTTTCTCTGAAAGTGGCTGATTTTCTTTCCTGACTGAAAACGGATTAAACATCATATTAAGCTTCAGAAATATTCATAATATTCAGCAACACATCCAGATCCCTGCAGGGCTTACCTTTCCAGGGGTCATTCTTGCTTCTTAGGGTTGTTGACGGCTACGTAGTGATAGAGGACGACCAGCAAGAAGAGGGAGACCCCCAGCATGTTGGCAAAGATGGCCAGCTGCACGTCTGTCACCATCCTGCAGAAGAGGCAATCACAGACATATCAGCATAATGACACCGTATAGCTGGAGATAAATCAGTGTATGTATACACTGTTTGGCGCTGCACCAAATGCAGCGCCCAGACACGCATCAAGGAACATGAAAGGCACTGCAGACTACTTCAACCAGAGAAGTC
>NW_026844366.1:352468840-352522469 GCF_025583915.1 Anolis sagrei ordinatus | reverse complement strand
GCTCTATAGCCCGAAAAAACCCACAAGAACCTAGTGATTCCAGCCATGAAAGCCTTCGACAATACAGTGTATGTATATATATATATATGTGTGTGTGTGTGTGTGTGTGTGTATTAATTTTTAAAAACACACATCATATGCTAAACACAAAGTCAGGAAACTGTGCCATTTTGTCCAAAGACCGTATCCTCTGTCTTCAACCAGATGTCATAGATTTATTTTGAGTATATTTCAATGTTCAAAAAAACTTGAAGACTTCTATTGGTTTTTTGACAGCAAGTCAATGCATGGGCTTGATTTTCTTTATTCCTTTTAATGGTTTATGGTTTTAACTGGGTTTAATGTTTCACAGTTGAATTATACTACAAACGGTTGTATCCCAGGACAGGAATAATAATATTAATAAACTTTATTTGTACCCCGCTACCATCTCCCCAAGGGACTTGGTGTGGCTTACATGAGGCCAAGCCCAAAGTACATCAAACAAACATCAATAACATAACATTAATACACAATCAATAAAATACAAATCATATAAATCACATAACAAAAACAACAATCAACTATCAACTATCTACGCATCACTATCTACGAACCCACACGCTCGCTCCGGTCATCTGGAGAGGCCCTGCTCGTGATCCCACCTATGTCGCAAGTGCGCTTGGTGGGGACACGGGACAGGGCCTTTTCTGTGGCGGCCCCCCGACTTTGGAACGCCCTCCCAAAAGATCTCAGACAGGCCCCTACTCTAGCCGTTTTCAGAAGGAATTTAAAAACTTGGCTGTTCCGTTGTGCTTTCTCAGATTAGGAATCCCCACCCCAAGTCCAAATAGCACCTTAGCATAACAAATCGTTACTGCACACCGCACTTGAAATCCTACGTGCCTCCTGCCATTTCAGCACTTTTAATCCCTTGTACCCAGCGCACCGGCCGAACCAGTTTTAATAATGTCTTGATGTACTGCTATTGTTGTTATTTTGCTATTGTTTGATTTGTTCTGCTTTTGTGATGTCTGTTTCTATTATATTGTGTTTTGTGGCTTCGGCCTGTGTAAGCCGCATCGAGTCCTTCGGGAGATGCTAGCGGGGTACAAATAAAGTTAATAATAATAATAATAATAATAATAATCAATAATGACATATTAAAAACTCTGTCACTCCTTTCCACCTGCTACTAAGGAGGCTGTCGAGGTCCTGAACCAGTGTCTGACCGCTGTGATGGTCTGGATGAGCGCGAACAAATTGAAATTGAATCCAGACAAGACAGAGGCACTCCTGGTCAGTCGCAAGGCCGAACAGGGCATAGGGTTACAGCCTGTGCTGGATGGGGTTGCACTCCCCCTGAAGACGCAGGTTCGCAGCTTGGGTGTGATCCTGGATTCATCGCTGAGCCTGGAGCCCCAGGTTTCGGCAGTGACCAGGGGAGCATTTGCACAACTAAAGCTTGTGCGCCAGCTGCGCCCGTACCTTGGGAAGTCTGACTTGGCCACGGTAGTCCACGCTCTGGTTACATCACGTTTAGACTACTGCAACGCTCTCTACGTGGGGTTGCCTTTGAAGACGGCTCGGAAGCTTCAATTGGTCCAACGTGTGGCAGCCATGATACTAACAGGGGCAGCACATGGAGCACACAACCCCTCTGTTGCACCAGCTCCATTGGCTACCAATTTGCTACCGGGCCCAATTCAAAGTGCTGGCTTTGGCCTATAAAGCCCTAAACGGTTCTGGCCCAAGTTACCTATCCGATCGCATCTCCACCTACGAACCCACTAGGACTTTGAGATCTACCGGGGAGGCCCTGCTCTCGATCCCGCCTGCAACACAGGCACGGCTGGCGGGGACGAGAGATAGGGCCTTCTCGGTGGTGGCTCCTCAGCTGTGGAACGCCCTTCCTACAGACATTAGATTGGCTCCCTCATTGATGGTATTCCGGAGAAAAGTGAAAACCTGGTTATTTGAACAGGCATTTGAATAGGCAGTGCAATGAATTCAGGAAATGGATCTACGATTGACGAGTTTGGATCATGATTCTAGTTATGAGACACCACTTGAATGTTTGCTACTGTTTAATTGTTTAGTCTGCTTCTGTGTTAATTGTTTTTAAATACCTTGTTGATGCTGCGTTGAATTTTTGCTTTGATTGTTTTGCCTTGTGTTGCTTTGCTTGATTGTTGTTAACCACTGTGAGTCGCCTTAGGGCTGAGAATAGCGGTATACAAATGAAGTAAGTAAATAAATAAATAAAAATGGCCGGGCCAAATGTAATAGATTAAAATTGAGAATATGCTGATGTGAACAGGTAAAATGTAACTGGGATAGGATTTTTCAGAAAGAAACGAGGGAATGCAATCCATTCTAAGTCAATATTAAAGTGCATTGTGAGGGCGTATTGCTGCGAGTTCTCCTTATTCTGGGAAGACACACTGGAACATCATAGAATCATAGAATCAAAGAGTTGGAAGAGACCTCATGGGCCATCATCCAGTCCACCCCCATTCTGCCAAGAAGCAGGAAAATGCATTCAAAGCACCCCCGACAGATGGCCATACAGCATCTTTTTAAAAAGCTTCCAATGAAGGAGCCTCCACCACACTCTGAAGCAAAGAGGTTCCACTGCTGAAAAGCTCTCACAGTCAGGAAGTTCTTCCTCATGTTCAGATGGAATCTCCTTTCTTGTAGTTTGAAGCCATTGTTCCGTCTCCTAGTCTCCAGGGAAGCAGAAAACAAGCTTGCTCTCTTCCCCCTGTGGCTTCCTCTCACATATTTATACATGGCTATCATATCTCCTCTCAGCCTTCTCTTCTTCAGGCTAAACATGCCCAGCTCCTTAAGCCGCTCCTCATAGGGCTTGTTCTCCAGAACCCTTGATCATTTTAGTCGCTCTCCTCTGGACACCTTCCAGCTTGTCAATATCTCTCTTGAATTGTGGTGCCCAGAATTGGACACAATATTCCAGATGTGGTCTAACCAAAGCAGAATAGAGGGGTAGCATGACTTCCCTAGATCTAGACACTATGCTCCTATTGATGCAGGCCAAAATCCCATTGGCTTTTTTTGCCGCCACATCACATTGTTGGCTCATGTTTAACTTTAGGAAGACTCTGGAACACCCTCCCCAAAGATCTTAGACAGGCTCCTACGTTGGCAGTCTTTAGGAAGAACTTGAAGACCTGGCTGTTCCGATGTGCCTTTCCAGAATAGGAATCCTCCAACAACAAGTCCCAGAAGCACTTTAGTAGAAATTAAGATTGCTGTACACTGCACTTACCCTGAAATCCGATATACCACCTGTCACATCGGCACTTTTAATCTGTACCCATTACTCTGGCCCGGCCCAGTTTTATTGTGTTTTGGTCTATTGTCTTATTACTTGTTGTTTTAATATTGCTTTAACTGTTTTTGATTTGCTTTAGGTTGTGTATTATTATGCTATGTTTTGAGGACTTGGCCTTTGTAAGCCGCATCGAGTCCTTTGGGAGATGCTAGCGGGGTACAAATAAAGTTAATAATAATAATAATAATAATAAAATTGAGAATATACTGACGTTAACAGGTAAAATGTAACTGGGATAGGATTTTTCATAAAGAAACGAGAGAATGCAATCCATTCTAAGTCGGTATTAAAGTGCATTATGAGGGCATATTGGTGCGAGTTCTCCTTATTCTGGGAAGACACACTGGGACAACCACGTTTTCAGGCTCCTCCTAAAGACTGCCAACATTGGGGCATGTCCAATGTCCCTGGGAAGTGAATTCCAGAGTCGAGGGGCCACCACCAAGAAGGCCCTGTCCCTCGTCCCCACCAATCGCGCCTGTGAGGGAGGTGGGAGCGTGAGTAGGGCCTCTCCAGGAAGCACCTCTGTACTTAACCATCACACTCCGATGTAAATCAGCAAAGCAGTTTATTGAAGAATATATATAAAAGTAGTAAAAAATATCAAAGTCCAACACTGGCTTCAATAAGTGGTAGGAATGGTGGGAGTTGAAGGCCAAAACACCTGAAAAGAGGGCTCAAGCCTGTGCTAAACAGACTCAGCTCTTAAAGCCGCTCTTCATAGGGATTGTTCATGGTCCTGCAGGCCTTTCCAGCTTAAGAAGAATATATATAACAGCAGTTCTGCAAAATAGTAAAAAATATCACTGGCTTCAATAAGTGGTAGGAATGGTGGGAGCTGAAGGCCAAAACACCTGAAAAGAGGGCTCAAGCCTGTGCTAAACAGACTCAGCTCTTTAAGCCGCTCCTCATAGGGATTGTTCATGGTCCTGCAGGCCTTTCCAGCTTAAGAGTCAATCTCTCTGTGGAATGGCTAGGCCCAGAACTCGGCCCAATGTGATTCCAGGTGAAAAACAGACTCTGTTCTTTAAGCCCCTCCTCATAGGGATTGTTCATGGTCCTGCAGGCCTTTCCAACTTAAGAGTCAATCTCTCTGTGGAATGGCTAGGCCCAGAACTCAGCCCAGTGAGATTCCAGGTGAAAAACAGACTCAATTCTTCTAGCCGCTCCTCATAGGGATTGTTCATGGTGCTGCAGGCCTTTCCAGCTTAAGAGTCAACCTCTCTGTGGAATGGCTAGGCCCAGAACTCGGCCCAGTGTGATTCCAGGTGAAAAACAGACTCAGTTCTTTAAGCCGCTCCTCATAGGGATTGTTCATGGTCCTGCAGGCCTTTCCAGTTTAAGAGTCAATCTCTCTGTGGAATGGCTAGGCCCAGAACTCGACTCAGTGTGATTCCAGGTGAAGAGGCCTGACCCAAGCAGAATACCGAGGCAACAAGGCTTCCCAGGCGGGAGACTCACCTCAAGTTGCTCCAGGGACACGTCTTCCTTTTCCTCTCCTCGCGGTGCCTTCTGGGAAGAGGAACAGGACAATTGCGCGTCACTTCCGCCTCCGCTCTCCTCCTTCTTCCGGGTGAGGGAGGAGGAGGAGGAGGCAGCGCCCCCTGCAGGAGGAGACGAGTCAGAGTTGTTTTCATTCCGCCTTCCTTCCTACACAGGGAACTGCGTCACTTCCGGCGGAAGAGGTTGGCTGGCGTCTCCACGGCGGACGCGAAGGAGCCCCGCGAGGGCCCCGTTGCCATGGTGTTCTACTTCACCTCCAGCGGTAAGGAAGGAGAGCATTTTGGGGGGGAAGAAGAGGAGGAGGAGGAGGAGGAGGAGGAGCAGGGCCAGCATCACACTAGGCTAGGCAAACTTGGGCCCTCCCTCAAGGGGTTTGGGACTCCAACTCCCAGAATTCCTCACAGCCTCAGGCCCCTTCCTCCTGGGCCATCATCCAGTCCAACCCCATTCTGCCAAGAAGCAGGAATATTGCCTTCAAATCACCCCTGACAGATGGCCATCCAGCCTCTGCTTCAAAGCCTCCAAGGAAGAAGCCTCCACCACACTCCTGGGCAGAGAGTTCCACTGCTGAACAGCTCTCACAGTCAGGAAGTTCTTAGAACCAAAGAGTTGGAAGAGACCTCCTGGGCCATCATCCAGTCCAACTCCATTCTGCCAAGAAGCAGGAATATTGCCTTCAAAGCACCCCTGACAGATGGCCATCCAGTCTCTGTTTAAAAGCTTCCAAAGAAGGAGCCTCCACCACACTCCTGGGCAGAGAGTTCCACTGCTGAACGGCTCCACAGTCAGGAAGTTCTTCCTCATGTTCAGATGGAATCTCCTCTCTTGTAGTTTGAAGCCATTGTTCCGCGTCCTAGTCTCCAAGGAAGCAGAAAACAAGCTTGCTCCCTCCTCCCTGTGGCTTCCTCTCACATATTTATACATGGCTATCATATCTCCTCTCAGCCTTCTCTTCTTCAGGCTAAACATGCCCAGCTCCTTAGGCCGCTCCTCATAGGGCTTGTAGTCCAGATCCCTGAACCTTTGAGTCGCCCTCCTCATGACACATTCCATCTTGTCAATATCTCTGGGATGCCCTCTTCACATAATATATCTTCAAACCAAGTTGGGGTGGGGGGATCCTTTCCTTTATATCTCTCCATTGTCACCAGTTCAGACCAGTAACTTATACAGTTCTCTTCTGAAATCTGCTGGGACTCCTCTGGGTTTCTCTTTAAATCTTATTCAGTGTTTTACGAAACAGTCTTCATACACAACTCCACATTAACTGAGTTTATTTATACATGTCTTGCACAAAAGCTTGTTGGTTACATTTGTATATTAGCATCTTAGTTGAATAAGGAGGAGGCTCCTTCTTTGGAGGCTTTGAAGCAGAGGCTGGGTGGCCATCTGTCAGGGGTGCTTTGAATGCAATATTCCTGCTTCTTGGCAGAATGGGGTTGGACTGGATGATGGCCCAGGAGGTCTCTTCCAACTCTTTGATTCTATGATTCTATGACTCTCATCCTTATGACTTTCTACACATAGAAAGATTCCCTTGTTAACCATATAATAGCAAACTCTCAACTGTTCTCCACTCACTATCCTGACTATTTCCTTAAATACTCTTACTTAACTTATTCTCTGACCTATATTCATTGGCCCCTAACTTATCCTCATCTAACGGCTTTTCTTCCCTCTCATAGAATCATAGAATCAAAGAGTTGGAAGAGACCTCCTGGGCCATCCAGTCCAACCCCATTCTGCCAAGAAGCAGGAATATGCATTCAAATCACCCCTGACAGATGGCCATCCAGCCTCTGTTTAAAAGCTTCCAAAGAAGGAGCCTCCACCACACTCCAGGGCAGAGAGTTCCACTGCTGAACAGCTCTCACAGTCAGGAAGTTCTTCCTCATGTTCAGATGGAATCTCCTCTCTTGTAGTTTGAAGCCATTGTTCCGTTGTGTCTAATCTCCATGGAAGCAGAAAACAAGCTTGCTCCCTCCTCCTCCCTGTGGCTTCCTCTCACATCTTTATACATGGCTATCATATCTCCTCTCAGCCTTCTCTTCTTCAGGCTAAACATGCCCAGCTCTTTAAGCCGCTCCTCATAGGGCTTGTTCTCCAGACCCTTGAGGATTTAGAGTCTAGTGTCTAGATCTAGGGAAGTCATGCTCCCCATGCTCTATTCCGCTTTGGTTAGACCACACCTGGAATATTGTGTCCAATTCTGGGCACCACAATTCAAGAGAGATATTGACAAGCGGGAATGTGTCCAGAGGAGGGCGACTAAAATGATCAAGGGTCTGGAGAACAAGCCCTATGAGGAGCGGCTTAGGGAGCTGGGCATGTTTAGCCTGAAGAAGAGAAGGCTGAGAGGAGATATGATAGCCATGTATAAATATGTGAGAGGAAGCCACAGGGAGGAGGGAGCAAGCTTGTTTTCTGCTTCCTTGGAGACTAGGATGCAGAACAATGGCTTCAAACTACAAGAGAGGAGATTCCATCTGAACATGAGGAAGAACTTCCTGACTGTGAGAGCCATTCAGCAGGGGAACTCTCTGCCCCGGAGGGAGTGTGGTGGAGGCTCCTTCTTTGGAAGCTATGAAACAGAGGCTGGATGGCCATCTGTCAGGGGTGATTTGAATGCAATATTCCTGCTTCTTGGCAGAATGGGGTTGGACTGGATGGCCCACCAGGTCTCTTCCAACTCTAGGAGTCTAGGATTCTATGTCAGCAGTAGAACTCTCTGCCCCAGAGTGTGGTGGAGGCTTCTTCTTTGGAACCTTTGAAACAGGCTGGATGGCCATCTGCCAGGGGTGATTTGATCCTCACATTCAGGAAATCGCTAAAAACATGGCTCTGGAATGCGGCATTCAAAGACTGAACCTAGAACCTTCCCTGTTATGAACTATGATGAACTGTGAGTATGAATATGATAATGACCATGACTGGATTGACGATTTGGCATAGGAAACTGTAATGATGTAATGATGATGTTTTTATTATACTGAGTTGTACTATTTTAATATGTAATGATTTGTATTTGCTGTTTTTATATGATTGTATTTGATATGCACTGTAAACCGACCTGAGTCCCTCGTCGAGGTTGAGAAGGCTGGTATAGAAATCCTCTAAATAAATAAATAAATAAATAAATAAATGCAATATTTCTGCTTCTTGGCAGGGGGTTGGACTGGATGGCCCTTGAGGTCTCTTCCAACTCTTTGATTCTATGATTCTCTGGATGTAGGTGAACTACAACTCCAAAAACTCGACGTCAATGTCCACCAGACATTCCCAGTATTTTCTATTGGTCATCGGAATTCTGTGTGCCAAGTTTGATTCAATTCCATCATTGGTGGAGTTCAGAAGGCTCTTTGGTAGTAGGTGAACTATAAATCCCAGCACTCCAGCATTACCAAATGACAAAATCAATCACCCCTAACCCCACCAGTATTCAAATTTGGGCTTATCAGGTATTTGTGCTAAATTTGGTCCAGTGACTGAAAATACATCCTACATATCAGATATTTACATGATGATTCATAACAGTAGCAAAATGACAATAATGAAGTAGCACTGAAAATAATGCTATGGTTGGGGGTCACCACAACATGAGGAATTGCATTAAGGGGTCGCAGCATTAGGAAGGTTGAGGAACACTGCCCACAACGGTTCCGGCCCAAGCTACCTATCCGACCGCATCTCTGCCTATGAACCCACCAGGACTTTGAGATGTTCCAGGGAGGCCCTGCTCTTGATCCCGCCTGCTTCTCAAGCTCGGCCTTCAAGATAGGGCCTTCTCAGTGGTGGCTCCCCGGCTGTGGAACACCCTTCCTACGGACATTAGACTAGCACCATCTCTAATGGTATTCCGCAAAAAAGTGAAGACCTGGCTGTTTGAGCAGGCGTTCGAATAATTAGTTCAATGGTTGGTTAATGAACACTGGAATGGAACAATGGATGACGAATCTGGAACATGTTTTTGATGACGAGACGACAGTGAATGGGTATTGTAGTCACTGTTTATTAATTGTGTAATGTGTTAGGTTGTTAACTGTTTCTATACTGTAGCACTGGATTTTTGCTTTTTCGTATTTGTTGTAAACCGCTGTGAGTCGCCTTCGGGCTGAGAACAGCGGTATATAAGTAAGGTAAATAAATAAATACATAAATTAAGAGAGCTTCCTTAGTATCCTAGAATCCTAGAGTTGGAAGAGACCTCCTGGGCCATCCAGTCCAACCTCATTCTGCCAAGAAGCAGGAATATTGCATTCAAAGCACCCCTGACAGATGGCCATCCAGCCTCTATTTCAAAGCTTCCAAAGAAGGAGCCTCCACCATACTCCAGGGCAGAGAGTTCCACTGCTGAACACAGTCAGGAAGTTCTTAGAATCATAGAATCCTAGAGTTGGAAGAGACCTCATGGGCCATCCAGTCCAAACCCATTCTGCCAAGAAACAGGAATACTGCATTCAAATCACCCCCAACAGATGGCCATACAGCCTCTGTTTCAAAGCCTCCGAAGAAGGAGCCTCCACCACACTCCGGGGCAGAGAGTTCCACTGCTGAACGCCTCTCACAGCCAGGAAGTTCTTAGAATCATAGAATCATAGATGGCCTCATGGGCCATCCAGTCCAACCCCCTGCCAGGAAGCAGGAATATTGCATTCAAAGCACCCCTGACAGATGGCCATCTAGCCTCTGTTTAAAAACCTTCGACAACAACAATAGAATCATAAAATCAACGAGTTGGAAGAGACCTCCTGGGCCATCCAGTCCAAGCCCATTCTGCCGAGAAGCAGGAATATTGTATTCAAAGCACCCCTGACAGATGGCCATCCAGCCTCTGTTTAAAAGCTTCCAAAGAAGGAGCCTCCACCACACTCCCTCTGGGGCAGAGAGTTCCACTGCTGAACGGCTCTCACAGTCAGGAAGTTCTTCCTCATGTTCAGATGGAATCTCCTCTCTTGTAGTTTGAAGCCATTGTTCCATTGCATCCTAGTCTCCAGGGAAGCAGAAAACAAGCTTGCTCCCTCTTCCCTGTGGCTTCCTCTCACACACTTAAGGCGGAAGAGGATGCCATGGCTAATTTTGGTGCCCCCTTTTCAGTGACATTGTCTGGGGAAAGAACTGAAGGACTCCCAGGGATGGAAAGGGGTCCCTACTCAAGGCTTCAGTGCTATTGAGCTGGAGCCTTAAAGCCCCTCAGGAAAAGAGTGATATTATGTTTTGAGATATGTTGTTTGTTTTTTCCCTTTGCAAGAACTTTGTGTCCCTGTTCACAACTTTGTTTTGAAACTTTCATCTTGTTTTCTTTTTGTTTCCCCCCTAGTTGTTTCTGCTCCTTATACAATTTATATGGGAAAGGATAAATATGAAAGTAAGTATGGAAGTCCAGTGATCGTGCCTGGCAAGTGGAGCCAGCTTCATGTGTGTTTATTTACAATTTGAACCTTGGGAAGAGGTGTAAGTCTCCTGTAAGAATTCGTGGGCTGTTACTCCTAGAAGTTGGACCGGCAGAAAGCTATTTTTGATCAAGATGACTATTCCGCATGCTTTGGGAACTCATCAGCTACCTCAGGATCTATTTTCCTTTATATTTATTGTTGCAATATTTATTTATAGCCTGCCTTCCCCTCTTAAACGGGCTTGCAACACTAAAAGAAGTACAGTTCATAGAATAGCTTGATGTGAATCATCACAGCCCCCTGTGTTATTGTGTTATAATAATAATAATAAATAATAATAATAATAACAAAATTGATACACTGTGTTTTTGTGTCAATAATAATAATAATTTATTTATTTAGCGTGTCAGTATCAACCAGACAATTGTATTTAACAAATTTTTAACAAACAGACAAAACAGAGTTTGCAAGCTTGGTAGTTGGTTAAATGTCCTTTGACCAGTGTCTGGCCCCTTGGAGTGCCTCTGGTGTTGCCGCAAGGAGGTCCTCCATCGTGCATGTGGCAGGGCTCAGGTTGCATTGCAGCAGGTGGTCAGTGGTTTGCTCTTCTCCACACTCGCATGTCGTGGATTCCACTTTGTAGCCCCATTTCTTGAAGTTGTCTCTGCATCTTGTGGTGCCAGAGCACAGTCTGTTCAGCGCCTTCCAAGTCTCCCAGTTTTCTGTGTGCCCAGAGGGGAGTCTCTCATCTGGTATCAGCCATTGATTGAGGTTCTGGGTTTGAGCCTGCCACTTTTGGACTCTCGCTTGCTGAGGTGTTCCAGCGAGTGTCTCTGTAGAGCCTAGAAAAATAATGTGACATACTGTGCTTTTGTGTCAATAATAATAATATTATTATTATCCAAAGGGAATCATTATGGGCCTTTTGAATTTAAGCTCTTGCCTAATAAACAGATAAGATAATCACATACATATTAATCACAGCCCCCTGTGTTATTGTGTTAGAATAATAATAATAATAATAATAATAATAATAATAATAATGTGACATACTGTGCTTTTGTGTCAATAATAATAATGATAATAATAATAATAATGATAATAATAATAATAATAATAATAATAACTTTATTTGTAGACTGCCCTATCTCCCCAAAGGGACTCATTATGGGCCTTTTAATTTAAACTCTTGCCTAATAAACAGATAAGATAATCACATACATACTAATCACACTCCCCTCTGTTATTGTGCAATAATAATAATAATAATAATAATAATAATAATAATAATAATAATATAATAATAAGATAATCGCATACATGCTAATCACAGTCCCCTATGTTATTGCGTAACAATAATAATAATGTGACATACTGTGCTTTTGTGTCAATAATAATAATAATAATAAGATAATAAGATCTTATTAATCACAGCCCCCTGTGTTATTGTGTAATAATAATAATAATAATAATAATAATGATGATGTGACATACTGTGCTTTTGTGTCAATAATAATAATAAGGTAATAATAAGATAATTGCATACATATTAATCACAGCCCCCTGTGCTTTTGTGTCAATAATAATAATAATAATAATAATAATAATAATAATAATAACAACAACTTTATTTGTAGACCGCCCTATCTTCCCAAAGAGACTCATTATGGGCCTTTTGAATTTAAACTCTTGCCTAATAAACAGATAAGATAATCTCATTTATATCAATACTTATATGTATCCTGGTTCCAAAGATCTAATAACAGTTTATACATTTCTTGTCTGAGCTCTTGCCTTGTGGAAATGAACTGCATATTATGAATTATTCCCAGGTATCTTATTTGAGGGGGGCTAGATACGCCAAAGGCACCACATCCTTTTATTTTGGATGCTAAGCAGGGTGAACCCTGGTTAGTATTGGGATGCGAGACGGCCAAAGGAAACGAGGTGCTGTAAATGCTGTTTCAGAGATAAGAACTGGCAAAAACCACCTTTGAGGATTCCTGGCCTAAGAAAATACTATGAAATTAATAAGTCAATAGCCACATAAGCACACAGATCTTGAAAACTGTGTGTTGAGCTGGTGTTGAATTGGCAATAAAGGAGCATGAAGACCAGAACCCTATCTGCATATATTACAACATAAACCTTACTAAGTTCATCTTGAGAGCGATGCTGCAGCCTAGCATTCAGAATGAGCATTTCCAACCTAGTTTTGTGTGTGTGTGTGTCAGGAGTGACTTGAGAAACTGCAAGTCACTTCTGGTGTGAGAGAATTGGCCATCTGCAAAGACGTTGCCCAGAGGACGCCCGGATGTTTTAATGTTTTACATCCTTGTGGGAGGCTTCTCTCATGTCCCCGTATGGGGAGCTGGAGCTGACAGAGGGAGCTCATCTGTGCTCCTGTCGGTCTTCAGTCCTGTCAGCACAAGGGTTGAACCCATTGCACCACAGGGAGCTCATTTTCCAATCTAGTGAAACGTTTGGATGTGTTTTGAAAGTTTGGCACTGTGTTGTTTATTTTCAGCTTGGGCTATGGCCTAACTGTCCCCTTCCCTCTGTGTTGGGGTCTCGAAAAATTTGGCTAAAATAAAAGTTTTCTGAATGCCACCCATTTACAACAATGGTTGGTGTTTACAGCCAACTCTGTGGAAAATGCTTCAGCTGGGATCCACATAAAGAAAAAATGGACTTGTTTAGCAAGCCCTGCAAATGCTGATTTATTATCATTAAATGTTTGATTTTGTGCCTATTTTATATGGTTATATACCTTGGGTCACATCAGTATTTCTTGGGCGGAAAGGGGTCGCGAGTGGGAGAAGCGTAAGAAGTCCTGGCCTATACTATATTTTAAGTCTTCCCTGGGAAATCCAGGTGCCGTTTGAGGCTGAGCATCCCTCAGCTCATGGTGTGTCTTGTGTTTTCTTGCAGATGAAGACCTTATAAAATATGGCTGGGTAGAAGATATTTGGTGAGTACCGAAGGGGCGGTGCTCCGTGGGGCCTCACGCCCTGCCTGTGAAATCCACCCTTGTTCCTTACCAGGACCTGAGGTAGAACCCAAGCAGTTTGAACTCACTTTGGGAGCCATGGCTCAAGGCGACAGAATCATGGGAGTTGAAGTTTTACAAGAACTTTAACCAGGAAGTGTTGGTGTCTCACCAAACTGTATGGCATAAGTCATGGAAATGTAAGCAGTGTAACACTGCATGGATTCTACAGCGTAAATTTATTTATTTATTTGCAACATTGATATGCCGCCCTTTTCACCCCGAAGGAGATTCAGAGCGGCTTACATAAATAAATAAATAATATATATATACACACACACACATATACACACACAATATATTATTAGCATAGCACAATATCAGTATTAGTATCTGACTTGGCCACGGTAGTCCACGCTCTGGTTACATCCCGTTTAGACTACTGCAACGCTCTCTACGTGGGGTTGCCTTTAAAGACAGCTCGGAAGCTCCAACTAGTCCAACGCTCGGCAGCCATGATTTTAACAGGAGCGGAGCGCAGGGAGCATACAACCCCCCTGTTGCGCCAACTCCACTGGCTACCGATTTGCTACCGGGCTCAATTCAAAGTGCTGGCGTTGGCCTTTAAAGCCCTAAATGGTTCCGGCCCAAGCTACCTATCCGACCGCATCTCTGCCTATGAACCCACTAGGACTTTGAGATCTTCCGGGGAGGCCCTGCTCTCGATCCCGCCTGCTTCTCAAGCACGTCTGGCGGGGACGGGAGATAGGGCCTTCTCGGTGGTGGCTCCTCGGCTGTGGAACGCCCTTCCTACCGACATTAGACTAGCACCATCTCTAATGGTATTCCGCAAAAAAGTGAAGACCTGGCTGTTTGAGCAGGTGTTCCAATAATTAGTGCAATGATTGGTTAATGAACACTGGAATGGAACAATGGATGACGAATCTGGAACATGTTTTTGATGACGAGACGACAGTGAATGGGTATTGTAGTAACTGTTTATTAATTGTGTAATGTGTTAGGTTGTTAACTGTTTCTATACTGTAGCACTGAATTTTTGCTGTTCGTATTTGTTGTGAACCGCTGTGAGTCGCCTTCGGGCTGAGAACAGCGGTATAGAAGTAAGGTAAATAAATAAATAATTAAATAATATATATTGCTATATTGTACTATACCATTATACTGTAATATTATTAGAATGTTACATGTAATATAAAAATATAGTTATAATATTACATTAGTAGTATTATATTGCATATCATTATAATATTATAAATATTATATGTATATACAATATATTATATTATTAGCATAAATGCACCTTTGGTCTACAAAAGCTTACTGGGGGGAGGGTTGTCATGTTTATGTTGGTTGTTGTTGCTTTTGTGGTATTGTTTTTGCACGTTTTGTATTTTGCGTGTTTGCACCTTGAGTGCTTTGTGAGCTGTCCAGACCCTCTGGGAGATGGTGGTGGGGTATAAATAAAGTATTATCATAATCATCATCATCATCATGTCTCTCGGTTAATTTCTAGGGAGCTAAAAAAGTGGAGTTATATTCCAGTTCCAGATGTAGTCTTGCGTTTCTATGTTTGCTTTGTCCCCCCCCCCCCTCTCTCTATATATATATAGACACACATTTACAAAAATACATATAGTTGAGTTGTCCATCCTTATATTTTCTCCCGCTTTCAAGTCCAGCTGGCTTTATCCTTGCTCCAGAGAGACTCATGAGAGTCCTGGCAGGCCAATAATGTACTTTCACCTTAACCTGGAATGTCAATATCTTTGCTTTTCCCAAATGTGGAAAGAATCCAGCTGCAGGAATATCTCTCCCTTTGATCCCTCAGCAACTGATAGGACTGCATTTTTGGCTGGGCACTGGTGGGAATGATGTAAAGGCAGGTCACTCTTCCCAGGGTCACTTTTGGGCCACCTGAGCATTACGTCAACCCAGCTTTGCCTTGTTTCCATCATGAGAGCCACCAGAGGGAGTCCGTGGCCTTTGCCTCTGTTCTTATCCCCTATATATATATATATATATATATATATATATATATGTGCAATTCTTAACTCCAGCTGTTCAATTTCCTCTTCTTCTGGCTGGGTGCACAGTTGCTTGGAGATGTGAGCTTGATAAGCCATCAAAATCCCCCTTCCCACTATCAAAACATGCATGCATTCAAAGGCCGGTGCTCTGGTGCCAGCTGGTATCTATGGAGAGCATTCTTTAGGACTGAAATCATGGTGCTATTCACATCTGCATTGTGTTTTGCAGGTTTCATGTGGACAAGCTCTCCTCTGCGCATGTCTACCTCCGGCTGCACAAGGTAAAGACTCCCCTCACTCCCCGGCTCTGCTTGTCATATTGGTTCGTGGTCATCTGTTGCAGTGGTGTCAAACTTATGACCCCTTGAATTCCTGACCATTGGACAAGTTGGCAATGGGGGCCTCTGAGTCCCTTCAGGGAAATAGAGCAGAATAATAATAATAATCTATATAAATAAAAATGTAATGTTCGTTTGTGGGATTAACATAACTCAAGAACCACTGGATGAACTGACACGAAATTTGGACACAAGACCCCTAACAGACCAACAAGTGACCATCACTCATAAAAAAAACCCCAAAACAGCAAAAAGGACTTTAAAACCCCAAAAAGTGACATGACAAAAAGCTAAATGATGATACAGAAAAAAGGGAAGGAAGAGGGAGGGAGAGAAGGGAAGAAAGAGAGAGAAAGAGGGAGGGAAATAAAGAAAGAGAGAAGGAAGGAAAAGAGAGAGGAAGAAAGAGAAAGGAAGAAAAGAGGTAGATAAGGAAGGAAGGAGAGAGGAAGAAAAAGGAGGAAGGAAGAGGAGAAAGGGAGAGAAGGAGAGAGAAGGAAAAGGATGGAAGAAAAGAGGGAAGGAAGGAGAGAAAGAAGAAGATAAAGAAAAGGGGGAAGGAAGGAAAGGTAGAGAAGGAAGGAAGGAGAGAAAGAAAGAAAAAAGGGAAGGAAGGAGGGAGCGAAGGAAGGAGGGAAAGAAGGAAAAAAAAAGGGAGGAAGGAAAGAGGATGGAAGCAAAAAACGAAGGAAGAAATGAGAGAAAAAAGAGATAAAGAAAGGGGGAAGGAAGAAAAGGTAGAGAAGGAAGGAGGGAGGGAAGGAAATAAAAAGGGAAGGAAGGAGGGAGCGAAGGAAGGAGGGAAAGAAGGAGAGAAAGAGGGAAGGAAAGAGACGATGGAAGCAAAAAACGAACGAAGGAAGGAAGAAATGAGAGAAAAAAGATAAAGAAAAGGGGGGAGGAAGGAAAAGTAGAGAAGGAAGGAAGAAGAGAAGGAAAGAAAAAAGGGAAGGAAGGAAAGAGAGCGAAGGAAGGAGGGAAAGAGGGAAGGAAAGAGGATGGAAGCAAAAAAAACGAAGGAAGGAAGAAATGAGAGAAAAAAGAGATAAAGAAAAAGGGGGTAGTATTAAAAGTGTAGAGTGAATGAAGTAGAAATGATAGAATGACAGATAGAAAATATGTAACGGAAATGTAGTTGAGTCGTAACGGGAAGGCGTTAAACTTATATAAACATATATGATGGGATTAAAAATATACCGATGTGTTATCAAAAAACAAAGTCATGAAGAGAATGAGAGAAAAAAGGAGATAAAGGGAAGGGAAGAAGGAAAGGTAGAGAAGGAAGAAAGGGAAGAAGGAAGGGAAGGAAGGAGGGAAAGAAGGAGAGAAAGAGGGAGGGAAGGAAAGGGAGGATGGAAGCAAAAAACAAAGAAAGGAAGGAAGTAGGGAAGGAAGAAATGAGAGAAAAAAGAGATAAAAAAAGGGAAGGAAGGAAAGGTAGAGAAGGAAAGGAAAAAAGGGAGGGAAAGAGGTAGCGAAGGAAGGATGAGATGAGCGATGTAATGTATCTGGACGGAGGTTCAGGTGGGACAAAGCAATGGGGTTTAATTGCAGTAGAGGGTGTAATAAAGTGCATCCAAGAGCCTTTTATGCAGGATTTGGTCAAGGTCAGGGATTGTTGTTCATTCATTGAAGGCACACTGGAACAGCCAAGTTTTTTGGCTCCTCCTGAAGACTGCCAGGGTGGGGGCTTGCCTAATTTATCCGGGGAGCGAATTCCAGAGCCGAGGGGCCACCACAGAGAAGGCCCTCTCCCTTGTCCCCACAAGTCGCGCTTGCGACGGGGTGGGAGCGAGAGAAGGGCCTCTCCGGAAGATTGAAAGGATCATGTAGGTTCGTAGATGGAAATGCGGTCACGGAGGTAGCAGGTCCCAAACCGTTCAGCGCTTTGTAGGTAATAACCTGCACCTATAAATGAAATTTTATTATTTTGGGAGTTGGAGGCCCAATCGCCTTGAGGATTGACCCTTCTCTCCTGTTTGGAAGACACTATGTGTCATTTTTATATTGAACCTTCCCATCAAGGCTATTCTTTTCAAGTTACAAACACTTTGTACTTTGAAGGTGATTTTCCTGCTTCTTGGCAGAATGGGGTTGGACTGGATGGCCCATGAAGTCTATTCCAAATCTAGGATTCTGTGATAGGTTCTGTAGGTTTCTTCTTAAGTTGAATTAGAATCTTAAGTTGGAAAAGGTACATTTTAAAGTGTAACGGCACCCAAATCTATATATTTGTTTAGCTATGGATAGCATAGGGAAGAGTCAACACCCCTGTGGCATTTTTTTTGCTGTCTGTGCCCCTGTTTAGAAGGTTTCACCTCACTTTCTGTCCTTGTGATCATTGGATTTTGAAAAATTTGGCTTGTGAAAACAAGGATTGGTGCTAAAGCTTCAGTGGAGACCCCCTTTCTCCATGTTAATACTACTACACTTTATTTATATTCCGCTTTATCTCCCCGGAGGGACTCAGAACAGATTACAGTACACATATAAGGCCAGATTACAGTACACATATAAGGCCAAGATTACAGTACACATATAAGGCCCCGCACATCATGCGATGTGCGGGGCTGGATGAATGCACAGCTGGGGTGAAAATTGCTGGAAGAAACATTAACAACCTCAGATATGCAGATGACACCACTCTGATGGCCGAAAGCGAGGAGGAGCCTTCTAATCAAGGTGAAAGAAGAAAGCGCAAAAGCTGGGTTGCAGCGAAACATCAAAAAAACCAAGATTATGGCAACAAGAATGATTGACAACTGGAAAATAGAGGGAGAAAACGTGGAGGCCGTGACAGACTTTGTATTTCTAGGTGCAAAGATTACTGCAGATGCAGACTGTGGCCAGGGAAATCAGAAGACGCTTACTTCTTGGGAGGAGAGCAATGTCCAATCTCGATAAAATAGTAAAGAGTAGAGACATCAGACTGGCAACAAAGATCCGCCTAGTCAAAGCCATGGTATTCCCTGTAGTAACCTACGGATGTGAGAGCTGGACCTTAGAGAAGGCTGAGCGAAGGAAGATAGATGCTTTTGAGCTGTGGTGCTGGAGGAAAGTGCTGAGAGTGCCTTGGACTGCGAGAAGATCCAACCAGTCCATCCTCCAGGAAATAAAGCCCGACTGCTCACTGGAGGGAAGGATACTAGAGACAAAAGTTGAAGTACTTTGGCCACATCATGAGGAGACAGCAAAGCCTAGAGAAGACAATTATGCTGGGGAAAGTGGAAGGCAAAAGGAAGAGGGGCCGACCAAGGGCAAGATGGATGGATGGCATCCTTGAAGTGACTGGACTGACCTTGAGGGAGCTGGGGGTGGTAACGGCCGACAGGGAGCTCTGGCGTGGGCTGGTCCACGAGGTCACGAAGAGTCGGAGACGACTGAACGAATGAACAACAACAACATAAGGCCAACATTCATTGCCATTTTACACTAACAATGGCATACAGTACACAGATAAGGTAAAGGCCTTCTCCTTTTGCATCTTGGGCGTCTGGAGGCGATTCTCAGCTTTCGGCCATGGGGAGATGCTCCTTTCCATGTTGAAGGAGCTTCCTGTCCAGAGACGTCTCCGATCCTTTTGCCGGTATGCCTGCATGGGGTGCCCTTCTACCTTCCTGCTGAGGCGGTACCTATTCTACTTGCATTGCCTGCTTTTGAACTGCTTGGTAGGCAGAAGCTAGGACTGACAGTTGGGAGCCCGACTCGTGGCTTCCAACTGTTGACCTGCCTTTTCTGCAGCTAGTGGCTTTAACCACTGTGCTACTGCAGCCCTCATTTTTAATTGTTGTTTTATTGTTTTAACCCACTCCCACTCTCCCTCCTTGTACATGAAATTTATACGGCAAACTACAGAAGTTATATTTGTAATACCGATCTCAGTCTGAATTTTTGTACTCCATGTCTTAGCCCATTCTCTAAATAATTCCTAACTCATTCCCACATCCTCTTAGTTATTGTAACCTTTTCAATTTTATCTATATTACTAGCCGTCCCCTGCCAGGCGTTGCTGTGGCCCAATCTGGTGATCTGGGCCACAGCAACACCTGTAATTAGTAAGTGTTGGCTTCTAATATATGCAATTTCTTTCTGCTTGTGGGTAAACAGCATTTCTTGCAGGTTTTTTTTGTCAGTGTTGATGTGGAGATTGTCTGGTTTGCCTACTCTGGAACATGCAACATATCATTGTCCTTCTTCAGGGGTCCCTTTCAAATCTAGGATACTATATCTCTCTCTGTGTGTGAATCATATCTATCTATCTCTATCTATGGCTGGATGGCTCTTTGTCAGGAGCGCTTTGATTACATTTTCTTGCCCTCGTGACGGGAGTTGGATGGCCTTAAGTATTTTCTGTTGTCATGGGGGTTGTGTGTGGGAAGTTTGCCCCAATTCTATCATTTGTGAGTTTCAGCATGTTCTTTGATTGTAGGTGAACTATAAATCCCAGTAACTACAACTCCCAAATGTCAAGGTCTATTTTCCCCCAAACTCCATCCGTGTTCATATTTGGGCATATGGAATATTTGTGCCAAGTTTGGTCCAGATCTATCATTGTTTGAGTCCACAGTGCTCTCTGGATTTAGATGAACTACAACTCCCAAACTCAAGGTCAATGCCCATCAATACCCATGTTGGTCATGGGAGTCCTGTGTGCCATGTTTGGTTCAATTCCATCATTGTTGGAGTTCAGAATGCTCTTTGATTGTAGGTGAACTATACATCCCAACAACTACAACTCCCAAATGACAAAATCAAATTTTTGAGTGGTGGTCACTCCTTGGGTTAGTAGATGTCTTGTGGCCAAAATTGGCGGCAATTCGTCCAGTGGTTTTTGAGTTATGTTAATCCCACCAACGAAAGTTGCATTTTTATTTATATAGATGTTATTTGCAATTTGTTATTTCCAAATTTAACATATTAACGATATACTTATACCAATTAGTCTGTGTCCATTTTGTTTTCTTTCCAGCCCCTCACTAAAACGATTTGTGCACACGCTATTAACTGGCCAACCACTTTTTCTTTTTGTATATTCCTCACTCCTGTTATCCGTGCCCTCACGATAATAACTCTTCTAAGAGTAAATTTCCCTTCCGAGTGGTAGATTTCTCTCACTTTCTAGAACCTGGGAGTTGTAGTTTGGTGAGGGAATTGGGAATGGGCCTGCTTTCGCTTTACCCTTTTCCCATTCTCTTTGTTCCCTTCCAGGGCCAGACGATAGATGACATCCCAAAGGAGGTGCTGGTCGACTGCGCGCAGCTTGTGAAGGCCAACAGCATTCAAGGTAAGATCTCCTTCACTTTGTACAAATGGATTCTTGGGCGAGTTGAGAGATCCTTGGAAAGAGTTTGGGAACCTGTAGGAACACAAGCCCCCCCCCCCCCACTTTGAAGTCAGGTGCAGAAGGTAGAAAAGGCTTCTGGGTTGCTATGAGTTTTCTGGGCTTTCTGGCCATGTTTCAGAAGCATTCTCTCCTGATTTTTCTCCCACATCTGTGGCAGGCATTCTCAGAGGTTAGGAGTCTGTTGGAAACTGGTGTCTGGCCATGTTTCAGAAGCATTCTCTCCTGACTTTTCTCCCACATCTATGGCAGGCATTCTCAGAGGTTAGGGTTCTGTTGGAAACTGGTGTCTGGCCATGTTTCAGAAGCATTTTCTCCTGACTTTTCTCCCACATCAGTGGCAGGCATTCTCAGAGGTTAGGAGTCTGTTGGAAACTGGTTTCTGGCCATATTTTAGAAGCATTATTTCCTGACTTTTCTCCCACATCTTTGGCAAGCATTCTCAGAGGTTAGGGTTCTGTTGGAAACTGGTGTCTGGCCATGTTCCAGAAACATTCTCTCCTGACTTTTCTCCCACATCTGTGGCAGGCATTCTCAGAGGTTAGGAGTCTGTTGGAAACTGGTGTCTGGCCATGTTTCAGAAGCATTTTCTCCTGACTTTTCTCCCACATCTATGGCAGGCATTCTCAGAGGTTAGGAGTCTGTTGGAAACTGGTGTCTGGCCATGTTTCAGAAGCATGCTCTCCTGACTTTTCTCCCACATGTATGGCAGGCATTCTTAGAGGTTAGGAGTCTGTTGGAAACTGGTGTCTGGCCATGTTTCAGAAGCATTCTCTCCTGAATTTTCTCCCATACCTATGGCAGGCATCCTCAGAGGTTGAGGGGTCAGCCCCTCAACCTCTTGAGGATGCCTGCCATCGATGTGGGCAAAACTTCAGGAGCAAATGATTCTGGAACATGGTCATACAGCCTGGAAAAACTCACAGCAACCCAGTGGAAGGACTTCATTTGTGGGGGGGGGGGGGGACTGTCTCTTGTGTCCAAGAACTGGAAAGGCTGACATTAGATGAGTGCTTGTTTCTTTCTCCCTGGACAGGTTACTCCAATCTCAAGGGGGAAGGATGGAACCCTTGCTCGGCCGGGCTCCTTGGTGACTGTAGCTTCTGGACAGCGGCCACGGCATTTGGGAAGATCTCCCAGGCCTTGGGTGTTTGTGTGTGTGTGGGGGGGGGGGGGGGGCAATGATTCCTGGCAGGGCTTCCCTGTGGCTGCCTAAACCAGGGAGGGGAAGGGCGGAAGGCCTCCCTATGGAGGTCATGCCCTCCTGGTCACATCTGGAGCCCATTTGCTCTGCGCTGAATGTGACCTTTGCTGCAGAAGGATGTCAAGCCATACAGCTGTAGAGTAGGAAGAGACTCCCAAGGACCATCCAGTGTGAGGATGTAAACCTATTCATCAAAAGCGCAGCGGAAGAGACAGGTTTTAAGGTTTTTTAAAAAGGTTTCTAAGGTAGGGGCTTTCCTAATTTCTCCAGGTAGTGAGTTCAGAAATTCCAACTGGTTCAACGGGCGGTGGCCAGGATGTTAACTGGTGCTCCTTACAGAGAGAGGTCAACCCTCCTGTTTAAGAAGCTCCACTGGCTGCTGTTTACCTTCCGATCCCAATTCAAGGTGCAGGTGCTTACCTACAAAGCTCTAAATGGTTTGGGACCATCCTACCTGCGTGACCGCATCTCCGTCTATGAACCCATGCGCTCCCTTCGTTCATCTGGAGAGGCCCTGCTCGCGATCCCGCCTGTGTCGCAGGCGCTTCTGGTGGGGACGAGGGACAGGGCCTTTTCTGTGGTTGCCCCCGACTTTGGAACACCCTCCCCAAAGACATTAGATTGGCACCCACGTTGGCAGTCTTTACGAAGAGCTTGAAGACCTGGCTATTCCGATGTGCCTTTCCGGAACAGGAAAACCCCAGCACTATGTCCCAGAAGCACTTTATTAGAGTTTAAGACTCTCTGCACATTGCACTTGCCCAGAAATCCAACATACCACCTGTCACACCCAGCACTTTTTAATCTGTACCCATCATTTGGCCCGGCCCTGGTTTTTACTGTGTTTTAACTGTGTTATGGTGTAATGTTTTGTTGTTATTGCTTTCTGTTTCTGATTTGCTATGAATTGTATTGTTGTTGTTATGCTGTTGTTGTGTTCAGGCCTTGGCCTGCGTAAGCCGCATCGAGTCCTTCGGGAGATGTTAGCGGGGTACAAATAAAGTTTAATAATAATAATAATAATAATAATAATAATAATAATAATAAAGTTCTTTCTCCCACCCTCGACATCATTCCACAGGTATATAAACCCTACTTGCTTAGGGTTTATATACTACTGAGGATGCCTGCCATGGATGTGGGCAAAACATCAGGAGAGAATGCTTCTGGAACATGGCCAGGCAGCCCGAAAAACTCACAGCAACCCAGTGATTCCAGCCATGAAAGCCTCCAACAACAATCACTGATTGTCTGCACAACAGTTTTTTGGTGGAGTCTTGTGGGGGGAATGGCGGCAGGTGTCGCATTGTGAACCGCTGAAAGAATTCTGGCCATAATGATTGGATGTCAGGAGAGATAGAATCATAGAATCATAGCATGAAAGAGTTGGAAGGGACCTCCTGGGCCATCCAGTCCAACCCCATTCTGCCAAGATGCAGGAATATTGCATTGAGTCGCCGATTTAGGCTGAAAAATGCGGTATAGAAATAAAGCAAATAAATAAATAAATATTGCATTCTAATCACCCCTGACAGATGGCCATCCAGCCTCTGTTTAAAAGCTTCCAAAGAAGGAGCCTCCACCACACTCCGGGGCAGGGAGTTCCACTGCTGAACGGCTCTCACAGTCAGGAAGTTCTTCCTCATGTTCAGATGGAATCTCCTCTCTTGAAGTTTGAAGCCATTGTTCCATTGCGTCCTAGTCTCCAGGGAAGCAGAAAACAAGCTTGCTCCCTCCTCCTCCCTGTGGCTTCCTCTCACATATTTATACATGGCTATCATGTCTCCTCTCAGCCTTCTCTTCTTCAGGCTAAACATGCCAAGCTCCTTAAGCCGCTCCTCACAGGGCTTGTTCTCCAGACCCTTGATCATTTGAGTCGCCCTCCTCCATTTTAGTCCCCCTTCTCCTTTTTGCTCTATAAAGGCCAGCTTGTCAGGAGCTGCCACAGCCTTGCTCGCTTTGCGGTTCACTTGCGCTAGATCAATCACTGATTATCTGCACATCATGTTTTGTGGTGGAGTCTTGTGGAGGGAATGGCTGCAGGTGTCGCATTGTTAACCGTTGAAAGAATTCTGGCCATAATGATTGAATGTCAGGACAGATGGTTGACTTCAAACAAAATCCGGACCCTGGCTGCTCTTTCTGACTCACAGGCTGCAAGATGAACAACGTCAACGTGGTGTACACCCCGTGGAGCAACCTGAAGAAGACGGGGGACATGGACGTGGGGCAGATCGGGTTCTACCGGCAGAAGGACGTAAGTGCCTCCCTCTGCTCTCCTCTGGGGCTCGGGCTCTTCTCTTCTCCCACTCTGGCCCACAAGGAAACCAGTGCGGGGGAGCCTTGGCTTGTGCCTTGCGATTTGGGAGGACTGGGTTAGCCTCGCTGGTGTTTTTGTGCAAGTCTCCTGAGGAATGCGGTTCAGCCATTCCGCACATTTCCTGCATTGCCTCAGGCGAGTGATGCCATCTCTGGAACGTGGAGAAACCGACTCCTTCCAGTGACATCAGATGCCTGGACTCCCCCGCCTGGGTTTATACATGTGTCTTCAATCAAACCAAGGCAGGAAGTCCCCCTCTTAGCATTTGGGCCGCTGGCCTGATTTCAGGGGGTGGGGAGCGTTCTGCCTGGCTGGGTCTTGTGTTCTCAGTCCATAGGAATTAGGAGTTACAAGTGTGAGTGCATTTACACTGTAGCATGAATATAGTTGCCATGGCTCAGTGGTCCCCTGAAAGTTGTAGTTTGGTGAAGCACCAGCACACTTTGGCAGAGATGGCTAAAGACCCTGTCACACTACAACTCCCAGGGTTCCATAGTATTGAGTCAAAACAGTTCCTGAGACAGCACCCGTTTTTATTTCTATTTAAGAATGATGCTGAGAAAAATTGGAATGGTTTTAGGCATCACCAAAAACATTGTATTAGAAGTTATACCATTCCTTTTCCTTAATATTACACTCCTTTAAAAATGCAATTTTCACAATAAATCAAAATAAGATGAAAAAGATACTGGGCAAATGGGCTTATTAACAAAATTCCCTTCTCATAAATGCACAGCAGAGTAACTTATTAGCAGCATGGCCCAGCACAAAGTGTTAAAAAAGGACAAAACACACACACCAATGTTATCTCTTCCTTAGGAGGCCTTTCTTAGTAGCAAAATAATATGGTTGCACTATTTACAATAACAAGGTTTCTACGACACAAATAAAGTTTTTTATACTTCCTTCTTTGCTTCCACGCTGGGCTTCTTTCTCATGCAGATAAACAACTTCACTCTTCTCTTCTCACACCGAACTTACACAGGAGCTTCACACAGTCGCTTTACACACAGCAGCCTTCACACTGGAGCTTCACACACAAGGCCTTCAACCTGGGGCTTCCTCTCACCAAAGCTTCTCACACCAGGCCTTCTCAAACTGAGGCCTACTAATACTGAGAGCTCTCTCAGACTGAGGCCTTTCTTCCACTGAGGCCTTCTCACACTGAGAGCTCTCTCAGACTGAGGCCTTTCTCCCACCGAGGCCTTCTCACACTGAGAGCTCTCTCAGACTGAAGCCTTTCTCCCACTGAGGCGTTCTCACACTGAGCACTCTCAGACTGAGGCATTTATTTTATTTATTTTATTTATTTACAGCTTTTATATTCCGCCCTTCTTCTCACCCCGCAGGGGACTCAGGGCGGATTACAGTGTACACATATATGGCAAATATTCAATGCCAATTTTTGACATACAAACATATACAGACAAACACAGAGGCTATTTCACTTTTTCTGGCCGCCAGGGGAGCTGTCGCTTTCCTCGTTCATCTGCGATGCTGATGAAACACTTCCGCATTCCCCGCATGCTTCCCCGCTGGAATGCTTTGCTGGAGTCTTCTTTATGGCCTCATAAATCAGTTAATTTAGCCTCCCCACACTTTTTAAGGTGGTACCTAATTTTCTTACTTAACAGATTCAACTGTCTTTCGGGTTGCAAAGGTCGACAACAGGCTACACACAATTGGTTGGAAACCCACTCCATCCTGGGCTGGCTTCGAACTCATGACCTTTTGGTCAGAGTGATCTGGCTGGGACGAGAGAGAGGGCCTTCTCGGTGGTGGCCCCCCGGCTGTGGAACACCCTCCCTACGGAAGTTAGACAGGCGCCCTCTTTGATGGCCTTTCGTAGGAACCTGAAAACCTGGCTCTGTGAGCAGGCCTTCAACTAAGTGTATATGTGGAACGACGTTAGAATGGACTATGACCACGAACTTGGCTATGACCCCAGGATTAGATGAAGCGGATTTTTAGTATAAGTATATGTCGTAGTAGTAGTCTGTTATGTCTTGGTTGATCTTTGTATGCTGTCCTTCTATGTTGCTGTTCACCGCCACGAGTCGCCCTTAGGGCTGAGAGTGGCGGTCAATAAGTGCAAGAAATAAATAAATAAATAAATTAATTAATGCAGCTGACACTCAGCCAGCTGTTCCACAATCCCGGTGCACGCACCACAATCCCGGTGCATTTATCTCACTGAGGCCTTCTCACACTGAGACCTTCTCACACTGAGAGCTCTCTCAGACTGAGGCCTTTCTTCCACTGAGGCCTTCTCAATCCATCCATTTAACCCTTTCAGTGCTTGACTCACATTTTTGTACTTAAAAATACCTAGTTAATTTGGGTAATTCCATGCTTATGTTGCTGTTACTGTTATTTTTTGTTCATGTTGTGACTCTGTATGTTTTGATGTTGTTGCTTGGAAACTAACCTGAGTCCCCCCGGGGAGATAGAGCGGTATATAAATAAAGTATTATTATTATTATTATTATTATTATTATTATTATTATTTTAAATATTTCTGACAAAAGACACAGACGTTAAACTAAAAAAAAAAAAGCTAAAAGATCCAATACAAAATTAACCTTGCTTAAAAAAATAGAAAATAGATTTTTTTAAAAACCTTACACAACTGCCTTTTTTCCCTCCCCAGGCAAACACAACTATATATACTTCTTTTTCTGCTTCATTGCATTTCATCTCCTGCTAAATAGAGACCAATATATTGAAAAGCAATGCCTGTATTAGCAATTTATCCATTTTGGTTCAGATTCTTGTAAATTCATCTTGACTTAACGTTGCAGTTCAAAGGGGGGAGTAATTGAAACCCACAACTCTTCAAAATAGAGTTTTAGTAGATGCAAAGGGAGGAAAAGAAAAAGAAGGGAAGGAATTGCGTGAACCGTTTGACAAGAAGAGAGGAGAGGTCCTTTGGGTGGAGACCTCTGAGGAGCACGTAGCATCCGCTGTTCCATTGCTGTGAAGTGGAGAGTCAGGGAGCGGAGGAGGAGACCCAGCGGGAAGAGGAAGGAAACAAAGGGAAGGAAGGCGGGAGACCCGGGATGGGCCGAGGGGGAGGCAGAGGATGGCCTTAAGGAGACCTCAGGCAGGAATTGGCTTTGTCAGAAGGAATAATGTTCTGTATTTCAGCCACTGTGATGTAAGTACAGTTTCCAGGCTCACAGATGAGTCTCTCACCAACAGGTGCCTTCCAGGTGCATTGCAGCGCCATTCTTCTGCTCCGTTGGGACTGAGTGGGAGAAAGGCCTCAGACTGAGGCCTTTCTCCCACTGAGGCCTCCTCACACTAAGAGCTCTCTCAGACTGAGGCCTTTCTCCCACTGAGGCCTTCTCACACTAAGAGCTCTCTCAGACTGAGGCCTTTCTCCCACTGAGGCCTCCTCACACTAAGAGCTCTCTCAGACTGAGGCCTTTCTCCCACTGAGGCCTTCTCACACTGAGAGCTCTCTCAGACTGAGGCCTTTCTCCCACTGAGGCCATCTCACACTAAGAGCTCTCTCAGACTGAGGCCTTTCTCCCACTGAGGCCTTCTCACACTAAGAGCTCTCTCAGACTGAGGCCTTTCTCCCACTGAGGCCTTCTCACACTGAGAGCTCTCTCAGACTGAGGCCTTTCTCCCACTGAGGCCTTCTCACACTGAGAGCTCTCTCAGACTGAGGCCTTTCTCCCACTGAGGCCTTCTCACACTGAGAGCTCTCTCAGACTGAGGCCTTTCTCCCACTGAGGCCTTCTCACACTGAGAGCTCTCTCAGACTGAGGCCTTTCTCACACTGAGGCCTTCAGGACTTCTGGAAGGCACCAGGAGCGCATCCATTTACGTCAGTTTAGAACCGATACTGGAGAAAGTGGTTGGGCTGTGCAGATGATTATATGGGGAATCCTGGAACTAGTTTGAGGCCTGGACAGTGATGACACAAGAGGGCAGGGCTTTATTTTGCGAGCTTTTGTGGATGTTTATTGTCGAGGCAGTACAATTGAAAGCTGCCTTCAAACTGTGTTTAAATGGTCAGTGTAGATGGTTAGAGAAGGCTTCTGGAGAGGTTGCTTGGGGCTGCTTTGTTGATACAAATGACTTGCACATGGCTGGCTTTTGTTATTGTTGTTGTTATTTGATACAGAACAAAATTAGTACACAGCAAACAAGACCACCAAGCTGGCTTTTGTATTCAATCACACGTCGGACCCATCCCAAGTGTCTAGGACTGTGTGATGTATCGGCGAATAATGTGTGCAGATCCAAGTAGAATCGTCTTTTGCAGCTAACAGTGGGTAATTTTGTCAGCGCCAATTGTTTTTAAGTGCAGGCCAAGGTCTTGAAGCACTGCACCCAGTGTGCCGATAATAATAATAATAATAGTAATTATTATTATTATTATTATTATTATTATTATTATTATATTTATGCTCTGCTCTATCTCTCCCAAAGGAGACTCAAAGCAGCTTAACATAAAAGCATTAGCATACAAGTACAGTAAGAGGCCTCCCTGCCTCTGGTTGGGGGTAAGGTCCTGCTGGGGATGGGGTTCTGTTGCGCAGAAGCGAATTTTAGTCAAGTCCAATGCAAAAGACACACAGGCAAGAGGAAAAGGGAACAGAAAAACTGTACTCTTATCAGCAGAGGCAAAAACTTGCAGTGTTGCATACAAAATCAAAGTGCGACAAACTTACATAGTCCATGTAAGTAACACAGAATAAGGCTTCTTCATTCAAATGAGATAGCAAAACATAAACCTTGAGTAAATAGCTATTCCACCATAGCAAAGAGCATCGCTGTTAAAGCATAGCCGCATTCCAGTATATTGCTTCTCTTACTCAGAGTAGCGTATTGCTTCTCCAAACTGTATTCTAAAATCCATACAGTTATACCCCACCAGGTATGGCCCAAACATGCTGGCTGACCTACATTACCAGCTGCACATAATTATTGTTTCTCCAAACTATTCCAAAATCCATACAGTTATACTCCACCAGGTGTGGCCCAAACATGCTAGCTGACCTACATTACCAGCTGCACATAATAATTAACATCATAAGGGTTTTTTTAACACACACTTGATCCTGCTACAACTTACTGTAACAGGTTCCCCTTCAGGGATGCGGTCTAAGTAGACAACTCACCCTCAGTTTCATTGCTGCTCATATATATATATATATATATATATATATATATATATATATATATATATATCCTCCTTAAGGATGTGTCTATGGGAAGAGGGATGGATGGAGGACAACAAGTGCGCTCTTGTGGGCCTTTGAACTTGATCGCATTCCCATTCCGGGTAAGCTGGGTTGATGGCAGGTATTTCCCTCTCGAAGGTGAAGACGGTGACGGTGGAGAAGAAGGTGAACGAGATCCTGAACCGCCTGGAGAAGACCAAAGTGGAGCGCTTCCCGGACCTGGCGGCCGAGAAGGAATCCCGCGACCGGGAGGAGAGGAACGAGAAGAAGGCCCAGATCCAGGAGATGAAGAAGAAGGAGAAGGAGGAGATGAAGAAGAAGAAGGAGATGGAGGAGCTCAGGTGAGGGAGGCCTTGGGAAACCAGAAGCAAGGCAACAGCCCTTGTCCCTGTTTGTTTGGTTGTTTATTTCTCTGTGTGTTTGATGCAAGGAAAGGAGGCAGGCAGGCTGTCGTCTTGAGCAGCAGGCTCAATAATAATAATAATAGTAATAATAATAATAATAATAATAATAATAATAATAATAATAATAATATAGGTGCCCAGTGCCCATTTGTTTTTCCTCCGATGCTGCAACGGAGCCTGCCAAATGACCTCACAGTGAACTCTCTAAAAACAGCATTTCTGTGCCAGGATCCATGTCTGGCGCCTTGTAGCCAGCAGGGATTCGTGCAGAGAGCTCTTGCCTGGCAGCTTCGATGCATATGGAGGCAAGGGATGCTTTTCCAGGATAGAATGTGCCCGATTTGGGCTCCAGGGGTTGGCATCTGGGCAAGAGCTATGGTCCAGTTTGCCTCATCCTCTTCTGGGTGCTGCACTTTGTTGTTGTTGTTGTCGAAGGCTTTCATGGTTGAAATCACTGGCATGCAGGTGAAACATCAGGAGAAAATGCTACTAGAACATGGTCATACAGCCTGGAAACCACACAACATCCCAATTATTACTATTTGACCTGCACTGGTGTAATTTTCACTGGGATTAATATAGATAGGTCAAGGTAAGAGTAGAGAGAGAGAAGACAGCAATGGTGTCCAATTTGTTGTCAAATGGGATGCTGCTTTGGAGATAAAAAGGCTAAGGAAAAGGTTTTCTCCTGACATTAAGTCCATTCGTGTCCGACTCGGTGGGTTGGTGCTCATCCCCATTTCTAAGCCAAAGAGCCAGCGTTGTCCATAGACACCTCCAAGGTCATGTGGCCAGCATGACTGCATGGAGCACTGTTACTTTCCTGCCAAAGTGGTATCTATTGATCTACTCACATTTGCATGTTTTCGAACTGCTAGGTTGGCAGAATCATAGAATCAAAGAGTTGGAAGAGACCTCATGGGCCATCCAGTCCAACCCCATTCTGCCAAGAAGCAGGAATATTGCATTCAAATCACCCCTGACAGATGGCCATCCAGCCTCTGTTTAAAAGCTTCCAAAGAAGGAGCCTCCACCACACCCCGGTGCAGAGAGTTCCACTGCTGAAGACACCAGACATCACGATTGTGGAAAAGAAAAAAGAAGCTGGGGCTAACAGCAGGAGCTCATGCCGCTCTCCGGATTCGAACCTGTGACCTTTTGGTCCACAAGTTTAGCAGCTCAGTGGTTTAACCCACTATGCCACCCAGGCCTTTGAAGATAGTATCTAATTGGGGAGGGGGTACCAAAGAAAAGGCCTTGTTGTCCCTGAGGACTCATCCCTTTCTGCTGGATTTGTGGGCTCCTTTGTAGCACCATAAGAGGGATTCCCACCTAGTCTGCTGGAGCTAGGTGGGAATGTTTCAACTGACCAACTTGATTAGCATGCAATGGCCTGATTGTGCCTGGAGCAAAGTTTTGTTGAGAGGTGATTAGATGTCCTTGTTTGTTTCCTCTCTGTTGTTGTGCTGTTGCAATTTTAGAGTTTTTTTAATACTGGTAGCCACAGTATTTTGCAACAGCACAACAACAGAGAGGAAAGAAACAAGGACATCTAATCACCTCTCAACAAAAGTTTGCTCCAGGCACAGTCAGGCCATTGTATGCTAATCAAGGTGGTCAGCTGAAACATTCACACCTAGCTCCAGCAGACAAGTCCTTTGTCCCACCCTGGTCTTTGCACAGATATATAAACCCTTTTTCCTAGTTCCAACAGACCTCACTACCTCTGAGGATGCTTGCCATAGATGCAGGCGAAATGTCAGGAGAGAATGCCTTTAGACCATGGCCATATAGCCTGAAAAAACTTACAACAACCCAGTGATTCCGGCCATGAAAGCCTTCGACAATTATTATTATTAGTATTATTATTATTATTATATTTATATTATTATATTTACTTAAACCCTGCTTTATCTCCCCAAAGGGGACTCAAAACAGAAGAAGCAAAACACTTCTTTGGGCAAAAAGCCATGCCATGGTCACCTGTGGTTTGTTTTCTCTCTCTAATCCCAGTGTTTCCAATTTTAGGGGTTTCTTCTCTCATTTCCAGCTGTGGACTCATGCCTGGCAGAGGAGGTTGTCACCGAGTTGTGTTTTGCCTTTTGCTGGGCCAGCAAAGTCCCATTTGTCTAATGAACGTCATTCAGGAACGTTGGCTCCGTGGGTGGCTTAGACTTATTCCTGGCTGGTTAGGAGAGAAAACCACAGAGTCCGCCTTGGCTTGTCATGAGAAATCATGATCTATTCCCGTTCCTTGTGTTTCAGCCCACTTGCTGCAGCCCAGGCTTCCCAGGTGCAACGCAGGTGCCTCCCAGATGTGTTGCAACCCTTTGGGAGTTATAGTCTAGCACATCTGGAGAACACCAGGTTGGGGAAGGCACCTAGAGAAGTCCCTCTGGACAGTCCCATGGTGCAACGAGATCCTATAAGCCAAGCATGGGCAAACTTTGGCCCTCAATGTGTTTTGGACTTCAAACAGTGGGCTGTTAGGAATTGTGGGCGTTGAAGCCCAGAACACCTGGAGGACCAAAGTTTGCCCAGGCCTGTGTTCAACCTTGCTTTTTAAAAACTATTTTTTATTCAGCAAAGAAGGAAAGATAATACATAAAACAATAATAATACAAAAAGGATTACATTATTGTAATACCACATTTTCCAGCGTACTAGACGACTTTTTAACCCTGGAAAATCCTTGCTGAACTTGGGGGTCGTCTAGTATCCCGGGTATAAAAAATCACTTCCTGTTTTGGGTTGAGGCAAGGGAGGCGAGCAGCTTTATTTTTATTTTGTCGTGTCAGGACAACCAGTCAAATTATATTACATTTCTAACAGAACAAAGCAAACAAACAGACAAAATACAAAATTTGTGAGTTTAGTAGTTGATTAAATGTCCTTTGACCAGTATCTGGCCCCTTGGAGTGCCTCTGGTGTTGCCGCAATGAGGTCCTCCCTTGTGCATGTGGCAGGGCTCAGGGTGCATTGCAGCAGGTGGTCAGTGGTTTGCTCTTCTCCACACTCGCATGTCGTGGATTCCACTTTGTGGCCCCATTTCTGAATGTTGGCTCTGCATCTCGTGGTGCCAGAGCGCAGTCTGTTCAGCGCCTTCCAAGTCGCCCCGTCTTCTGTGTGCCCAGGGGGGGAGTCTCTCATTTGGTATCAGCCATTGGTTGAGGTTCTGGGTTTGAGCCTGCCACTTTTGGACTCTCGCTTGCTGAGGTGTTCCAGCGAGTGTCTCTGTAGATCTTAGGAAACTATTTTAAGATTTAAGTAGTTGATGTGCTGGCTGATACCCAAACGGGATGAGCTGGAGATGTCTCTGCCTTGGTCTTTTCACTACTGGGGTGAGCAGCTGCCCTGCGCTGGAGCAGGGCGCCCGAAGCAACCACAGCTGCTGCGATCCTCCAGCGCTACTTGTCTCCCACTGGTGGGCTTCAGCTTCACCAAGGGGCCCTTCCACTTCAGACCCTCCTTGGCCGTCAATGCAGTGGTGGAGGAGGAGGCGTTATACTTGCCATATGGCTGCATCGCCTCCTCTGCCACTTCAGCCGCCAGACTCACCGCCAAGGTGGGCATAGAGTGGAAGAGCCTCTCGGTGAGGCTGAAGCCCAGCAGCAGGAAACAAGCAGCGCTGGAGGAGCACAGCAGCTACTGCTGCTTCGGGTGCCCTTCTTCAACGCAGGGCCGCTGCCCGCCTCCCTCGCCTGTTAGGAGCCACCATCTTGTTTTGGATCCCAAACAGGAAGTGTGGAGCATGGCGTTTGGCTGGCTGTGGCGGGGCCTAGCAGCCGGTGGAGGGTCACCACTATGGAGCTGAGAAGTTGCCTCAAAGCCCAGGAAAGGAGGCTTTGGTGCCTGAAGGGGCTGGCAAGATGGGTAGTCTAATAGGGCGAGTATATTCAAAAATTGAAATTTTAAATTGAAAAGTTGGGGGGTCGTCTTATGCGCCCAGTCGCCTAGTATGCCGGAAAATACGGTGTATTGTTCTAAAACTGCAGCTACTACAAAAAAAAAACCCTGCAAAACTAAATCAGAAACAAGCACACCAACAAAACACACACTTACATATCAATATGCACCTACATATCCATATACTAACAAAGGAATAAATAGAGACGTGTGCAGTTCTATGAACCACACACTCGCTATCTGATGGTTTTCATCCGTTTTTATTCTGCTCCTTTTTATAATCACACTTGTACTTTTATACAGGTGTGATTATTGTACTACAATTGTACTTCCAATCTGGAAATCCTATGAATTAGAATGTGTGAGTTGTCAAATCTTGCTTTGAATGCCTGCAGTTCACGAGAATCATAGAATCATAGACACATAGAATCCTAGAGTTGGAAGAGACCTCATGGGCCATCATCCAGTCCAACCCCATTCTGCCAAGAAGCAGGAATATAGCATTCAAATCACCCCTGACAGATGGCCATCCAGCCTCTGTTTAAAAGCTTCCAAAGAAGGAGCCTCCACCACACTCCGGGGCAGAGAGTTCCACTGCTGAACGGCTCTCACAGTCAGGAAGTTCTTCCTCAAGCTGGAATGTGTCCAGAGGAGGGCGACTAAAATGATCAAGGGTCTGGAGAACAAGCCCTGTGAGGAGCGGCTTAGGGAACTGGGCATGTTTAGCCTGAAGAAGAGAAGGCTGAGAGGAGATATGATAGCCATGTATACATATGTGAGAGGAAGCCACAGGGAGGAGGAGGGAGCAAGCTTGTTTTCTGCTTCCCTGGAGACTAGGACGCAATGGAACAATGGCTTCAAACTACAAGAGAGGAGATTCCATCTGAACATTAGGAAGAACTTCCTGACTGTGAGAGCCGTTCAGCAGTGGAACTCTCTGCCCCGGAGTGTGGTGGAGGCTCCTTTTTTGGAAGCTTTTAAACAGAGGCTGGATGGCCATCTGTCAGGGGTGATTTGAATGCAATATTCCTGCTTCTTGGCAGGGGGTTGGACTGGATGGCCCATGAGGTCTCTTCCAACTCTTTGATTCTATGATTCTATGTTCAGAGGAAGAAATAGTGGAAGTGCATTGCTTCCAAGATACAGTCTGTTTGTTTTCCTTTTGCAGGAGCTACTCTTCCTTAATGAAGGCGGAGAACATGTCCTCCAACCAGGTAGGTCTAGACCAACCCCAATGAAGGGTCCTTGGGGCCCAGTGGACTGTGGCTCCCAGTGGCTTTCCCCCAAGAAGATCAGGAAGGGGGTGATCCTTAGCCCCAAAGGCAGGTATAGGGAAACTTTGGCTCTCCTGGTGTTTTGGACTTCAATTCCCAGAAACCCCAGCCAGCTGGTAAGCTGGGATTTTGGGGACTTGTTTTGATTTATTTATTTACAGTATTTATATTCTGCCCTTCTCACCCCAAAGGGTGGATCACACAACACACATACGGCAACCATTCAATGCTGATTATACAGCGACAAGACAGCAACAGATATTATTTATTTTATTGGGTTGTTGTAGTTTCTTTCGGGCTATATGGTCATGTTCTAGAGGCATTCTCTCCTGACGTTTCGCCTACATATATGGCAAGCATCCTCAGCATCAAGGAACATGAAAGGCACTGCAGGCTCATTCAGCCAGAGAAGTCAGCCATAGCAGAGCACCTGATGAACCAACCTGGACACAGCATATTATTGGAGAACACAGAAATGCTGGACCACTCTCACAACCACCATGTCAGACTACACAGAGAAGCCATTGAAATCCACAAGCATGTGGACAATTTCAACAGAAAGGAGGAAACCATGAAAATAAACAAAATCTGGCTACCAGTATTAAAAAAACTCTAAAATTACAAAAACAACAGAGGGGAAACAATCAGGCACATCTAATCACATCTCAACAAAAGATTGCCCCAGGCACTGCCAGGCCATCAAATGCTAATCAAGGTGGTCAGTTGAAACATTCACACCTAGCTCCAGCAGACAAGAGTCCTTTGTCCCACCCTGGTCATTCCACAGATATATAAACCCTTTTTCCTAGTTCCAACAGACCTCACTACCTCTGAGGATGCTTGCCATAGATGCAGGCGAAAGTCAGGAGAGAATGCCTCTAGAACATGGCCATATAGCCCCAGATGTTTTTGGCCTTCAACTCCCAGAAATCCCAGCCTGTTTACCAGCTGTTAGGATTTCTGGGAATTGTAGGCCAAAAACATCTGGGGACCCCAGGTTGAGAACCACTGGTCTAGAACATGGCCATATAGCCCGAAAAAACCTACAACAAGCCAGTGATTCCGGCCATGAAAGCCTTCGACAATTTATTTTATTTATTTCGGACTTTTATATCCCATCCTATCTCAACTTCTGCAGAGGGAGCCAGGACGGCTAACAAATTGGCACCCCATCGTGCCCATACCAGGAACATAAATATACAATTTAACAGCAGTATAACTATAAACAGTATAAAACAGTATAAAAACAAATCAAGCAGTCCGCAGTCACCTGTATATAGAGGTATATACAATCTTTTTGTCATCATTCGGCATCTTTTGGAGGCTGTGCTCAGTTCCGGCCACAGGGTGGTGCTGTTGCTTCATCTCCTTGCCAAACAGCTCTCCTTGTTTGTAAACTTTCCTCTTTCTACTGATGGAAAAGCCGTGCCTAAAATACCTCCCCAATAAATGTGGTTCCTAATCATCACTCACATTGTTGGTTTTGATCTGCTAGGTGGGTGGGGAGCTGGGCTAAAGGTCAGGATCTCACCCTGACCTGGCTTCAAACTGTCAGACTCTCAATTGACAAGACTTACTGCAGCTGGTGATTAACCTGCTGTGCTAAAGCCGGCCCTTGAAATCCAAATCACCTGGAGTGCTGAAGTTTGCTCATAATGGGAGCGGTGTTGCGTCTCAGGTTAAGCTTCACCTTGCTCTCTGACAAACCAGCCAAACTTGAGAAGAAAGAAGTTTATTGAAGTTTTAAACAAATCCAAGTAAAAGCAGTAAAAGTTCAATAGTACAAAGTATAGGTCCCATAAGTTCTGTTGATTCAAAGCAGGAAAATTGAGGCAAAGAAGCAGGATACAATCCAGGCAATAGCATGAAGTTACAGGAAGCAAATGAACCCCAAGGCCCAAGCCCTAGAGCCAAAGGTATAGCAATCCATATTGCAAAGTTGGATCTGACACTGAATCAGCTTTCAAGCAGTCTTCTTATAGGAAAATCATCAAAACATTGAACATTAAACAGAACAGCTAACGAGCAGTTTTCCCACCAGCAGATGGCCTCAAGATTTGGCCGCAATCCGTAAACTTCTCCTTGACACCTGCAGCTCGCGCTGACCTTCACCGAGTGTGTTATCAGCCACATTCCTTTCCCTTGAGAACAAGGGATTCTCTCTAGCTACAGACTGTGGCTGAGAAAACTGAGAAATCTGAAATCTCACACCTGCATCTGTATTCCCATTCCCATCATGCCCACTTGCACTCTCAGTCCCATCATGTCCATCATGCTGTTGCTGAACCACAACAAGCGGGGTGACTTCCATGATAGTCTGTAACACTGAGGCCTTTGGAAGCAGGTTGCTCTCCTTCCCTGAGAGTTCCCTGTAAGATTTGCTGAAAGCAGGGAGCAGTGGCATTATTGTCAACACTTCACATTCTCTGGGGTTCACTACACCTGTGAAGGTGGGGAAAAACACTATTGTTTTTATCTACAGCAATCTCTAGGTCAGTGGTTCTCAACCTATTGAATGCCACAACCCCTTAATCAGTTCCTCCTGTTGTGGTGACCCCTAACCATAAAATTATTTTCGTTGCCACTTCAAAATTGTAATTTTACTACTGTTACGAATCATCAAGTAAATATCTAATATGCAGGATCAGGCATGTAGCTGGGGGGGGGGGGGGGGGGGGGGGGGCTTGAGGGGCTTCAGCCCTCCCCCCCCCCGAAATTCTCATGGTGGTCCGCGAGAAAGGCCTTACTGGTACATTATTTAAACTGTTATGTTTATTCATATCATGATCTGATCACCATGCTTAATATATCCCGTATGCATGGAGGTATTGGGGTAATGATACAAAAGGTTTGCTAAGGTAGACCCTCTCACTCAGACACAGCCCCCCCCCACCCCCCCGAATCAAAATCCTGACTACAGGCCTATGCAGGCTGTATTTTCATTCACTAGACCCAATTTGGCACAAGTACCCAATACGCTCAAATTTGAATACTGGTGGGATTGGGAGGAGGATCGATTTTGTCATTTGGAAGTTGGAGTTGCTGGGATTTATAGTTCACTTAGAATCAAAGAACATTCTCAACTCTACCAATGATGTAATTGAACCGAACTTGGCACACAGAACTCCCATGACCAAGAGAAAATCCTGGAAAGGTTTGGTGGGCATTGACCTTGAGTTTTAGAGTTATAGTCCACGTACTTCCAGAGAGGACTGTGGACTCAAACAATGATAGATCTGGACCAAACTTGGCATGGATACTCAATATGCCCAAATGTGAACACTGCTGGAGTTTGGGGAAAATAGAACTTGACATTAGGGAGTTGCAGTTGCTGGGATTTATAGTTCACCTACAATGAAAGAGCATTCTGAACCCCACCAAGGATAGAATTGGTCCAAACTCCCCACATTGGACCCCATGACCAACAGACAATACTGAGATTGTGTTAGGTTTTTCGGGCTATATGGCCATATTCTAGATGCATTCTTTCCTGACATTTCGCCTGCATCTATGGCGAGCATCCTCAGAGATTGTGAGGATGTTTGCCATAGATGCAGGCGAAACGTCAGGATAGAATGCTTCTAGAACTTGGCCATATAGCCCGAAAAACCTACAACAACCCAGTGATTCCAGCCATGAAAGCCTTCGACAATACAGACAATACTGTGTTTTCTGTTGGTTTTTGGCGTCCACTCTGACGCCCCCTCATGACCCCCCAGGGGTCCCAACCCTCAGGTTGAGAAACACTGCTCTAGGGCCTCTAGCTCAGCTCTGTGTCTATATAGCAGGCATGGGCAAACTTAGGCCCTCCCTAGAATCATAGAATCAAAGAGTTGGAAGAGACCTCATGGGCCATCCAGTCCAACCCCTGCCAAGAAGCAGGAATATTGCATTCAAATCACCCTGACAGATGGCCATCCAGCCTCTGTTTAAAAGCTTCCAAAGAAGGAGCCTCCACCACACTCCGGGGCAGAGAGTTCCACTGCTGAACAGCTCTCACAGTCAGGAAGTTCTTCCTCATGTTCAGATGGAATCTCCTTTCTTGTAGTTTGAAGCCATTGTTTAGTGTCCTAGTCTCCAGGGAGGCAGAAAACAAGCTTCCTCCCTCCTCCCTGTGGCTTCCTCTCACATATTTATACATGGCTATCATATCCCCTCTCAGCCTTCTCTTATTCAGGCTAAACATGCCCAGCTCCTTAAGCCGCTCCTCATAGGGCTTGTTCTCCAGACCTTTTATCATTTTAGTCGCTTTCCTCTGGACACATTCCAGCTTGTCAATATCTCTCTTGAATTGTGGTGCCCAGAACTGGACACAATATTCCAGATGCGGTCTAACCAAAACAGAATAGAGGGGTAGCATTACTTCCTTAGATCTAGACACTAGGCTCCTATTGATGCAGGCCAAGGTGTTTGGACTACAAGTCCCACAATTCCTAAAACCCAGTAGTCCAAAACAGTTGGTGGGAGGGCCAAAGTTTACCCATGCCTACTCTATGGCTTAGATTCCACGAAAGCCACTTTGAGTCTTCTTTGTAGAGGGAAAAATCAGGATATAAGTAATATAAATAATATATTGTATGTATATATACCTTGTAAGCCGCTCTGAGTCCCCTTCGGGGTGAGAAGGGCGGCATAGAAATATTGTAAATAAACAAACATAAACATCATGATGATGATGATGATGTGGGGTCTAGGGACCTTGTTGTTACCAGTTCTCCTTGACCTCTCCGCATCAGTGTTTTCCGCTGTGCTTCCTTCCTCAGGATGGCAACGACTCCGATGACTTCATGTAGCCGGGGAGGCTCTCTCTTTTGGAAATCGAAGGTGGACTTTTTGCCCTGGACGCCCGCCATAAGCAAAGCGACTTGGGCCTATCTGTACCTGATTGGTGGTGGGCAGCCTGCACCTGGGAGGAGAGAGAGGAGGAGGCCTTTTGGAGCACCCCCTTCTGACTCGAGAGACCCCCCGTTGCGTGCAGGCTATGAGGCAGACGCTGCTTCCCGAAGGCCTCCCACCCCCAAAGCGCCTGGCCCGCCTTCGTCCTCCTGGCCCAGCAGAGACACCTCCTGCGCTTTGCTATCGAAAGGGAGGCTCCAGCCTTGTCCAATGGAGGCTCCAGCCTTGTGGTGTATGAGGTTTGGGGGAGACGCCTTTCCCCACGTGTTTGGGGGGCTAGTTTGGGCATAGCTCTGTGGGGAGAGTTTGGGGGATGAGCTTAGCGCTGCTGTCTTCCCGTGCTGTACAAAGCGCTTGCGTGGAGAAGCCCTCCGTTGTGTCACCAGCAGCTGATTCCCTTTCACGATTCCAGTAAAGATGCGTCTGCTTCTATTCTCTCCTTTGTGGCCTCCTTTCCACCTCATTTGGGTGCCTTTCCACATTCAGGGGCCAGGCACAGATCATAAGGGTCATAGAATTTATTTATTATTATTTATTTATTTGCAGTATTTCTATCCCGTGACGAGCGGAGTGCCGCAGGGTTCCGTCCTGGGCCCGGTCCTGTTCAGGATCTTTATTAGTGACTCAGATGAAGGGCTAGAAAGCAGGATCATCAAGTTTGCAGACAACACCAAATTGGGAGAGAGAGCCAAGACTCCAGAGGACAGGAGCAGGATTCAAAGGGATCTTGACAGATTAGAGAGATGATGGGCCAAAACTCACAAAATGAAGTTCAACGGGGACAAATGCAAGATACTCCACTTAGGCAGAAAAAACAAAATGCAGAGATACAGAATGGGGGACAATGCCTGGCTCGAGAGCAGTACGTGTGAAAAAGATCTTGCAGTCCTTGTGGACAACAAGTTAAACATGAGCCAGGAATGCGATGTGGTGGCAAAAAAAGCCAATGGGATTTTGGCCTGCATCAGTAGAAGCCTAGTGTCTAGATCTAGGGAAGTCATGCCCCCCATGCTCTATTCCGCTTTGGTTAGACCACACCTGGAATATTGTGTCCAATTCTGGGCACCACAATTCAAGAAAGATATTGATAAGATGGAACGTGTCCAGAGGAGGGCAACTAAAATGATCAAGGGTCAGGAGAACAAGCCCTATGAAGAGTGGCTTAAGGAGCTGGGCATGTTTAGTCTGAAGAAGAGAAGGCTGAGAGGAGATATGATGAGAGCCATGTATAAATATGTGAGAGGAAGCCACAGGGAGGAGGAGGGAGCAAGCTTCCTTTCTGCTTCCCTGGAGACTAGGACGCAATGGAACAATGGCTTCAAACTACAAGAGAGGAGATTCCATCTGAACATGAGGAAGAACTTCCTGACTGTGAGAGCCGTTCAGCAGTGGAACTCTCTGCCCCGGAGTGTGGTGGAGGCTCCTTTGGAAGCTTTTAAGCAGAGGCTGGATGGCCATCTGTCAGGGGTGATTTGAAAGCGATATTCCTGCTTCTTAGCAGAATGGGGTTGGACTGGATAATGGCCCAGGAGGTCTCTTCCAACTCTTTGATCCTATGATTCTATACCTGTCGAATAATGTCTGGGATGAGAAAGAAACCTTGTCTGTTGTTGCAAGTGAGAATGTTACAATTGACAAGCTTGAATTACCATTTGGGTAGCCATGAAGTTTGCAAAGTCAATCAGTGAGGGTATCTGCATAGAGGTGCCTGGCCTTTGTTGCCTGGAGTGCTCAAGCTGGCTAATTGCAACGTTCCCACTTGCTTCAAACATACAAGGGTTCTTTCTCCCACCCTGGACATTATTCCACAGGTATATATACACTCCACTTACTTTGCTGTCAACAGAACCTCAAAAGATGCCAGCCACAGAGGCAGGCGAAATGTCAGGAGAGAATGCTGCTGGAACATGGCCATACAAGACCAGAACACTCACAGCAATTCAGTGATTCTGGCCATGAAAGCCTTTGACAACCCTTTAGCTGCTGTGGTATAATATGATGGGATGCTGGGATTTGTAGCTCACAGAAACATAGTAAAAGGGATGTCAAACTGCATTAATTCTGCAGTGTAGATGCACCCTTTGTCTGATCTGTCCAGGCATCTCTCTGCCTCTTCGTAGCCTTTGATTCAGGCTGGGCCTTGTCTTAAGATGAGGAAAGGGATTGTCCGGATGTGAGCTTCCAAAATAATGAAGCTCTATGCTGCCTGCGGAACTTCAAAACATCCCTCGCACACAGTTTGGGGCTTTTTTACTTTGGGAAAACAGGTTGCACAACAAGGCTCAACCCTAATGGGTTACATGGCCCCAAACCCGGTGGGTGTGTGTTTCGGTTTGTTTTGGCTCCAGACATCTTTTGGCTTAAAGAGACTCGCAGAGATATGCGAGATCTGGCCAAGGAGAAGTGTGCGTGCATTTTCATATTTCTTTTGTTCCTGTCTCCAAACGAATAAATTTCCCCATGCTGGAACCTTCCAAATACATGGATGTTTGCCATTAAAAAGCGGCTGGACCGACTGCCATAAATCTGTTGACGACAAAGCAATGTGTGACCCGAGTGCGAACGCTCCGATTAGCAGGCAAAGAATTGCATTTGGCATCCAGAGATTGCGTTGGTTTGGTTTGTAATAAATAGTTCTGCACGGAAAGCAGAGAATTGAAGAGTTGCGGGAGACCACAAGGGCTGCTTGGTAGGTCTTGCTCAAGAGATGAAAGTGGGATATAAATAAAAACAACAATAATAAGAGGAGCCTATGGAGGCTCCTTCTTTGGAGGCTTTGAAACAGAGTCTGAATGGGCATCTGTCAGGGGTGCTTTGAATACGATTTTTCTGCTTCTTGGCAGAATGGGTTGGACTGGATGGCCCAGGAGGTCTCTTCCAACTCTAGGATTCTATAACTATACATGTCAGATATTATTATTATTACTATTACTACTACTACTACTTCTACTACTACTACTACTAGCTATAACCACTACACATTGCTGTGGCCAACTATCCCTCCCTCTTTCTTCCTTTCTTCCTCTCCTTTCTTCCTTCCCTCTTTTGCTCTTTCCTTCCTTCCTTCACTTTTTCTTTCCTTCTCTCTTTCCTTCCTTTCTTCACTACCTCTTTCCTTCCTTCCCCTTTTTCCTTTCCCTTTTCCTTCTTCCTTCCTTCTTCTTTCCTTCTCTACCTCTTTCTTCCCTTTTTCTCCTCTCTTCTTCCTTCTCTTTTCTCTTTTCCTTCCTTCCTTCTTTTTCTTTCTTCTTTCTTTCCTTCCTTCTCTACCTCTTTCCTTCCTTTCCCCCTTTCTTTCCTTCCTTCTCTCTTCTTCCTTCCTTCTCTCCCTCCCTCTTTCCTTCCCCTTCTTTCCCTTTCCTTCCTCTCCTTCCTTCCTTCCTTCCTTCCTTCCTTCCTTCCTTCCCTCTCTTCCTTTCCTTTCCTCCTCCCTTCCTTTTTCTTCCTCTCTCTTTCCTTCCTTCCTCTCCTTTTCTTCCTTTCCCTTCCTTTTCCCTTTCTCTCCTTCCTTCTTCCCTTCCTCTTTCCTTCCCCTTCCTTTCCCTTTCCCTTTCTTCCTCTCCTTCCTTCCCCTTCCTTCTTCCTTCCTTCCTTCCTCTTCCTTCCTTCCTTCCCTTTCCTTCCTTCCTTCCTTCCTTTTCTTCTTCCTTCCTTCCTTCCTTCTCTCCTCCTTCCTTCCTTTCTCTCCTTTCTTTCTCTTTCCTTTCTTCCTTTCTCTCCTTCCTTCCTTCCTTCCTTCCTTCCTTCCTTCCTTCCTTCCTTCCTTTTTTCCTTCCCCCTTTTTCTTTCCCTTTTTTCTTTCTCAAAGAAATCCAAGAAGAAGAAAGCTTGCAGCTTGGAAGCAGTGCATTTGGAGCAACCTCCTCCCTTAAAGGGCCTGGTCTAGGGGATGCTGGGAGCTGTTGTTTTTGCGCATGTGCTGTATCATCATTTGGCTTTAAGGGTTTTTAAAGTCCTTTCCGCTGTTTTAATGAGTGATGGCCACTTGTTGGTCTGTTAGGGATGTCATGTCCAAATTTCGTGTCAATTCGTCCAGTGGTTTTTGAGTTATGTTAATCCCACAAACGAACATTACATTTTTATTTATATAGATTCTGACACAAAAGCACAGTATGTCACAGCAAAGGAGATCTCTATGCTGGATTTCATATCACAAAATCACAACTCGAACCCTTCCCAAGAGTCTAAGTCTGTGTGATGTATTTTCTAATGATGTGCGCAGATCCAAGCCAGGTGGTCTTTTGCAGTTGACAGATCGTGATTTTGTCCATGTTTATTGTTTCCAAATGCCGGCTGAGATCTTTTGGCACAGCACCCAGTGTGCCCATAACCACTGGGACCACCTGTACTGGTTGGTGCCAGAGCCTTTGCAGTTCGGGTTTGAGGTCTCAATAGTGGCTGAGTTTTTCCTGTAGTTTTTCCTGTTGTTTTTCCTCATTGCAACATCAATAATCCAGACTTTTTTCTTTTCCACAATCGTGATGTTTGGTGTGTTGTGTTCCAAAACTTGCTCAGTCTGGATTCAAAAGTCCCACAGCATTTTTGTGTGTTCATTTTCTACCATTTTTGCAAGTTTATGATCCCTTTACAAGTTCTTTACTGCTGGTAGGTAGTCCTTGTGACGTAAGTTCCAATGAATCGTTTGGGCCACAGAGTTGTGCCTCTGTTTGTAGTCTGTCTGTGCAATTTTCTTGCACCAGCTGAGGAGATGGTCCATGATTTCATCAGCTTCCTTGCACAGTCTGCATTTTGGGTCATCCGCTGATTTTTCAATCCTAGCTGATAATAATAATAATAATAATAATAATAATTGTTGTTGTTATTTTACTGACACAAACACACATATCACAGCAAATGATATCTGTATGTTGAATATTAATTGCAACAGTCACACTTGCTTCTAATCGACACGAGTTTTTTCTCCCACCCTGGACCTTCCACAGATATATAAACTTCTCTTGCTTAGTTTCCAAAATACCTCACAACTTCTGAGGATGCCTGCCATAGATGTGGGCGAAATGTCAGGAGAGAATGCTTCTGGAATATGACCAAACTCACAGCAACCCAGTGATTTCAGCCGTGAATACCTTCGACAACACATTGTTGTTATTATTATTATTTATGGTGGTCTGTTGAGCTTGAAATTCCAGCATTTTGGGGCATGGATCCCCTCCAATTCAACTGCTAGTAAATTTAACCTTAGCAAAACTATATTTTACATGTTTTATCAGCTAGAAAATGGACAACTCAAGCAAAATACCCTTGCCTTTTTCTTCCCTGCATTACAAAGGCATTTCCTTGCACAGTGCATTTCTCAAGAGGTCTCCCCATTGAACTTCTGGCCCTTGCCAGCTGCATGGCATGAATAACCAAACTGCTGTTTCAGGTGGTGAAGTGGCGCAAAGAGTGTGTTCTGTGGGTCGATGCGGTCCCTGGAAGGGTCAGCGTGCTTCTCTTTGCTTATGCAAGGCTCTCTGAACGAAGTATTTGCATTTCCCGTCTGCAAACTACCACAGGGTTTCCTGGCCTGCGTATTCCCTCCGCCACCTTGACCACACTCTGATGTGGCTGAGACAACTGTGTTCTATGTTTTGCCTATGAGATATGGAAGGATATGGTGACTCACAGGTGTAGTTGTTTGGCATACAGTTGACCTCGAGTTTGAGTGAAAGAGACCTCCAAGAGATTCAGTTCTCAACAAGGCTGCTCAGCTGGGACACCTCTGGAAGGTGGAACTGGACACCTGGGGCCCCTGCCTCAAATGTAGTCCCACAAAGGCCCTGTTTCCTAAATTCTGGATGTATTTATTTATCGTGTCAGGAGAAAACCAAACAGTTCTATTGTAGGGTTGTTGTAGGTTTTTTCCGGGCTATATGGCCATGGTCTAGAGGCATTCTCTCCTGACATTTCGCCTGCATCTATGGCAAGCATCCTCAGAGGTAGTGAGGTCTGTTGGAACTAGGAAAAGGGTTTATATATCTGTGGAATGACCAGGGTGAGACAAAGGACTCTTGTCTGCTGGAGCTAGGTGTGAATGTTTCAACTGAACACCTTGATTAGCATATAATGGCCTGACAGTGCCTAGAGCAAACTTTTGTTGAGAGGTGATTAGATGTCCTTGTTTGTTTCCTCTCTGTTGTTGTGCTGTTGTAATTTTAGAGTTTTTAATACTGGTAGCCAGATTTTGTTCATTTTCATGGTCTCCTCCTTTCTGTTGAAATTGTCCACATGCTTGTGGATTTCAATGGCTTCTCTGTGTAGTCTGACATGGTGGTTGTTGGAGTGGTCCAGCACTTCTGTGTTCTCAAATAATCTGCTGTGTCCAGGTTGGTTCATCAGGTGCTCTGCTATGGCTGACTTCTCTGGTTGAAGTAGTCTGCAGTGCCTTCCATGTTCCTTGATTTGTGTTTGGGCAATGCTGCTGCGTTTGGTGGTCCCTATGTAGACTTGTCCACAGCTACACGGTACAATACAGTTCGAACCAAACAGTTGTACAGATTTAAAAAAACACACAAATTTTGCAAACTTGGTATTCTATTAAATGTCCTTTGACCAGTCTCTGGCCACTTGGAGTGCTTCTGGTGTTGCCTCAAGAAGGTCCTCCCTTGTGCATGTGGCAGGGCTCAGGGTGCATTGCAGCAGGTGGTCAGTGGTTTGCTCTTCTCCACACTCGCATGTCGTGGATTCCACTTTGTGGCCCCATTTCTTGAGGTTGGCTCTGCATATCGTGGTGCCAGAGCGCAGTCTGTTCAGCGCCTTCCAAGTCGCCCAGTCTTCTGTGTGCCCAGGGGGAGTCTCTCATCCGATATCAGACACTGATTGAGGTTCTGGGTCTGAGCCTGCCACTTTTGGACTCTCGCTTGCTGAGGTGTTCCAGCGAGTGTTTCTGTAGATCTTAGAAAACTATTTCTTGATTTAAGTCATTGACGTGCTGGCTGATACCCAAACGGGATGAGCTGGAGATGTCTCTGCCTTGGTCCTTTCACTATTGGCTGCTACTTCCTGGCGGATGTCAGGTGGTGCAATACCGGCTAAGCAGTGTAATTTCTCCAGTGGTGTAGGGCGCAGACACCCCGTGATAATGCGGCATGTCTCATTAAGAGCCACATCCACTGTTTTAGTGTGGTGAGATGTGTTCCACACTGGGCACGCATACTCAGCAGCAGAGTAGCACAGCGCAAGGGCAGATGTCTTCACTGTGTCTGGTTGTGATCCCCAGGTTGTGCCAGTCAGCTTTCGTATGATATTGTTTCTAGCACCCACTTTTTGCTTGATGTTCAGGCAGTGCTTCTTGTAGGTCAGAGCACGGTCCAGAGTGACTCCCAGGTATTTGGGTGCACTGCAATGCTCCAGTGGGATTCCTTCCCAGGTAATCCTCAGAGCTCGGGATGCTTGTCTGTTCTTAAGGTGAAAAGCACATGTCTGTGTTTTAGATGGGTTGGAGATCAGCTGGTTTTCCCTGTAGTAGGCAGCCAAGAGGACCTAAAGCTTCAGAGAGCTTTTGTTCAACCATCTCAACGCTCCATGCTTGAGTGGTGATGGCACGATCGTCAGCATAGATGAAACATAGATGAAATTCTGGATTAAATTATTTGATTGCCAAAAGATTGTGACAGAGATGTTGGGTTTCTCCTCCTCTTCTTCTCTATCATCTCCAGCACCTGCTGAGCTAACGACAGCCTTGCGGAACATGTAGGGAATGTGTTGCTGGAAGAACAGCTTTGACATCTGGATTGAATTGTTAAGTGGGTTACAAACCCCATTTGTCAAGGCATTGAAGCATCCCTCCTCCCTCTTCCTCCCAATTGCAGCATTTTGGCCACAGCTTTCACTTCATATTCATCTGGCCATAAATCTAAGCGGTCCAAACAAACAATTCCAAGCTGTCATCCCTGATATACAACTAAAAATAATCCACGGAGCGGTTATACAAAGCAAAGTGTGGCCTAGCCTTCCCAAGGGTCGAAAATAGTTTGTTGTAATCCCCCATTCATCCTTGAGGACATTTGCACCACTTTGGAAAGATCAGAGATTATTTCTTGTAACCTTCCATGCATAAAGCCCCCTCCGCAGGGGTCAAAAAACAATATATTTTTGGAAAATGTTTCAAAAATATTTTTGCCCCTCAATATGTCAAAATGTCCACTAGAGGGCGCTCGGTTAATCTCTACTGCTTAAAATAAGGACATGGGCAGCACGCCCCCTATCAATCACCTATCTATCTAGCCATCCATCCATCTATCAAGACACCTGTCTGTCTGTGTGTCCGTCCGTCCACACATCCATCTACCTACCTACCTACCTACCTATCAATCATCTATCTATCTAGCCATCCATCCATCTATCAAGACACCTGTCTGTCTGTCTGTGTGTCCGTCCGTCCACACATCCATCTACCTACCTACCTACCTACCTACCTACCTATCAATCATCTATCTATCTAGCCATCCATCCATCTATCAAGACACCTGTCTGTCTGTGTGTCCGTCCGTCCACACATCCATCTACCTACCTACCTACCTACCTATCAATCACCTATCTATCTAGCCATCCATCCATCTATCAAGACACCTGTCTGTCTGTGTGTCCGTCCGTCCACACATCCATCTATCTACCTACCTACCTACCTATCAATCATCTATCTATCTAGCCATCCATCCATCTATCAAGACACCTGTCTGTCTGTCTGTGTGTCCGTCCGTCCACACATCCATCTACCTACCTACCTACCTACCTACCTATCAATCATCTATTTTATTTATTTATTTATTTATTTGGTGCGCTTATATACCGCCAATATCTCAGCCTGTATGGCGACTCATTGCGGTTTACAGCATAATTAAAACTACAATATTACAATTTAATATAAAAATTACACTATAAAATACATACATATACATACATAGTATTGGGCCACCAATACAGTCCAGAACATCTCATTATTAACGTCAACAATCCAATTCGTCGTCCGAGGTTGCTAATCCATGAACAAACATCATCAAGTCAAGTTAGCCAAAAACTTGCTGGAACATCCAAGTTTTAAGTTTTTTCCGAAATGCCATTAGCGAGGTGGCTGATCTTATTTCCATAGGGAGGGCATTCCAAAGCCGGGGGGCCACCACAGAAAAGGCCCTATCTCTCGTACCCACGAGCCGCACCTGTGAAGCAGGTGGGATAGAGAGAAGGACCTCTCCTGAAGATCTTAGGGTCCTGGTGGGCTGATAGAGCGAGATGCGTTCGGATAGGTATGTAGGGCCAGAACCGTTTAGGGCTTTAAAGGTCAAAGCCAGCACTTTGAATTGGGCTCGGTAGCTAATCGGCAGCCAGTGGAGCTGGTACAGCAGAGGAGTTGTATGCTCCCTGCGCCGCTCCTGTTAACAACCTGGCTGCCGATCGTTGGACCATTTGTAGCTTCCGAGCAGTCTTCATAGGCAACCCCACGTAGAGAGCGTTGCAGTAGTCAAGGCGGGATGTAACCAGAGCGTGGACCACCGTGGCCAAGTCAGACTTCCCAAGGTACGGTCGCAGTTGGCGCACGAGTCTTAACTGTGCGAATGCTCCCCTGGTCACCGCCGAAACCTGGGGATCCAGGCTCAGCGATGAGTCCAGGATCACACCCAAACTGCGAACCTGTGTCTTCAGGGGGAGTGCGACCCCGTCTAACACAGGCTGTAACCCTATACCCTGTTCGGCCTTACGACTAACCAGGAGTACCTCTGTCTTGTCTGGATTCAATTTCAATTTGTTCGCCCCCATCCAGACCGTCACAGCGGCCAAGCACCGGTTCAGGACCTCGACAGCCTCCTTAGTAGCAGGTGGAAAGGAGTGACAGAGTTGGACATCGTCTGCGTACAGATGACACCGCACCCCGAAACTCCGGATGATCTCACCCAGCGGCTTCATGTAGATGTTAAACAACATGGGAGACAGTATTGAACCCTGAGGAACCCCACAAAACAAAGGTTGTGGGGTAGAACAGGAGTCCCCCAGTAACACCTTCTGAGACCGACCCTCGAGGAATGACCGGAGCCACTGCAGAACAGTACCTCCGAGACCCATTCCCGCGAGGCGTCCCAGAAGGATACCGTGGTCGACGGTATCGAAGGCCGCTGAGAGGTCGAGTAGCACCAACAGGGACACACTCCCCCTGTCGAGCTCCCGACGGAGATCATCAACTAAGGCGACCAAGGCTGTCTCTGTACCATGTCCCGGCCTGAAGCCAGACTGTGCCGGATCTAGATAATCCGTGTCTACCAAGAATGCCTGGAGTTGTGAGGCCACCACACGTTCCATGACTTTGCCCAAAAAGGGAAGATTGGAAACAGGCCGATAGTTTACCAATTGAGTGGGGTCCAGTGATGGTTTCTTCAACAGCGGTTTTATCACAGCTTGTTTTAAGCTGGCTGGAAAGATGCCTTCCCGAAGGGAGGCATTAACCACCACCTTAACCCACTCGGCCAATCCCCCTCTGGCCTCCTTTAGAAGCCAGGATGGGCAGGGGTCTAGGATGCATGTGGTAGCTCTCATTCCTCCAAGCACCTTGTCCACATCCTCGGTTTGAACCAATTGAAATGAATCCAAAATAACCTCGACTTCCCCATCACAATATGGGAAGAGTCAGCTTGGACGAGTCTCTTCTATGGGTTGCTGTGAGTTTAAACCAGGATGGGCAGGGGTCTAGGATGCATGTGGTAGCTCTCATTCCTCCAAGCACCTTGTCCACATCCTCGGTTTGAACCAATTGAAATGAATCCATCAAAATCGGACAAGCAGATGCTCGTGTTACATCCTCAGAGACTGCCGTTAATATGGTGTCCAGTCCAGAGCGGATCAAAGCGACTTTGTCTGTAAAGAACCGAGCAAAAGCTTCACAGCGAGCTGCCGAGTCATCAGGGCACCCATCCTGGATGGTGGGTTTTAATAGGCCTCTGACAACTCGGAACAGTTCAGCTGGACGGTTCTTTGCAGACGCAATAGTGGCCGCAAAGAAAGTTTTCTTTGCGGCTCTTATTGCCGCGGCATATGACCTTAAAAAGGACACAAACCGTGTTCGGTTTGGCTCGCTCGGATCCGAACGCCACACGCTCTCTAGTTCCCTCTTCTTTCGCTTCAACACCGCCAGCTCCTCAGTGAACCAAGGGGCTGGTTTAGTTCGGCTACTTGAGAGGGGACGTTCTGGAGCGATCGTGTCTATTGCCCTAGTCATCTCCCCATTCCAGAGAGAGACCAGGGCATCGACAGGATCACCAACCGAGGTGGCGGGAAAATCCCCAAGAGCCATCAGGAATCCTTCTGGATCCATAAGCCTCCTGGGGCGGACCAATTTAACGGGTCCTCCACCTCTGCGGAGGTTAGGAGGTGCAGCAAGTCTAAAGCTGACCAGGCGGTGGTCGGTCCATGGCAACGGAGAGATGGATAACTCCTCAACACCGCCACCTTCCTCCCATCCCTGACAGAAAACCAAGTCCAATGTATGTCCAGCACTGTGGGTGGGGCCAGATACTTGCTGGGACAGCCCCATGGTCACCATGGTAGACATGAAGTCCTGAGCCGCTCCTGTGAGGGTCGCCTCGGCATGGATGTTGAAGTCCCCCAGCACAAGCAGCCGTTGGGACTCCAACGCCAGGTCCGAGACCACCCCCGCTAGCTCAGGCAGGGAGTCTGTAGTGCAGCGAGGTGGACGGTACACTAACAGAATCCCTAATCTGTCCCGGTCACCCACCCTCAGGTGGACGCATTCAAAATTTGTTGACTGCGGGATGGGGGCCCTGGTCAGAAGAATGGAATCTCTATAGACTACTGCAACTCCGCCTCCCCGCCCTCCGGATCTCGGTTGGTGCTGCACAGAGAACCCGGGTGGACAAAGTTGGGTCAAATTTACGCCTCCCGCTTCGTCCAGCCAGGTTTCCGTGATGCACGCCAGATCTGCCCGTTCATCCAGAATTAAGTCCTGGATGAAAGTTGTTTTACCGTTGACAGATCTGGCGTTCAACAGCACCACTTTCAATCCAGAGGGCCCGCCATCCTGGTTACACCTACTTACCATATCAGGAGATCGATTTGGAATTACTAATGTTGTTCCACGTTCCCTAGGCCGAATTGAAGGTCTCCCTTTCCCGTATCTCCCCATCCCCACCACGACTTCTATGGGGGCTCCTCGGTTAACGGAAGCCTCTCCCTCCTCCATGACACATTTGGTACCTGTGATAATAGACCAAGGATCATTGCGATTTGCATGCCATGTTACAATTTCGGTTTGCCATGGCTTTGTTTTCCAAATGTTCCCTGGTCCTGTTGAATTATATTCGAGTTCCCCCGTGCTATTCCATTTCCTATAACCCACATGTGCAATTAGCAACCAAATTAGCAGATGCCAAGGAATAGATGGTAACATGGGTAGTAGTTGTTCAGCACAATCAGGGGCAAAAATTGAGCTCTTAAAGTACAGATGGAAACTTATTCAACACAGCACAACAGAACAACAATTAAATGCGATAGCTTGACAGTTTACCCAAGGTGTTAGATAAAGTGCGTCATGGAGGCCTAATCAGCCCTGGATGTATCAGACACTTATCAGTCCCCAAGGTGTTAAATAAGGTGCGTCATGGAGGCCTAAATCAGCCCTGGATGTATCAGTCACTTATCAGTCAGTTAAAGTGCTATAGTTGGTTAAGTGCCACACAAAAGGTAATTTAAAGTGCTAATGGCATAAAGTGCTAGGATCCCAACAGTTAATAGAATACTCGATGTAACGGACTAATCATGGAATCAAGTTAGTTAGCAGCCATCGGGAGTGATCAGCATAATTAAGGTGTTCAGCATAAGTTCAATAATAGTCAATAAAGCCGAGATGAATTAGCACCATCAGAATTAATTAACCCGCTTAGTAAGCTGATTGACAGGTTAAAAGGAATTAAGGTGCTTAGGCTCAATAGAGTAATAGTCCACTGATGTAATAAATTAAAGTACTAGTAAAATGGATACTAGTATCCGCCGAATTGGAGACTATGAGATGCCGGGAGATGGCAATACTCAACCCAACCCAGAGGGTGGCCCACACAGTCTTCCGGATTTGATGGAATTGCCCGACGGGGTGGTAAAACTCAAGTAATGGCGGCGTATTACTCCCAGAAGGGTGGAGAAGCTGGGGCGCTGAGGAGCGGCAAGCCAGCGAACCTGGGACGCTGAGGAGAGGCAAGCCAACAACCCAACCAGGCGCCAGACCCAGCCAGCAGAGCCAGAGTTTTTCCCAACCAGGCACCAGACCCAGCCAGCCGAGACCAGACCAAGCAGCAGAGGCCAGAACAACAGAGGCCAGCAGCAACACCCGAAGGCCGCAAAAAAGTCAACGAGGCAGGCGCGCCGAAAGCCAAGCGGCAGCTCCGCAACGAAGGCCCCACAGGCACCAGGCAAGGAAGAACAAGGCGCCGGGAGCAGGCAGAAGACGGCAACAGGCCAAGTCGGGACGCCCGGCGGCAGCG
>NW_026844366.1:352447637-352468740 GCF_025583915.1 Anolis sagrei ordinatus | reverse complement strand
CATCTATCAAGACACCTGTCTGTCTGTCTGTGTGTCCGTCCGTCCACACATCCATCTACCTACCTACCTACCTACCTACCTATCAATCATCTATCTATCTAGCCATCCATCCATCTATCAAGACACCTGTCTGTCTGTGTGTCCGTCCGTCCACACATCCATCTATCTACCTACCTACCTACCTATCAATCATCTATCTATCTAGCCATCCATCCATCTATCAAGACACCTGTCTGTCTGTCTGTGTGTCCGTCCGTCCACACATCCATCTACCTACCTACCTACCTACCTACCTACCTATCAATCATCTATCTATCTAGCCATCCATCCATCTATCAAGACACCTGTCTGTCTGTGTGTCCGTCCGTCCACACATCCATCTATCTACCTACCTACCTACCTATCAATCATCTATCTATCTAGCCATCCATCCATCTATCAAGACACCTGTCTGTCTGTCTGTGTGTCCGTCCGTCCACACATCCATCTACCTACCTACCTACCTACCTATCAATCATCTATCTATCTAGCCATCCATCCATCTATCAAGACATCTGTCTGTGTGTCCGTCCGTCCACACATCCATCTATCTACCTACCTACCTACCTATCAATCATCTATCTATCTAGCCATCCATCCATCTATCAAGACACCTGTCTGTCTGTGTGTCCGTCCATCCACACCATCTAACTACCTACCTACCTACCTATCAATCATCTATCTATCTAGCCATCCATCCATCTATCAAGACACCTGTCTGTCTGTGTGTCCGTCCGTCCACACATCCATCTACCTACCTACCTACCTACCTACCTATCAATCATCTATCTATCTAGCCATCCATCCATCTATCAAGACACCTGTCTGTCTGTGTGTCCGTCCGTCCACACATCCATCTACCTACCTACCTACCTACCTACCTACCTATCAATCATCTATCTATCTAGCCATCCATCCATCTATCAAGACACCTGTCTGTCTGTGTGTCCGTCCGTCCACACATCCATCTATCTACCTACCTACCTACCTATCAATCATCTATCTATCTAGCCATCCATCCATCTATCAAGACACCTGTCTGTCTGTCTGTGTGTCCGTCCGTCCACACATCCATCTACCTACCTACCTACCTACCTATCAATCATCTATCTATCTAGCCATCCATCCATCTATCAAGACATCTGTCTGTGTGTCCGTCCGTCCACACATCCATCTATCTACCTACCTACCTACCTATCAATCATCTATCTATCTAGCCATCCATCCATCTATCAAGACACCTGTCTGTCTGTGCATCTGTCCGTCCACACATCCATCTACCTACCTGCTTACCTACCTATCAATCACCTATCTATCTAGCCATCCATCCATCTATCAAGACACCTGTCTGTCTGTGTGTCCGTCCGTCCACACATCCATCTACCTACCTACCTACCTACCTACCTACCTATCAATCATCTATTTATCTAGCCATCCATCCATCTATCAAGACACCTGTCTGTCTGTGTGTCCGTCCATCCACACATCCATCTACCTACCTACCTACCTATCAATCATCTATCTATCTAGCCATCCATCCATCTATCAAGACACCTGTCTGTCTGTGCATCTGTCCGTCCACACATCCATCTACCTACCTGCTTACCTACCTATCAATCACCTATCTATCTAGCCATCTATCCAGACACCTGTCTGTCTGTGTGTCTGTCCGTCCACACATCCATCTACCTATCTATCTATTATCTATCTATCTATCCACCCACCTACTCATCCATCTATCCAGCTGTCTGTCTGTCTGTCTGTCTAATATCCAGTCATTTCCCTATCTCTCTCTCTCTCCATCTATCCAACTGTCTATCTATCCAGCAATTTGTCTGTCTATGTATCCATCCGTCTGTCTGTCTGTCTATCTATCTATCTATCTGTCTATCTATCTATCATCTATCTATCTATCCAGCTGTCTGCCTATCTATCCATCCATCCATCCATCCATTTATCCAGCCATCTCTCTGTCTGTCCATCCATCCATCCATCCATTTATCTATCTATCCAGCTGCCTGTCTGTCTATCCATCCATCAATTAATCCACTTATCCAGCCATTTATGCAGCCATCTCTCTGTCTGTCCATCCAACCATCCATCCATCTAGCCATCTATCCATTTGTCCATCCATCCATCCGTTTATCTATCTATCCAGCCGCCTGTCTGTCCATCCATCAATCCACCCATCCATTTATCCAGCCATTTATGCAGCCATCTCTCTGTCTGTCCATCCAACCATCCATCCATTTAGCCATCTATCCATTTCTCTGTCCATCCATCCATCCATTTATCTATCTATCCAGCTACCTGTCCGTCCGTCCTCCATCCATCCATCCATCCATCCATCCATCCATCCATCCATCCATTTATCCAGCCATTTATGCAGTCATCTCTTTGTCTGTCCATCCATCCTTCCATCTAGCCATCTATCCATTTCTCTGTCCATCCATCCATCCATTTATCTATCTATCCAGCTGCCTGTCCATCTGTCCATCCATCCATCCATCCATCCATTTATCCAGCCATTTATGCAGTCATCTCTCTGTCTGTCCATCCATCCTTCCATCTAGCCATCTATCCATTTCTCTGTCCATCCATCCATCCATTTATCTATCTATCCAGCTGGCTGTCCGTCCATCCATCCATCCATCCATCCATCCATCCATCCATCCATCCATTTATCCAGCCATTTATGCAGTCATCTCTCTGTCTGTCCATCCATCCATTATCCATCCATCCATCTAGCCATCTATCCATTTGTCTGTCCATCCATCCATCCATTTATCTATCTATCCAGCTGCCTGTCCATCTGTCCATCCATCCATCCATCCATCCATTTATCCAGCCATTTATGCAGTCATCTCTTTGTCTGTCCATCCATCCTTCCATCTAGCCATCTATCCATTTCTCTGTCCATCCATCCATCCATTTATCTATCTATCCAGCTGCCTGTCCATCTGTCCATCCATCCATCCATCCATTTATCCAGCCATTTATGCAGTCATCTCTCTGTCTGTCCATCCATCCTTCCATCTAGCCATCTATCCATTTCTCTGTCCATCCATCCATCCATTTATCTATCTATCCAGCTGGCTGTCCGTCCATCCATCCATCCATCCATCCATCCATCCATCCATCCATCCATTTATCCAGCCATTTATGCAGTCATCTCTCTGTCTGTCCATCCATCCATTATCCATCCATCCATCTAGCCATCTATCCATTTGTCTGTCCATCCATCCATTCATTTATCTATCTATCTATCCAGCTGTCTGTCTATCTGTCTGTCTATCTATCTATCCATCCATCCATTTATCCAGCCATTTATCTATCTATCCAGCCACCTGTCTGTCTATCCATCCATCCATCCATCCATCCATCCATCCATCCATCCATCCATCCATCCATCCATCAAGCCATTTATGCAGCCATCTCTCTGTCTGTCCATCTATCCAGCCAGCCAGCCAGCCATCTATCCATTTGTCTGTCCATCCATCCGTTTATCTATCTGTCCAGCCGCCTGTCTGTCCATCCACCCACCCACCCACCCACCCATCCATTTATACAGCCATCTCTTTGTCCATCCATCCATCTAGCCATCTAGCCATTTGTCTGTCCATCCATCCATCTAGCCATCTAGCCATTTGTCTGTCCATCCATCCATCCATCCATCCATCCATCCATCCATCCATGCATTTCATTTTCTTTTTAACGAACAGACCCAATGAAGGCATGACGTGAAACTAGCTCTTCTCCTTCTTAGCCTTTAGTCCTATTCATATCGGTCTGCTTAGAGGAGACCCAATCCGGGTTGAACAGGGACTCTGTTCTCGGCATCTCTCCATCAGGAGATTAGTTGCCTCGTTCCTCCTCCCAACTTTTTGGACTTCTTGCCTTCCCGGCATGAGGATGAGAAAGCACAAATAATATTTTGGCAGAATTACGGGGACAGATGCTGTCACTTCCTGCGTCCTTGGAACCGAAACGCTCTGTCCTGGGCACCGGGAGGGGCAGATCTGGGCCAGATGATGCCATCCTTGGGCCCCACTGAGACAAGGTGACGGCTCTTCCTTCCCAGGAAGGCTGAGTCAAGGGCTGGGATGGGCCCAAGGATGTTTGCCATCCAGTAAAGGGATGGAAATACTGCACGGTGACTGACCAAAACTTGGACCCATCCCATTGGAGCCAGAAGGGACTCGAGGTGCATCTACACTGCAGAATTAATGCAATTTGACACCACTTTGGCTTACTGCGATGGAATCCTGGAAGCTGTTTGATAAAGCACCAGCATTTTATCTATCTATCTATCTATCTATCTATCTATCTATCTATCTATCTATCGCTATAGGTCAATCTATCTATTTAATCATCTATCCATCCATCGATCCAGCGATCTATCCATCTGTCCATCTATTTGTCTAGCTATTCATCTATCTATCCAGCCATCTGTCTGTCCATCTGTCCATCTATATATCCAGCAAAATTATCTATCTTATCTGTCTGTCTTACCTATCTATCCATTTATCTATCTATCTATCTTTCATCTGTCCATCCATCTATCCAGTCATCTATCTATCCATCCATCCATCCATCCATCTAACTATCTATCCATTTATGTATCTGTCTGTCTGCCCACCCATCCATCCATCCATCCATCCATCCATCCATCCATCCATCCATCCATCTATCTATTCTATCTATCTATCTATCTATCTATCTATCTATCTATCTATCCAGTCATCTATCCATCCATCCATCTATCTAACCATCTATCCATTGATGTATCTGTCTGTCTGTCTGTCTGTCTGCCTGCCCATCCATCCATCCATCCATCCAGTCATCCATCTATCTATCTATCTATCTATCTATCTATCTATCTATCTATCTATCTATATATCTATCTATCTATCTATCTATATATATATCTATATATCTATATATCTATATATCTATATATTATATCTATCTTTCCATCTAGCCTTCTGTCCATCTGTCTATCTAGCCATTTATCTATCTATTCAGCCATCTGTCTGTCCGTCCATTCATCCATCAGTCCATGTATCTATCCAGCTATCTATTTGCCTAATCTATCTATCTATCTGTCTATCCATCCATCCATCCATCCATCCATCCATCCATCCATCCATCCATCTATCTATCTATCTATCTATCTATCTATCCAGTCATCTATCCATCCATCCATCTATCTAACCATCTATCCATTGATGTATCTGTCTGTCTGTCTGTCTGTCTGTCTGTCTGCCCATCCATCCATCCATCCATCCAGTCATCCATCTATCTATCTATCTATCTATCTATCTATCTATCTATCTATCTATATATATATCTATATATCTATATATCTATATATCTATCTTTCCATCTAGCCTTCTGTCCATCTGTCTATCTAGCCATTTATCTATCTATTCAGTCATCTGTCTGTCCGTCCATTCATCCATCAGTCCATGTATCTATCCAGCTATCTATTTGCCTAATCTATCTATCTATCTGTCTATCCATCCATCCATCCATCCATCCATCCATCCATCCATCCATCCAGTCAACCATCCATCCATCCATCCATTCATGCATCCAGCCATCTATCCATCTGTCTGGCCATCTATCCATCTGTCCAGCCATCAATCCATCTGTCCATCCTACCGTTCGTCCACCCATTTAGTCATCTGTCTGTCTGTCTCTCTATCTGTCTATCCGTCCATCTGTCCAACTGTCCATCTATCTATCTAGCCATCCACCTATCTATCCAGCCATCTCTGTTCGTCCATCCATCTATCTATCCAGTTATCTATCTGTCTAAGCTATCTATCTGTCCGTCCGTCCATCCATTCATCCACTCAACTATCCATCCATCCATCCACCCCTGTCCATCCTTCCATTTGTCCATTCATCTATCTATCTATCTATCTATCTATCTATCTATCTATCTATCTATCTATCTATCTATCCAGCCATCTTTGGTGGAGAAGACAAAAACCCTTGCAAAACTACAAATCCCAGAAATCAATAGCATGACATCTATAGTGTAAATCAGGCAAGGGCAAACTTTGGCCCGCAAGGTGTTTTGGACCTGTAATTGGACATTCCTGCATGGCAGCGGGTTGGACTAGATGGCCTTTGGAAGGTCCCTTTTGACCCAATGATTCTTCAAAGCTGGGTATGACATTCTGATTGATTTCCCTCCATGCAGACCTTTGATGAGTGAAAATGGTTCTCTGATCCTGGGCCGAATGTTGTGATACCTGTCGGACCGACACCCACTTTATGAACCTGTGCGCAACCTCTTGGACTGAAAGAAAGGCCTCTTGTGTGCCTTGGGAGCCCGGCCAAGCTGGATCTGTCAAAAGCGACTCTGTCATCAGAATGTAGCCCCAAACAGCTGGGGAAATGTTGACCTTGGCTTGGAAAGGGGTTGAAAAACCCACAAAGCCCACGGGTTTTGGCCCGGAATTGGCCCTTATGCAATAAGGGCCGCCTTCCTGCTGAGACAGCGCTGGCTGAAGAGGGATGTTTGCAAGGAAAGACGAGGGTGGCTGGGTTGGACTAGATGGCTTTTGGGGGTCCCTTCTAGGTTGGGTTAGATGGCCTTCGGGGATCCCTTTCAAGTTGGGCTAGATGGCCTTCGGGGATCCCTTCCAAGTTGGACTGGATGGCCTTCGGTGGTCCCTTCCAGGTTGGACTAGATGGCCTTCGGTGGTCCCTTCCAGGTTGGGCTAGATGGCCTTCGGGGGTCCCTTCCAGGTTGGGCTAGATGGCCTTCGGGGGTCCCTTCCAGGCATTACGATTCTAATAGTATACTGAAGCTGTTTGGGCCCTTGCAGGGAATTCCTTGGCCCATGCACCTTTCATAACTTTATTCGTGAGCTCAATGTATAGTTTTTGCAATGCTTAAAAAAGTAAAAAACAGCATGCAAGGACACTTGCATGAGTGTGCAAAACATTAACAAGATTATCTGCCTTGTACAGACCGGAGGAAATCTGAACCTGTTTTGTCATTGGGGTAGCATCTGAATCCTACATTTGAAGGGGTCCCTAGAGGTCATCCAGCTCATTCCCCTTTTGCAATGCTCGAAAAAGTAAAAACTGCATGCAAGAGGACACTTGCATGTGTGTAAAGCACCAACAGGATCCCAGAGTTCTGAACCTATATTGTCATTATGAGGCAGCATCAGAATCCTAGGCTTGGAAGGGGTTCCTAGAGGTCATCCAATCCACCCCCCTTTTTGCAATGCTTGAAAAAGTAAAAACTGCATGCAAGAGGACACTTGGATGTATAAAGCACCAACAGGATTCCAGAGTTCTGCTTTATACAGATCAGAGGGAATCTGAACCTATATTGTCATTGTGAGGTAGCATCAGAATCCTAGACTTGGAAGGGGTTCCTAGAGTTAATCCAGTCCACCCCCTCCCTTTTTTTGCAATGCTCGAAAAAGTAAAAATTGCATGCAAGAGGACACTTGCATGTGTGTAAAGCACCAACAGGATTCCAGAGTTCTGCCTTATGCAGATCAGAGGGAATCTGAACCTATATTGTCATTATGAGGTAGCATCAGAATCCTAGGCTTGGAAGGGTTCTCTAGAGGTCATCCAGTCCATCCTCCTTTTTTGCAATGCTCAAAAAAAGTAAAAACTGCATGCAAGAGGACATTTGCATGTGTGTAAAGCACCAACAGGATTCTAGAGTTCTGAACCTATATTGTCATTATGAGGTAGCATCGGAATTCTAGGCTTGGAAGGGGTCCCTAGAAGTCATCCAGTCCGTTCTCCTTTTTGCAATGCCTGGGGGAATCCTTTGTTGAGAGAGGACACACTCAAAAAACAGGGGAACTCCAGACAAGAAACAATCAGGGACAGCTAATCACCTCTCAACAAAGGATTCCCCCAGGCAGCAACAAGCCACACCAAAAATCTGTCAGGCCATCAAATGCTAATCAAAGTGGCCAATTGAAACATTCACACCTGCCTCCAACAGACAAGCGTTCTTTCTCCCACCCTGGACATCATTCCACAGATATATAAACCCAATTTTCCTATTTTCCAACAGACCTCACAACCTCTGAGGATGCCTGCCATAGATGCAGGCGAAACGTCAGGAGAGAATGCTTCTAGAACATGGTCAGACAGCCTTAAAAACCTACAATAACCCAGTGATTGTGGCCATGAAAGCCTTTGACAATAAGCTGGCTGGGGGTTCTGGGAGTTGTAGGCCAAAACACCTGGGGACCCACAGGTTGAGAACCCCCGATCTATGCAGATATCCTCACTGATTGATAGCTGCAAAGCTAATCAATGCTAAAGGAGATTCCATCTGAACATGAGGAAGAGCTTCCTGACTGTGAGAACCGTTCAGCAGTGGAACTCTCTGCCCCAGAGTGTGGTGGAGGCTCCTTCTTTGGAAGCTTTTAAATAGAGGATGGCCATCTGTCAGGGGTGCTTTGCATGCAATATTCCTGCTTCTTGGCAGAATGGGGTTGGACTGGATGGCCCAGGAGGTCTCTTCCAACTCTATGATTCTATGATTCTAATCAAACTTGCTAATTGAAACATTCATAGAATCATAGAATCAAAGAGTTGGAAGAGACCTCTTGCTTCAAACAAGCAAAGGTTCTTTCTCCTGCTTCACTGCCAAAAGGAACCTCTTCACAAACTTCTGAAGATGCCACTAGAGCCACAGATGTAGGCAAAATGTCAGGAGAAAATACTACTGGAACATGGTCACACAGCCTGAAAAACTCACAGCAACCCAGAGATCCTGGTCATGAAAGCCTTCAACAACACACACACAATGGGGATTGTTTGCAAAGTTTTCACCTATGGTCCCTGCAGAAGCAGGCTGGCAACTCGAAGGTTAACTAGTAGCCAGCTGGCCAAGAAAAAGGGCCTGTGTGCGTCTATTCTGGGACGAGGCAGGCATTCCATTCCAGGTCACTGGCAAACTACGTCTCCCCCGCCCTCCCCGATCCTCTTGTTTCTGCCTGGATTTGTTCTCACCATTGGTGCTTCTCTTGGCAGACCCAGATAACACTCGCGATATGGGTTGCCCGCTTGTCAGTCCCTGAAAGGCCCCTTTGTTTGCTTGTTGCAGTTACACAAAGGGCAGTTGCGTTGGATTGGCACCTTTGGCACTGACGACATGGGGAAGCAGCCAGGCGGGGTCAGGATCAGATTATATAGGGTCTCTGGAAGGGGAAACCCCAAATGCCCTTCCCTCTTGAGCAACCCGGGACCCCAGGAAGCTCTCTGGCACCAAAGTAAACAAGCTTATTTACTTAGGTGATGCCTCGTAGCTCGAGAATGATGGTCTTCCAGATGTGGTGTACTGGTGGTGGGTCCGTAGGTGGCTGTGGAGCCCTATTCTTGATCCACATGTTTTCCCGTAATGAGGACATAAGTTTCCAGATGGAAGTGAAGTCAATACGGACTTTAGGGGGGTAAACTCCCAGGGGAGGTGACCCTTAGTTCCCACCAAAGAGGGAACACTACCTTGGCGAGCCGTCAGAGAAGCCTGATTCCAGCAATTGTATTAATATTAATAATTGAAATGAGACTCTTGCCAAGGCGAAGAAGTGGCACCGAGGTTTATTGTGCGATTCAGCTGAGTCGGATGCAAATGCGGGGATAGCTCACCCACAAGCATACCAGTACATTGATTAGAGGCATATTTATAGCAAATTCAACCAATCAGGAAGCTCCAGTGGTTCGTAGGAACCAATGGGGAGACTTCTGCCACCTGGTGGCGACAGCCAATCAGGAGAGATGGAGGCGGGATGAGGGAGCACAAAGGAATCTGGGAAAGGAGTAAACAAAGGAAATGCCATGTGGCTGGTGAGACAAAGGGGAAATCTCAAGCCAGCCTGATCTATCAACATGTGTAGACTGGGGTGATTGTTTCTTGGTGGAGACAGCTGAGTTAATCAGAGCGAAGGCAAAAGGTTTTTCGAGGACCTTTTGTCCTTCAGGAAGAAATATGCTTAAGATTTTTGCCAAAGGGGCAAGCTGAGGGCTGGGCAATTCCTCCGAGGGCCACCAGGTGCCCAGGCTATGGTTCATGCAAAAGGAAGTTGTGGATAAAAAATATCCTGGAATGTTTGGGGCTTTGTAGTCCCTTTTGTGGAGTTTCTTCATGTATATAGGGGAAACAAAGGTCAGAAGAAAAGGGGAAAGGCTTCTGCCACACAAAGAAATCAGAAAACACATTTCATATATCTAAAGTTCATAAAAGGCAAGATTTCATAAGGTTTGTCCATGTGGGGGGAAAGAGTGTCCATAGGGGATGGATAAAACGCAAGGGTGTTGCACAGAGGTCCTGGCAGGAGTTCTTGAGTGGCCCAAATGGACCTGGTGTCTCTGGAAACAAGCTTTGCTCCCCGTCCTTGGAGAACTACAGCTCCCGAGAGAGGCAGAGACCCCAAGGTCTAGCTATTCCCGAAGTTTCATGGGGTCCTCATTGTTGTTAAGGTCTTGGCAAATTGCAGTTTGGTACCTTTGTCCTTTGCAGAACTATAAGTCACCTTGTTGGGGGGGGGGGCATGCTCGACGTCATTAGGCGGTCCCAGTCAGGGTTGGCTTGACATGTCTCCTTCCTCTTGGCATGTTTCTCCCTTTCATAGAATCATAGAATCAAAGAGTTGGAAGAGACCTCATGGGACATCCAGTCCAACCCCATTCTGCCAAGAAAGCAGGAATGTTGCATTCAAATCACTTTCATTCTCCATTCATGCCTCCTAGAATTCCACAGCACTGCTGGTCACAGCTGACCTCCAGTTAGAGCACTCAAGGGCCAGGGCTTCCCAGTTCTCGGTGTCTATGCCACAGTTTTTGAGGTTGTCTTTAAATCCACCTTTAAATCTCTTTTCCTGTCCACCAACATTCATTTTCCATTCCTGAGTTGAGAGGATAGTAACTGCTTTGAGAGACAGTGGTCGGGCATTCGGACAACGTGCCATTCAGTCCAGCAGAGTTGATGGCAGAGGAGCATCTTTGCTTCTTCCAGTACGCTGACGTTGGTCCGCCTGTCTTCCCAAGAGATTTACAGGATCTTTCAGAGGCAACGCTGATGGTGTCATTCCAGGAGTTGGAGGTTTTTAAACACAGACTAGATGGCCATCTGAGAGCCGTTCAGCAGTGGAACTCTCTGCCCCGGAGTGTGGTGGAGGCTCCTTCTTTGGAAGCTTTTAAGCAGAGGCTGGATGGCCATTTGTCAGGGGTGATTTGAATGCAATATTCCTGCTTCTTGGCAGAATGGGGTTGGACTGGATGGCCCATGAGGTCTCTTCCAACTCTATGATTCTATGATTCTATGACGTCTTTTCAGCATGAGCTGGATGGCCATCTGTCAGGGGTGCTTTGATTGCATTCTCCTGCATGGCAGGATGAGGCTGGACTGGATGGCTCCTGGGGTCTCGTCCATCATTATAATTTTATGGAAGAGGGAGAGCCCACAACACTCTGAGACAGTGCACAATTGGATTTGGAAGGGGACCCCCAAAGGCCATCTAGACCATCCCCACCATGCAGAACTAAAGCATTCCTGCATGTTCCATCCAAGCACTCCAAAGATGGAGAGCCCACCACCCTCTAATAATTTATTGTCGAAGGCTTTGATGGCAGGAATCACTGGGTTGTTGTAAGTTTTTTGCGCATGAATTGAAATGCGATTTTTTGTTTTTTGGCTTTTTAAACCTCTTCTGCTGTGTTTTTCAGTGTTTTTATGAGTGATGGTCACTCATTGGCCAAATTTGGTGTCAATTCATCCAGTGGTTTTTGAGATATGTTAATCCCACAAACGAACATTACATTTTTGAGTTGTTGTAGGTTTTTTCGGGCTATATGGCCATGTTCTAGAGGCATTTTCTCCTGACGTTTCGCCTGCATCTGTGGCAAGCATCCTCAGAGGTAGTGAGGTCTGTTGGAACTAGGAAAATGGGTTTATATATCTGTGGAAGGACTAGGGTGGGACAAAGAACTCTTGTCTGTTGGAGCTAGGTATGAATGTTTCAACTGACCACCTTGATTAGCATTTGATGGCCTGGCAGTGCTTGGAGCAATCTTTTGTTGAGAGGTGATTAATAATAATAATAATAAAATAATAATAAAACTTTTTTTGTATACCTCTCTATCTCCCTGAGTAAAAACAACATAACCATAAGATTAACAAAAAAAAATATGCATAAAATTGTCGCCACAATACACATATATCAAAAGTAATCCTGCCTGTTCAAGGCAATTTAAAAAAAATTAAAAGGCTGGGCCAAGATTTGTGCAAGCCCAAAAATTCTAGGGGGGCCAGGAATTAAATGCAATGCTATGGCAGGCAACAATAATATTAGGTACGGGTCTGTGACTGTCCCTGATTAGCTGTCCCTGATTGTTTCCTCTCTGTTGTTTTGCTGTTGCAATTTTAAAGTTTTTTTTAATACTGGAGGCATCTAATCACCTCTCAACAAAAGATTGCTCCAGGCACTGCCAAGCCATCAAATGCTAATCAAAGTGGTCAGTTGAGACATTCTCACCTAGCTCCAGCAGACAAGAGTTCTTTGTCCCACCAGGGTCATTCCACAGATATATAAACCCATTTTCCTAGTTCCAACAGACCTCACAACTTCTGAGGATGCTTGCCGTAGATAGTGGTTCTCAACCTTCCTAATGCCGCAACCCCTTAATACAGTTCCTCATGTTGTGGTGACCCCTAACCATAAAATTATTTTCGTTGCTACTTCAGAATTGTCATTTTGCTACTGTTATGAATTGTGATATAAATATCTGATATACAGGATGATATTCACTAGACCAAATTTGGCAGAAATACCCAATACGTCCAAATTTGAATACTGGTGGGGTTGTGAGGGATTGATTTCGTCATTTGGGAGTTGTAGTTGCTGGGATTTATAGTTCACCTACAATCAAAGAGCATTCTGAACCCCACTAATGATAGAATTGGGCCAAACTTCCCACCCAGAACCCCCATGACCAACATAAAACACTCTGTTTTCTAATGGTCTTTGGCGACCCCTCTGACACCCCCACGTGACCCCCTCAGGGGTCCCGACCCCCAGGTTGAGAAACACTGCCATAGATGTAGGCGAAACGTCAGGAAAGAATGCCTCTAGAACATGGCCATATAGCCTGAAAAAACCTACAACAGCCCAGTGCATAATTGGATTTGGAAGGAGACCCCCAAAGGCCATCTAGACCAACCCCACCATGCAGAACTAAAGCATTCCTGGAATGTGTCCCATGCAAGACCTCCAAAGATGGAGATCCCACCATCCATCAAGTTACTCTGTTCCAGTTTTGGACAGTTTTTACATTCAAGAAGTTTAAGGGGAATCTCTTGTCTTGTAATTTGCATCCATCGGTTTGTTCCTGGGTCATAAATGTCATTTCTTATGTGGATCTACCATAACAACATGGGAAAAGTTAACTAAAACTGCCAAAACTTTGTTTCTGCAAGAGGGACATCGTGCGGCTCTAGTTTTTCAATGAATCTCTCATCAAGTCTCAACCAATTTGACATAGTTTGTGCCACAAAAATGAGGTTTCTGGAGTAGAACCACGACTTTCGAAGTAGGGACTGCACAGTTAAACAGGAAATAACACTTTCCAACCAGGAACACGGTGTTATTGCAACAGAACATAGTATTATTGCAACGCTACAGAGAAACTCAATGGAGCGGGGCATCCTTCTGATTTAGGGGTGCCATGCCCTCATAGAATCATAGAATCATAGAATCAAAGAGTTGGAAGAGACCTCCTGGGCCATCCAGTCCAACCCCATTCTGCCAAGAAGCAGGAATATTGCATTCAAATCACCCCTGACAGATGGCCATCCAGCCTCTGTTTAAAAGCTTCCAAAGAAGGAGCCTCCACCACACTCTGGGGCAGAGAGTTCCACTGCTGAACAGCTCTCACAGTCAGGAAGTTCTTCCTAATGTTCAGATGGAATCTCCTTTCCTGTAGTTAGAAGCCATTGTTCCATTGCGTCCTAGTCTCCAGGGAAGCAGAAAACAAGCTTGCTCCCTCCTCCTTGTGGACTTCCTCTCACATATTTATACATGGCTATCATATCTCCTCTCAGCCTTCTCTTCTTCAGGCTAAACATGCCCAGCTCCTTAAACCGTTCCTCATAGGGCTTGTTCTCCAGACCTTTTATCATTTTAGTCGCTCTCCTCTGGACACATTCCAGCTTGTCAATATCTCTCTTCAATTGTGGGGCCCAGAATTGGACACAATATTCCAGGTGTGGTCTAACCAAAGCGGAATAGAGGGGTAGCATGAAAAATCTCATTGGCTTTTTTTAGCTGCCACATCACATTGTTGACTCATGTTTAACTTATTGTCCATGAGGACTCCAAGATCATTTTCACATGTACTGCCCTCGAGCCAAGCATTCCCCATTCTGTATCTTTGCATTTCGTTTTTTCTGCCTAAGTGGAGTATCTTGCATTTGCCCCTCCAAAAGCAAGTATTAAAAAGAAGAGGGAGCCAAGGAAGTGCCAATCAGCCCACCCAGAGCTAGAAGCAGGAAGCGGCTGGCCCTTTTCCCTTGACTTTGCAAGGAAGGATTTCTGCAACGGGGTTGAAATCCTACTCGGCCGTCTCTTGCCAATGCTGCCCTTGCCTGCTTCTGATTCCTCGCCTTCCTACGTCCGCAGCCCCAATGTGCTACCTTTGCAGAATTTCCTTCCAGCCAATGCCACACATATTATTTTCACAAAAACCTCTGTTTGCAGACTTTGGCAGGCAGCTCACACTCCAGGGGTCTTTGGGTTCCAATTCGGGGAGGGTTTTCTAGGCCCCCCCCCCTTGGTTCCTTGTTGGGGGTCTCCTTGAATTTGCAATCTGAGGCTGGATTCTGTCCCAAAAGTTTGGGAATTAGTCCCTTGGCTCTTTGTTTGCAGCTCAGCACAGCGTGTGTGGGTGAAAAATTGGAAGAGATTTGCCTCTTCTGCCTTTTTGCCAGGATTCTCCTGCCCTGGCATGACCTTAATGTGGCAATGGAGCCAAACATGTATGAACAAGGCCTTTCTAATCGTGGGGAAGCCATGCCACACTATAGAAAGGGCCACAAACACACATCTATAACCCCCTTCTGCCCTGTAGAAAGGCACTACTAAAGCATCCCTGAGAGATGGCCACACAACCTCTGCTTAAAGGCCTCCAGATACAGTTGGAAGGACATCTAGTCTGACATGCATGAAGACACAATTAAAGCAGCCTTAAATGATGACCATCCAACCAAAGTTGGAAGACCTCTGAAGACCTCTGGCATGCATCTAATTCTGTCATGCAGGAAGACACAATTCAAGCAGTCTTAAATGATAACCATCCAGCCAACCAGTGTTGGAAGACCTCTGAAGACCTCTGACATGCATCTAATTCTGTCATGCAGGAAGACACAATTCGAGCAGCCTTAAACAATGACCATCTAACCAACCAGTGTTGAAAGACCTCTGAGACCTACGACATGCATCTAATTCTGTCATACAGGAAGACACAATTCAAGCAGCCTTAAATGATGCCCATCCAACCAACCAGTGTTGGAAGATCTCTGACATGCATCTAATTTTGTCATCCAGGAAGACACAATTCAAGCAGTCTTCAACGATGACCATCCCACCAACCAGTGTTGGCAGACCTCTGAAGACCTCTGAGATGCATCTAACTCAATCATGCAGGAAGACACAATTTAAGCAGTCTTAAACAATGACCATCCAACCAACCAGTGCTAGAAGACCTCTGAAGCCTCTGAAAAGCATCTAATTCTGTCATGCAGGCAAACACAATTTGAGCATCCTTAAATGATGACCATCCAACCAACCAGTGTTGGAAGACCTCTGAAGACCTTTGAGATGCATCTAACTCAATCATGCAGGAAGACACAATTCAAGCAGTCTTAAACAATGACCATCCAGCCAACCAGTGTTGGAAGACCTCTGAAGAACTCAGACATGCATCTAATTCTTTCATGCAGGAAGACACAATTCAATCAGACTTAAACAATGTCCATCCAACCAACCAGTGCTGGAAGACCTCTGAAAACCTTGGACATGCATCTAATTCTTTCATGCAAGAAGACACAATTCAATCAGACTTAAATGATGTCCATCCTACCAACCAGTGCTGGAAGACCTCTGAAGACCTCTTAGATGCATCTAATTTTGTCATGCAGGAAAACACAATTCAAGCAGCCTTAAACGATGACCATCCAGCCAACCAGTGTTGAAAACCTCTGACATGCATCTAATTCTGTCATGCAGGAAGATACAATTCAATCAGACTTAAATGATGTCCATCCAACCAACCAGTGCTGGAAGACCTCTGGAGTCCTCTGACCTGCATCTAATTTTGTCATCCAGGAAGACACAATTCAAGCAGCCTTAAACGATGACCATCCAACCAAACAGTGTTGGAAGACCTTTCAAGACCTTGGACAGAGGAAAGCTGAGAACCTTGTAAAACTACAACTCCCAGGATTCCATAGCATCGAGCTATGGTGGGGTCAAACTATATTAATTCTACAGTGTAGAGGCATCCTAGGATTGTGCTATGTTTATTTTGGATACATTATTCTATTCATATAATCTCAGTTAGTGTGTGTGTGTATGTGTGTGTGTGTTGGCACAGTCCAAGCTTCCTCTATTGTGATTACTCAACAATATCTGGGTATTTTTCTCCTCCTGCTTGTGTTGTTTTAAATGAAACCTCTCTCCTGCCAAGGGATTTCTGCTGCGCCCACAATCTGCCCACTAAAGTGGAGTCTTAAGAATGTCCCAGAGAGAAAAACCCAACAAGGATTGTGCTGGCGCTTTCTGTGGCTTCTTGGTATGTCCTGAGGTCCTTTAAAGGCTTGGTCTCTCTGGAGTCTTCCTTGCAATTGAAGCCCAGCCAGTCTCAGCTTCCAGAACTGATGGGCAGAAGGCAATGCAGAATCATGGAATGAAAGATCATCCAGACCAAGGTTGAGTGATTTCTGGTCCACAAAACCCTGGGTTCGGGTGCCCGGCATGTCTAGTTTCCCAAAAGGCCGAATGAGACACAATGGCCAGAGAAGATGTCAGTGGAGAAAGCACTCCAAAGTACTGACAACACACAACTGAAAATACAGCATTTGCTTAAAATATTAAGCAAGGTGACCTCTTTGTGAACTATGGCCAGCACCTCGGGACCCAGTTATTGCCAAACTTTCTGGGTCTTCATCCTTAAACAATGGACTTTGCAGAAACTCTTAAGCATGGACAATAGACTAATGGCTCCTCTCCTTGGGCTTTGGAGGATCTTTTTGACTAGTCCACCTAAGTATCGGGGACCCATGGATATATTAATCATTTTACACAAAGGACATTTCCCTAACCTCGAGGGGAAGGGGAACACTAGAAGCCTCTTGGGATGTAGGCCACGGGAAACGGGAAATCTGCCAAGGTAATGCCTCAGTCTAAATGATGCCTGATCTAACGAGACAGCCCGGAGAGAGGCACTTAAAACTGAAGAAACTGTTTTGTGACACGCCTCCAGGCTTTGAAGCCTGTGCCTCCTTTTCCCTTAATCTGCTTGACCTTCGCAGACTCTGCGATTCACTCCTGTTTTTCCAAATCTGTCCTTTTCTATCCTCATTAAGGAAGCCAGGTGTTAGCTCCTCTGGAGAGCTATCACTGCTTGGTTCTGAAACATTCTCATCAGGATGTGTAGTTTCACTTTCCAAGCCACTGACCTCAGAATCAACATTTTCAGTACCATTAGGGAAAAATACATGTTCAGTAGTCTGTTCAGTAGCATCAGGAAATACAATCAGAAAATCAGGTTCAGGTCCACACGCAGGCTGAATCCCAACACAATGGGCTGGCTCTGCGAGGCCAGGAAAAAAAGTTATTTCAGACCTCTATGTCAATAGTCAGGTCGGGACTTGAGGGCTTACAGCAATCCTCTTTGATCACTTGGCATTTGTGTCTGGAATGGGCCATTCATAATCCTATAATCAAGACATTTATTCATTGTTTCCACTGTTGCTGTGCCTACTCGCTAATAATTGGGTGAGCGGCCAAAGTGAGGCTTGGGCTCTGATTGGATGAGTCTCCTCGGCCCCCGGCCACTCCTCCCAGCTCACTGACATCACAACCAATCACAGCAAAGCCAGCTCAGGGGGCAGGGTGTGGGAAATTTGAATCAGAAAACTATATATTCTGTAATTCCCTGCTCAGGAGTATGCCGGCTCCTTTGCAGAATACTGTGGTCGTTGTCATGTATCATGTTCTGTGGTTGGTGGTGATAGGCCTAGCAGTTGGTGATGGAAGGGTTAATGTAAGTCTTAGTTCGAAAGGGTTGAGTAATCTCTAAGTAAGAGTTCATGGGTGAAAGCAATTAAGGGTGGAGGTATGCAAGAGATGAGTTGCAGCTGGGTGTTTCGGGATATAATGAGGTAGCCTTGGGACTGATCTTCGGGAGAAAAGTATTTGTTTTATCTTGGTGGTAGATGCTGCTGGTTTTCCCCCAGGTTTGTGGATTTTTGGTGTCCTGACCTCTCTCCTGAACTTTTGGAATCCTGGAACCTTGAATCTCTGGATTGACTTTTGACTATGGAATAGACTCTTGATCCCTGGACTTTGTTTATTGAATTCTCGGTGCTTGACCACTGAACTGGACCTTTTGACTATGGAGTTATCTTGAATCTGCAACAGTGTCTGCTTTTTTGTTTTATATTCTGTGGCTGAGTGTAATCTTTATGTTTTATATTTTGGACTATTAAAACAGCCAGAAAGTAAGTGCTGCTTTAATTAAACTGCTTGATACAAACTGGGTATTTGTTTGGTTCATCTTTACCTGAATAAGGCAGAGCCCTGGCATCATGACAGTCGTCACCCTTTCCAGCTGGAATAGAAAATAAACTTCGGTTGTGCAGGTACAACTGTACCAGAAGCTCCAATTTTGTTTGCTTTGCTTTTGTTGTAGTCCTAAATTTCAGGGACTCTGCAGATAGGTGGCTTCTTTTGGCTGCAATCATAGGGCAAGCCACCTGTCAATTATAGTTAGGTTCCCTGGTCCCCCCTTTTTGGGTTTTAGAGGGAATAGGAGCCATTTTGAGTTCAGTCCACACAGAGCAGCTTTCCATGCAGGACATAATACCAAGAGCTCCTGTAGAAAGCTTCGTCTTCTGCAGCTTGGCCGGGGTTATACAGCTCTACAGTTCCTTTGCTGAAGGACTTCAGTCAGCCATCATGGAAACCTGAGTTCTTTCCCCTGGAAGTCTACAAAGCTCTGCTTGGTAAGGGTCACTCACGGAAGCCAGAAGCAGTTGGTACCGGGTGCAGGGGCTCCACGCCAACAGAGGCAAAGACAGACTGCCCAGATTAGAAGTTAAGGATTTCCCCATTAGTTACTATACAGATTATGAAGATAGTGCCTGTTCCCTGTGGACAAGATTGAGAGAGAGCCAATAGACTATTAAGAAAGCCTTAAAGTACCTGTTTGTTTTCATTAATAAAGAACTTTGTTGAACCTTTAAGCAATCTAAAGACTCTGTTTTAAGGAAATCCAAAGGCCTTTAATCTGAGGCAGCCCCGGCGTCCCGTTGGGCACACAGAATTTATGTCCTGTCTACAGTTTTATGCACAGGCACAGCGTGCGACAGCACATCGGTGGCCTTGCTTCATCCTGGTTAGATTTTTTGGGAAATAGGGAAATTCTTTATTGGTGCTTATTGTCTCGCCAGGCGTAGCAGATCCTCCTTTCGGGTCTTCACCGGCCTCTGCTCAGGCAAGGCCCCCTAAATCCGTGCTCTGCTTCATTTGGGGCAAAAGCTTTCCCTACAGGTAGCTCATCTGCTTATTTAAGTCCTTAATGAGAACCAGAAGCTTGTGCAGGATGTCATAGAATCATAGAATCAAAGAGCTGGAAGAGACCTCCTGGGCCATCATCCAGTCCAACCGCATTCTGCCAAGAAGCAGGAATATTGCACTCAAATCACCCCTGACAGATGGCCACCCAGCCTCTGTTTCAAAGCTTCCAAAGAAGGAGCCTCCACCACACTCCGGGGCAGAGAGTTCCACTGCTGAACGGCTCTCACAGTCAGGAAGTTCTTCCTCATGTTCAGATGGAATCTCCTTTCTTGTAGTTTGAAGCCATTGTTCCTTGTCCTGTGGTTGGTTTCCAACAAAAGGTTGAGTTTACTGGGGACTCTGGAACATCAGGGTTCGAATCCCCTTGCGGAAACCCATTGGGAGACCTTGAGCAAAAGCCCCACTCTCTCAGCCTCAGAGGAAGGCAACAATAAAGCCCTTTGGATGAAACCTTGCCAAAAAAACGCTGCCATAAATTTACTTGAATGTTGCCATAAGCCAGAAAGAACTTGAAAGCACACCGCGACAGCAAGATTTTCTTTTCAAGATGCCCTGAGTCACTTCTTTTTCAAAATCTGTAAATATTGGGGGAAAGGGCTTTGGAACGGGGGAATGAATACTCAGCAACAATTTCCTAAAACACCCCCTGAGTCAGGCTGGTGCTGGGCCACCGCTTTTGGCCAAGTCGGTCTCAAGTGGAACGAAAAGCTGCCAGCTGTGCAGAAAGTGAGGGAGGAAACCGCTTGTTTTCTGTGCCTGGGAGGGCAAGGACAGCCCAGAGAGAGAGCTTCTCGCCTTTCAGAGTGTGTTTCCTTTGGCAAAAGCGGCCCTGATTCAGAGAAAGCGGGTACAGGCTGTGCAAATGGCCTGGGAGAGGCTGGCAGGCCTGCGGCCGACGCCATCATCTTAGTCCTTCATGTTTGGACCATTTGCAAGACCAAAACATCAGGTGTTTTTCAGGGCAAAAGAGGCCAGCGTCGAGCAGCTGTTTCTCTCTGAAGTTTCATCTCTAGAGCTTGGAAATGCTTTCTTTTCAGGGACTAGGCAAAACTACGGCGAGGTGGATCTGTAATTGGTTAAATGGACGAACCCAGAGGATGCTCACCCATGCTTCCTCTTCATCCTGGAAATAAGTGACAAGTGGAGTGCCATCTGCAGGGTTCCGTCCTGGGCCCGGTCCTGCTCAGGATCTTTATTAATGACTTAGATGA
>NW_026844366.1:352424204-352447537 GCF_025583915.1 Anolis sagrei ordinatus | reverse complement strand
AGGTCTCTTCCAACTCTTTGATTCTATGATTCTATGACTATGATTCCCATCAGCCTGGGCAGCCTGGGGATAATTGTCAAGGAGGGATGGGCGCATGATTGATAGTTTTTTCCTTCCCATCATGCTCTCCCTAAGTATGCTGTGCACTGAAACGATTGTCTCAGAGACAAGTCTGAAAAATAAATGGAATTGTATTGTTGAAGGCTTTCATGGCCGGAATCACTGGACTGTTGTAGGTTTTTTCGGGCTATGTGGCCATGTTCTAGAGACATTCTCTCCTGACGTTTCACCTGCATCTATGGCAAGCATCCTCAGAGGTAGTGAGGATGCTTGCCATAGATGCAGGCGAAACATCAGGAGAGAATGCCTCTAGAACAATGTTTCTCAACCTGAGGGTCGGGACCCCTGGAGGAGTTGCGAAGGGGTGTCAGAGGGGTCGCCGAAGACCATCAGAAAACACAGTATTTTCTGTTGGTCATGGGGGTCTCTGTGTGGGAAGTTTGTCCCAATTCTATCATTGCTGGGGTTCAGAATGCTCCTTGATTGTAGGTGAACTATAAATCCCAGCAAGTACAAGTCCCAAATCCCAAGGTCTATTTTCCCAAAACCCCACTAGGGTTCACATTTGGGCATATGGAGTATCTGTGCCAAGTTTGGTCCAGATCCATCATTGTTAGAGTCTAGAGTGCTCTCTGGATATAGGCGAACTTCAACTCCCAAACTCAAGGTCAATGCCCACCAAACCCTTCCAGTATTTTGTGTTGGTCATGAGAGTTCTGTGTGCCATCTTTGGTTCAATTCCATTGTTGGTGGGGTTCAGAATACTCTTTGTTTACAGGTTAACTATAAATCCCAGCAACTACAACTCCCAAATGGCAAAATCAATCCCCCCGCCAACCCCACCAGTATTCAAATTTGGGCATACCGGGCATTTGTGCCAAATTTGCTCCAGTGAATGAAAATACATCCTGCAGATAATTATTTACATGGCCATTCGTAATGTTAGGGTTATGGTTGGGGGTCAACACAACATGAGGAACTGTATTAAGGGGTCGTGGCATTAGGAAGGTTGAGAACCACTGCTCTAGAACATGTCCACATAGCCTGAAAAAACTTACAACAACCCAATAAATGGAGTTTTTAAAAAATATTATTTATTTGCATTCTTTGGAGTATTTGTTCTGATTTATTTGGACAATTATTTGATTCTTAAACATTCTTAAATTTGGATTATTTGTTTGCAATTCTATCACAACAACTCCCAGATACGAGGCTATCCTCGGAGATGCTTTCTTCAGCATTTTGTCAGGAGGTTAAGGCCTTTATCTGGTTTACTTTATGATATTCAAGACTGCAGGGTCTCCGGTGGGTGGTTCATTGGGACTCTGCGGTTCCTTTTGGGTTGGCAGAAGAGGCTCAGGGCTGTGCGCTTGCCAAACCCAATGCTCTTGGAAGGAAGCGGGTCTCTGTCCCACAGAAGCAGAGCATCACGTAAACTTGTGGGATCTCCATTGAAGTCCCGGGTGGGAAACCATCCTGCAATCCAAGCCAAAAGGAGATGGCTCCTCTCCGATAATACGGGGTCATATCCGTCAGCCGTTTGGCTCGGGATAAATATCCTTTCAAGTTCACAGAAGGGGGTGGGAGCCTTGGGAGGATAAAGGTCTTCAGCAAGGACTACTGGTTGAGTGCATTCGCCCCCGCTTTTTGCAAGCGGCTCCACTATTGCATTGCTTTGGGCAAGCCATTCGAAGGAAACAAAGGGGAAGGCCTACAGACAGGAATAAAACGAGGCCTTTGCTCCCTACAAAGGATTATATATTAAATCACGCCGCTTGCCACCACTTTAATGAGTTATATATAATATCACACCACTGGACACCAATATAAAGGAATATGACACAAACGGTGACGCGAGGCTGGAGGCTTATTGATAATATGTCTGGGCAGTATGGATCTTCCCCAAAGATTTTCTTTTCTTCAAAAATCCCACCCTAGTGCCTCCAATATAGTAGCGAGACGATGATGTACATGTGATATAGTGAAGAGAATACTGCTTTTCTATAATCTCCCTTCTGAATTAAAGCTGCCACCAACCTAAATAGTTTTAGGATTTTTCAATAAGTATTTGAGGTAAACTTTTCCCACTCCTGCCAACACTGCTTTTCCCCTGGCTCCCAAAATAACTGTTTGTTGAGGCTTTTCTGTAGTATCAGGATGTCAAAAAGGCTGGAAATATCACAAAGGCTTGCTGATGGAATAATGCACAATAGAGATCTTTTTGAAAGTTAAATAGAACAAGATTTATTTATAAAAACAGATAGCTAACTACTTCTGAGAGGTACAAAAAACATGACTTGTTACAAAAGTATTACAGCTTGATGGTTGCTTAAAATAAGTTTCTTCACTTAGTTACAGAGAGAGCTAACCAAACAGATCTGACTGTTGGTAACAAAAACCCTCACTCTACTTCAGAGAAATAGTAATGAGTTCTGACTAACCTATCCTAGGTAGTCCCCTGGGCTTTTAGCTAACTCTTCCCTAGAGTTCTTCCTGCTATCTCCCCAAACTGGAATTCTGTCATCCCAATTACATTCTCCTACAATCTCCAAAAGTCCTGGCATTTGTAGTAACTTTGAAATTTCTGTCTACCCTTTAGAAATGGAGTTTGGGCATCAAAAGACAAGGAGATGGTCAAGTAAACATGTTATTGAACATGGCACGCCCCCACCCCAATGATTTGTAGTTCACCAAGGACACCTAGGTCGGATTGGATGAAGTTGCTCTCTTTCCTGTATCCCTCCCTGCAACCCCCTTGTATATTATATTTTATTCCCTACCCTGTCTGTTCCTATAGGTCTATGCCTATATGTCAGAATGTATTAAGTTCCGATTCTCATCAGACACAGTCCCAGAGTCATCACCCTCCCGTTGACTTCCCCGAGGAATTTCCGAGACCTTCGGGACTGAGAGATCCCAAAGACAATGTTAGCAAATTTATTTATTTATTTATTTGCATTATTTCTAGCCCACTCATATCAGCCCGCAGGCGACTCAGAGCGGCGTACACAATCAGCACAATTCGATGCCAAATGGATTTCTACTGTATAAAAATGCTTACACATGACAATATTCTATATTGATTCTATGATTCTATGAATATGGTTATGCTTGTACATTTTGGGCCTCTTTTGTTGTACATTACATCTTATCTGCAGATTGTATTAAAGCCTCTGTTGCCAGTCTTCACCCTGGTGGAGCCACAAAGTGGAATTGGGGCTACAAAGTGGAATCCATGACATGCGAGTGTACAGACCACCTGCTGCAATGCAACCTGAACCCTGCCACATGCACAATGGAGGACCTTCTTGCAGCAACACCAGAAGCACTCCAAGGGGCCAGCTACTGGTCAAAGGACATTTAATCAACTACCAAGCTTGCAAACTTTGTGTTTTGTTTGTTTGTTTGTTAAAAATGCAATACAACTGTTTGGTTTGCTCCTAACATGATAAATAAAGAAATAACCCTGGTGGATCTCTCTTTATTTGGGAAATATTGGCGGTTAGTATAGCTCACCAGGCAGGACCCTCCTTAACTGCAGTCCATAGTCCAAATCCAACTTCAAACACAGCAAATATAAAACAGGGAGAAATGAAAGACATTGGCTATGCTAACTGTGGCTGATGGGAGTTGCAGTCCCTCATCACCTGGAGTATGTATGACACCCCCCCCCCCCGTCCCAGCCTAAATTCAATGACTAATCCCTACAAGAACAGACCATTAAAATCATTGGCATCTACGTCACAGTTAGCCATTTAGCAATATATTCCCTGAGTCTTGGAATAGCAATTGTATTTCGGCCCGAGAAGCATTGTTAAGCAAATGAATAACTAAGAATATATTATAGCCTTATTATTCTCATAGTAGAGTAGAGACATCAGAGACATAGTAGAGACATCAGACTGGCAACAAAGATCCGCCTAGTCAAAGCCATGGTATTCCCTGTAGTAACCTACGGATGTGAGAGCTGGACCTTAGGGAAGGCTGAGCGACGGAAGATCGATGCTTTTGAGCTGTGGTGTTGGAGGAAAGTTCTGAGAGTGCCTTGGACTGCGAGAAGATCCAACCAGTCCATCCTCCAGGAAATAAAGCCCGACTGCTCAATGGAGGGAAAGATACTAGAGACAAAGTTGAAGTACTTTGGCCACATCATGAGGAGACAGGAAAGCCTAGAGAAGACAATTATGCTCGGGAAAGTGGAAGGCAAAAGGAAGAGGGGCCGACCAAGGGCAAGATGGATGGATGGCATCCTTGAAGTGACTGGACTGACCTTGAGGGAGCTGGGGGTGGTAACGGCCGACAGGGAGCTCTGGCGTGGGCTGGTCCATGAGGTCACGAAGAGTCGGAGACGACTGAACGAATGAACAACAACAACTCATCAGACACAGTCCCAGAGTCATCACCCTCCCGTTGACTTCCCCGAGGAATTTCCGAGACCTTCGGGACTGAGAGATCCCAAAGACAATGTTAGCAAATTTATTTATTTATTTATTTGCATTATTTCTAGCCCACTCATATCAGCCCGCAGGCGACTCAGAGCGGCGTACACAATCAGCACAATTCGATGCCAAATGGATTTCTACTGTATAAAAATGCTTACACATGACAATATTCTATATTGATTCTATGATTCTATGAATATGGTTATGCTTGTACATTTTGGGCCTCTTTTGTTGTACATTACATCTTATCTGCAGATTGTATTAAAGCCTCTGTTGCCAGTCTTCACCCTGGTGGAGCCACAAAGTGGAATTGGGGCTACAAAGTGGAATCCATGACATGCGAGTGTGCAAACTACAGACCACCTGCTGCAATGCAACCTGAGCCCTGCCACATGCACAATGGAGGACCTTCTTGCAGCAACACCAGAGGCACTCCAAGTGGCCAGCTACTGGTCAAAGGACATTTAATCAACTACCAAGCTTGCAAACTTTGTGTTTTGTTTGTTTGTTTGTTAAAAATGCAATACAACTGTTTGGTTTGCTCCTAACATGATAAATAAAGAAATAACCCTGGTGGATCTCTCTTTATTTGGGAAATATTGGCGGTTAGTATAGCTCACCAGGCAGGACCCTCCTTAACTGCAGTCCATAGTCCAAATCCAACTTCAAACACAGCAAATATAAAACAGGGAGAAATGAAAGACATTGGCTATGCTAACTGTGGCTGATGGGAGTTGCAGTCCCTCATCACCTGGAGTATGTATGACCCCCCCCCCCCCGTTCCAGCCTAAATTCAATGACTAATCCCTACAAGAACAGACCATTAAAATCATTGGCATCTACGTCACAGTTAGCCATTTAGCAATATATTCCCTGAGTCTTGGAATAGCAATTGTATTTCGGCCCGAGAAGCATTGTTAAGCAAATGAATAACTAAGAATATATTATAGCCTTATTATTCTCATAGTAGAGTAGAGACATCAGAGACACAGTAGAGACATCAGACTGGCAACAAAGATCCGCCTAGTCAAAGCCATGGTATTCCCTGTAGTAACCTACGGATGTGAGAGCTGGACCTTAGGGAAGGCTGAGCGAAGGAAGATAGATGCTTTTGAACTGTGGTGTTGAAGGAAAGTTCTGAGAGTGCCTTGGACTGCGAGAAGATCCAAACAGTCCATACTTCAGGAAATAAAGCCCGACTGCTCATTGGAGGGAAGGATATTAGAGGCAAAGATGAAGTACTTTGGCCACATCATGAGGAGACAGGAAAGCCTAGAGAAGACAATTATGCTGGGGAAAGTGGAAGGTAAAAGGAAGAGGGGCCGACCAAGGGCAAGATGGATGGATGGCATCCTTGAAGTGACTGGACTGACCTTGAGGGAGCTGGGGGTGGTAACGGCCGACAGGGAGCTCTGGCGTGGGCTGGTCCATGAGGTCACGAAGAGTCGGAGACGACTGAACGAATGAACAACAACATTATTCTCATACAAAGTACAGGTAGTTTTGACATACATCGCATGGAGATAAGAGATAATTAATGAGATATTTGTGCGCAGCACATTTATGGCTTCTGCTTCAACTGGTGAGATAGCTTTGATAGGCATGGACTCATAGCAGCCTAGCACCAGATCTCACTATCCGCTTGTAAGGTTTTGGTATCCGCGTGCTGGGTCTTGCTATCCGCAGTCTGGAGCTCACTATCAGCGAACCACTCTAAATTGCTCCATTTCACCTCCATGCAGCCAGGGCAGTTCAAGTGGTGCCAAACTGCATTAAGCCTACAGTGCAGATACACCTATGGCGGCCATCTCAGAGGATCGATTCCTGTTGGTTGTTTCTGCTTCCCTCCGGCTTTCCTCTTTGCCAAGGGGAAGCAATCCCTGGCTTTGATGGGAGATCCATCTTGGAGAACGGAAGCCAAGCCCTCCCCTCCTCTGCCCCCAAATCAGCTTTGCCAGATCTCAGGGGCTTTGTGGTTTTAGTCAACCCTTCATTTGCTTCAAACGCAGGCCTGGCTCTTTCCCACGCAGTGTCATCCCAGGGCTGTTTGGAGATGGGGAAGCAGAGCCATTGTTTTAATTCCTCACGGAAAACAGGCCTTTTCTGGCGTCTCTCTGGCCGGCCGCGTGGGTGGGTAGGAGGGAGGGAGGGAGGGAAGGAGGGGGGTGCTGTGGAAACAGAGCGTTTGGGAAGCCTTAGACTACAAGGCAAGGACCCCTGGATGGGATGGAGCCCACAAGGCAAAAACTGGCCAGCTTGTTGTTGTTTATTCGTTCAGTAGTTTCCAACTCTTTGTGACTTCATGGACCAGTCCACGCCAGAGCTCCCTGTCGGTCGTCACCACCCCCAGCTCCTTCAAGGTCAATCCAATCACTTCAAGAATGCCATCCATCCATCTTGCCCTTGGATCTGGCAGTGTTTTCGACATTCCTAATGCCGCGCCCCCTTACTGCAGATCCTCATGTTGTGGTGACCCCCAACCATAAAACTATGTGTTGGCAGGCTTCAGGAAAGCATGGTCTGGCCTACCTAGTGTTCTTCTCCAAGGAGGGAGAAAAGGATATGGTAATATTTAGATGCATGAGGATGGATGTATATTCATGTGTGGTGTGAATGCTGATGTTGGAGATAAAAAAGATGGGGAAAGCCTTGTTGTTGTTGTTGTTCATTCATTCAGTTGTCTCCGACTCTTCGTGACCTCATGGACCAGCCCACGCCAGAGCTCCCTGTCGGCTGTCACCACCCTCAGCTCCTTCAAGGTCAATCCAGTCACTTCAAAGATGCCATCCACCCATCTTGCCCTTGGTCGGCCCCTCTTCCTTTTTCCTTCCACTTTCCCCAGCATCATTGCCTTCTCTAAGCTTTCCTGTCTTCTCATGATGTGGCCAAAGGACTTAGAATCATAGAATCATAGAATCAAAGAGTAGGAAGAGACCTCCTGGGCCATCCAGTCCAACCCCATTCTGCCAAGAAGCAGGAATATTGCATTCAAATCACCCCTGACAGATGCCCATCCAGCCTCTGTTTAAAAGCTTCCAAAGAAGGAGCCTCCACCACACTCCGGGGCAGAGAGTTCCACTGCTGAACAGCTCTCACAGTCAGGAAGTTCTTCCTCATGTTCAGGTGGAATCTCCTTTCTTGTAGTTTGAAGCCATCTTGGCCTCTACTCTCCTTCCCTCCAATGAGCAGTCGGGCTTTATTTCCTGAAGTATGGACAGGTTGGATCTTCTGGTGGTCCAAGGCACTCTCAGTACTTTCCTCCAGCCCCACAGTTCAAAAGCATCTCTCTTACTTCGCTCGGCCTTCCTTATGGTCCAGCTTTCACATCCGTAGGCTACTACGGGGAATACCATTTCTTTGACTATGCCAGTGGTTCTCAACCTTCCTAATGCCGCGACCCCTTAATACAGTGCCTCATGTTGTGGTGACCCCGAGCCATAAAATTATTTTAGTTGCTACTTCATAACTGTAATGTTACTGCCGCTATGAATCATAATGTAAATATCTGATATGCAGGATGTACTTTCATTCACTGGACAAAATTTGGCACAAATACCCAATACACCCAAACTTGAATACTGGTGGGGTTGGGCAGGATTGATTTTGTCATTTGGGAGTTGTAGTTGCTGGGATTTATAGTTCATCTACAATCAAAGAGCATTCTTAACTCCACCAACAATGGAATTGAACCAAACTTGGCACCCAAAACTCCCATGACCAACAGAAAATACTGGAAGGGTTTGGTGAGCATTGACCTTGAGTTTTGGATTTATAGTTCACCTATATCTAGAGAGCACTGTGGACTTCAACAATGATAGCTCTGGACCAAACTTGGCACAAATACTCAATATGCCCAAATGTGAACACTGGTGGAATTTAGGGAAAATAGACCTTGACATTTGGGAGCTGTAGTTGCTGGGATTTACAGTTCACCTACAATCAAAGAGCATTCTGAACTCCACCAATGATGGAATTGAACCAAACTTCCCACACAGAACCCCCATGACCAACAGAAAATACTGTGTTTTCTAATGGTCTTTGGTGACCCTTCTGACAACCCCTCGCGACCCCCCCAGGGGTCCCAACCCCCAGGTTGAGAAACACTGGATTATGCGGAACTTTGTTGCCAGTCTGATGTCTCTACTCTTTACGATTTTATCGAGATAGGTCCTTGCTCTCCTCCCAAGAAGGAAGCGTCTTCTGATTTCCTGGCCACCGTCTGCATCTGCAGTCATCTTTGCACCTAGAAATACAAAGTCTGTCACGGCCTCCACGTTTTCTCCCTCTATTTCCCAGTTGTCAATCATTCTTGTTGCCATAATCTTGTTTTTTGATGTTTAGCTGCAACCCAGCTTTTGCGCTTTCTTCTTTCACCTTGATTAGAAGGCTCCTCGGCTCCTCCTCGCTTTCGGCCATCAGAGTGGTGTCATCTGCATATCTGAGGTTGTTAATGTTTCTTCCAGCCATTTTCACCCCAACCTTGCATTCGTCAAGCCCCGCACATCGCATGATGTGTTGCGCATACAAGTTGAATAGGTTGGGGGAGAGGCTACAACCCTGCTGTACGCCTTTCCCAATCTTGAACCCCTCTCCTGTTCCGTGGTCAGTTCTGACTGTTGCTACTTGGTCCTTGTACAGATTCCTCAGGAGTGAGACAAGGTGGCTTGGGATGCCCATCCCACTAAGAACTTGCCACAATTTATTATGATCCACACAGTCAAAGGCTTTAGAATAGTCAATGAAGCAGAAGCAGATGGCCAACTTGGGTATCCCATAAAGGAGGTTGTTTTGACTCCTGTATGGAGTCTGCATGGAGTGAGCTCCCCTGATTGGAGAGCCACCTCACTGATGCCTTAAAGAGGGAAGAATGCATGCCATGCCTGAGTAGATGCAAGCCTGCCTGGAGTTGCAGCAACCCAGAAATGTGCAAATGTTTCATCTCACCCACTCACTCCAGTCCTGGCTTAACATCTCTTGCAAATGTTCCCACCCTCTACTTCCATGGCCTTGACTCTGTTCATGGCTTGAAATTGATTAAAGTAATAGCATTCCTTTTCTAAGTACTTACAGATTGTCTGGTTAAAACTGCTTTGAGTTATCCTTCAGGAGAGATAACGAAGGTATAAATAAATATCTATATAAGTAAAAATGTAATGTTCGTTTGTGGGATTAACATAACTCAAAAATAACTGGGCGAATTGAGACCAAATTTGGACACACGACACCTACTAACCCAAGGAGTGACCATCACTCAAAAAAATTGATTTTGTCATTTGGGAGTTGTAGTTGCTGGGATTTATAGTTCACCTACAATCAAAGATCATTCTGAACTCCACCAATGATGGAACTGAACCAAACGTGGCACACAGGACTACCACGACAAACAGAAAACACTAGAAGGGTTTGGTGGGCATTGACCTTGAGTTTGGGAGTTGTAGTTAACCTACATCTAGAGAGCACTGTGGACTCAAACAATGATGGATCTGGACCAAACTTGGCAGGAATACTCAATATGCCCAAATATGAACACAGATAAAGTTTAGGGGAAATAAACCTTGACATTTGGGAGTTGTAGTTACTGGGATTTACAGTTCACCTACAAACAGAGAGCATTCTGAACCCCATGAACTGTTTACCCATAAGCATAGAGAAATTACATATATTAGAAACCAACACTTTCTCATTAGTGGGTTGTTGTAGGTTTTTTCGGGCAATATGGTCATGGTCTAGAGGCATTCTCTCCTGACATTTCACCTGCATCTATGGCAAGCATCCTCAGAGGTAGTGAGGTTTATTGGAACTAGGAAACAGGGTTTATATATCTGTGGAATGACCAGGGTGGGACAAAGGACTCTTGTCTGCTGGAGCCAGGTGTGAATGTTTCAACTGACCACCTTGATTAGCATTTGATGACCTGACAGTGCCTGGAGAAAACTTTTGTTGAGAGGTGATTAGATATCCTTGTTTGTTTCCTCTCTGTTGTTGTGCTGTTGTAATTTTAGAGTTTTTAAATACTGGTTTTTTAAATACTTTCTCATTACTTTATTTTCTAGATCACCAGACTGGGCCACAGCAACGCCTGGCAGGGATTGGCTAGTAATAAATATTATAATATGTGTATTTTACGGAGTGGTTTTACACGTGTATTGATTGTGTGCTTTAGCAATGTTGTAACTCACCTCAAGCCATGAGGAGAGGCAGGTAAGAAATAATAATAATAATAATAATAATAATAATAATAATAATAATAATAGTTCGATACACAACCAGATTAGTATACAACAATCAAGGTCACTCTGCTGGATTTTGTATTCGATCACACGTCGGACACTCCCCAATGTCTAGGGCTGATGTATCGGCGAATAATGCACGCAGATCCAAGTAGGATGGCCTTTTGCAACTGACAGGTGGTAATTTTGTCAGTGCCAATTGTGTTTAAGTGCAGGCCAAGGTCTTGAGGCACTGCACCCACTGTGTTGATCACCACTGGGACCCCCTTGACTGGCTTGAGTTCAGTCTCACAGTTTGGAGCCTTACAGCAGGACGTATGGGCTTTTCTCTGTCCCACCTGCAAAAAGCTTCATTTCTTACAGCTTTTGCTGGAGAAAAGGGAAAACCTCTATAGCTTTGTACTGTTACAACTGTTACACTACCTCTGAGGATGCTTACCATAAATGCAGGCGAAACGTGAGGAGAGAATGCCTCTAGACCATGGCCATATAGCCTGAAAAAACCTACAACAACCCAGAGTCTTTGCAGTTCTATCTTTAAATCCTCGTATCGTGTAAGCTTTTCCAGTTGCTTCTCATCAATTCTGCGGTTGCCTGGGACTGCAACATCAATGATCAACACTTTGTTTTTTTCCACAATTGTAAGGTCAGGAGTCTTGTGCTCCAAAACTCTGTAGCATAATGTAAAACGAATGATGTGTAGTTCACGTTTGATCAGCCCACACACTGCCTTGCCACAGAAAGAAAATATGCTGTGCAGATGAACAATAAAGAACAAGTAGGTTGTTGTAGGTTTTTTCAGGCTATATGGCCATGTTCTAGAGGCATTTTCTCCTGACATTTTGCCTGCATCTATGGCAAGCATCCTCAGAGGTAGTGAGGATGCTTGCCACAGATGCAGGCAAAACGTCAGGAGAGAATGCCTCTAGAACATGGCCATATAGCCCAAAAAAACCTACAACAACCCAGTGATTCCGGCCATGAAAGACTTCGACAATACAAAGAACAAGTAGTTTACTCTTCGTCGTTCAAAACAACATATGTACAGTGTGAACAGTTGCATCAACTCACACAATGTCCTTTTATGAGTGATTAAAAATGGTATTTCTTTGTCCATGTGGATAAACTCCTTCAGCAGCTCAATGAAGTGAGAGCACACGCCAAACTCTCTCTCTCTGAGCTTCACTCTGCTTCTCTCTGTGCTTCTCCAAGCATCTGCATAGCTCGGGCCTGAAAAATGTAACAGTAACCAAAAGTCCCAGGCTTAACCATCTCCCCGCATGAAGCTCAATCAATTGGCTTCATGCATCTTATTTTACAGTTGACACATGCACACATGCACACACACACAAGCTGATTTCTTGCATGCTCCAACAAATGCTCTCAGTCTGAATTCGGAAATCCCAAGATTTTCATTTTCTTTAACTTTTTCCAGCTTGTGATGATGCCAAGGGCACCCCAGGCCCTTGCTTTCAAGCTGATCTGACCAGCCACAGGGAGTTCCGCAGTTCCTGGATGCCTAGTTGGGCCAAAACTGATGAAATGTGCCCTAGTAGCAGCCTCAACCAAGGCCTCTTTGCAGCCTCATGCTCTCTCCTTTCACTTTTTCCCCCAGCCCAAACAATGTAACAAATCCTTAAATAAAGTCTAATTGAATTGTAACCTTTACCTCTTCTGAATGATACTTTGTGTCTTTTTCCTGACTCTCACAGTTTCAAAGCATGGCATCTCCCAGGCATCCCAGGGAGGCCAAATCTGCGTTCCTTCAAATCACGGATACGGAAACCCCTCGGGCCCCCGTATCCGCGAGTTGATGGATCGACTCCATTTTGGTGCCATATTTTTCCTAGCTGAATTCTGACATTCCTTGCATGGACAATAACAAAGAGACATCTCCCTGGCTTCAGAGGATTTGTCCACCAGGGAGATGATCGCTTGGCAGAATTTTAATCATATTACAATAGGCTAAGGGGAAGCCTTCGGAAAGTTTCCCCTTCCTGACCTGTCTCCATTCAAGCCCTTCTATTGAAGACATCCACCTAAAGTTTCCCCTATTGTTCCCCTGTCTTATTGTAAGAGGAAAACCCAGATTAAGTGGTATTGCCCACATCAATGTTTATCTCAATCAATCCCCAAACAATAGACTAGCTTTTCTTGAAGGCCATTCCAGACTCGTTAAGCCCCTGGACATTTCCTGTATCTCCATAATCCATTCAAGAATGCATTGTATTCCCTTGTCCCGCCTCCCTCCCTCCTGATTCTCTGGAGTGCCGAGGCGGCAGGAACCTTTTGATTGGTTCTGGTGCACTGAAGAAGCCCTGTGATTGGTCCAGGCATGCAGGAGGTGGCCGAGCCTCCTCCCAGCTGTTAACGTGCCAGCCAATCACCTCCAAGCTGGGCGAGGGGCAAAGAGCAGGAGATTTGAACCACACAACTCTGTATTTCTATAAAAATGGCTTTATTTTGTACTCATGTTATGCTCAGCTTGGCAAATGATTGCTGCTTTGCATCCTTTTCAGCTGAATCGCTAATAAATCATCTTGGTAGCGCTTCCTTCAACTTTGGTGAGATTCTTTTTGGGAACCTAGGGAAAATAAATTGCTTAGAATTAGGCTTCTCTTTGCTCACCAACGTAGTGATCCCTCTTTGGTGGGGCTGCAGGGTCTCTCCTCTTGGAATAGACCCTTTTAAAATTCCTATTGACTTCAGTGATCCCACCAGGTCTTTGTGGCAGGCAGATGGTATTTGTGGTACAAGTTCCAATGAATAATCTGAGCAACGGTGTTATGCCTCTGCTTGTAGACTGTCTGCGCGATCTTCTTGCAGCAGCTGAGGATGTGATTATCATTTCCCCTGCTTCCTTGCAGAGTCTACACTTGGATAATAATAACCATTATTATTATTATTATTATTATTATTATTATTATTATTATTAGTCTCTTTCCTGTCTGCTGAAACTCCTCCTCTTCTCCAGGAATTCTCCAAGATGATGGCCATTGGTTCTGAACTGACTTCTGCCAATTTTGGCCCTAGAGACTTTAATCCATTTAGATTAGCCAGGTATTCCTGTTCTGCCTCTGGTTGCTACTAGAAGCTTACAACAGGCTTTTTCTAAGTAACAGGGAGGAGCAGAACCTTTTTCTGTTACAGCTGCCACAAGTTAATTGAGTGTGTTATCTGCTTTGCATATAACAAGGCACTAGATTTGCAAGCTTTGAGCTTTGCATTTGGGTTAGCTTGATGTGTCCAATTCTGGGCACCAACATTGAAGAGAGATATTGACAAGCTGGAATGTGTCCAGAGGAGGGCGACTAAAATGATCAAGGGTCTGGAGAACAAGCCCTATGAGGAGCGGCTTAAGGAGCTGGGCATGTTTAGCCTGAAGAAGAGAAGGCTGAGAGGAGATATGATAGCCATGTATAAATATGTGAGAGGGAGCCACAGGGAGGAGGGAGCAAGCTTGTTTTCTGCTTCCCTGGAGACTAGGACGCGGAACAATGGCTTCAAACTACAAGAGAGGAGATTCCATCTGAACATGAGGAAGAACTTCCTGACTGTGAGAGCCGTTCAGCAGTGGAACTCTCTGCCCGGAGTGTGGTGGAGTCTCCTTCTTTGGAAGCTTTTAAACAGAGGCTGGATGGCCATCTGTCAGGGGTGATTTGAATGCAATATTCCTGCTTCTTGGCAGAATGGGGGTTGGACTGGATGGCCCAGGAGGTCTCTTCCAACTCTTTGATTCTAGGATTCTATGATTCTATTATGGCGCATTAGAGCTGAAAAAACCTTTGACTGTTGCTGGGAGTGGTTATGCAGCATCCTGAAGCTGAAGACTGAATCCGTTTGGAGTGCCAAGGAAACTGCTTGTTTATGGCAAGATAAGGACATTCTACTGATAACTAAGTAGAGGGACTGTATTATTTTGCTATGTGTTCGCATATTGTCATGTAAAATAGAAGACTAATCGGAGATATTGTTTGTTGTATATTGGTGAGAACAATTCTTCTCTCTTGCTTTCTGTTTTTGATCTATGGTGAATAGAATTATATTTTTGTTTCTACTTAAAGCAACAGACTCATGTGTATTTTTTGAGTTTTTATCACACTGAGAGTAAAAGGGGCCGAGACTTTCTGCTTACTTCTAACGACTATTCTGACACCTCTTTACCTCTTCTGTGCTGCTTTTCACCTCTGTTCTCCACAAAGTGAGCACTATTCACCTTTTGAGAGAAGACCAAGCAAAGAAGGTGCTGAGTAGTTCTGTCTTCTACTATGTGTTAAGAGAACCTGGGTATGCATATGAGACCAACAGTATCCAGTCCTTACACAGAATCATAGAGAGAGACCCCAGGGGTTGTTTAGTCCAACTCCCTGCCATGCAGGAGTACATATTGTAAGCACCCCTGACAGATGGCCATCCAGCTTCTGCTGAAGCCTTCATTTCATCCTTCAAACCCTCTCTGCTTCATCTCAGCTGGACGGTCTCTACTCTTCTTGATCTCCTTTTCTTTTGGGGAACTTTGCTGAGTGTTCTTGGAATGGACTAGATTTTGGAAGGAGAGGTCCTAAAACAGGCGCATTGGAGGTGAAAACAGGATGCGGCTGTTTATGTCTTGGGCAAGGACTTAAGAAATGCCTTTCTTCCTTCCTTGTGTGACTAAAACAGCTTAAACAGCACCGTTTGCTCAGCAAAAATAAAATAAAATACCCAGAGCATTTAAGGAAGGTCAGCCCACATGTGACTGGAGCCGGGAAAGAAAAATAACGCGTGATTTATGTCCGGGGCCTGTTTTGCATTAGAGGCGCCCGGCTTCACATCTGCAGGAGCATCTCAGCATTGGTTACCAGGCCCAGCTGGATGTGCTTCTATTAGAGTCAGGTCTGGGTGTGAAGAAAGGAAAGCGGGGAAAGCAAGGATTTGAAATTTTATCTGTGTTCTTGCTTGAGTATTGGACTAGGACTTCATAGAACCCTAGAATCCTAGAGTTGTAAGAGACCTCCTGGGCCATCCAGTCCAACCCCATTCTGCCAAGAAGCAGGAATATTGCATTCAAAGCACCCCTGACAGATGGCCATCCAGCCTCTGTTTAAAAGCTTCCAAAGAAGGAGCCTCCACCACACTCCGGGGCAGAGAGTTCCACTGCTGAACGGCTCTCACAGACAGGAAATTCTTCCTAATGTTCAGATGGGATCTCCTCTCCTGTAGTTTGAAGCCTTTGTTTCACGTCCTAGTCTCCAGGGCAGCAGAAAACAAGCTTGCTCCCTCCTCCCTGTGGCTTCCCTCTCACATACTTATACATGCCTATCATATCTCCTCTCAGCCTTCTCTTCTTTGGGCTAAACATGCCCAGCTCCTTAATCCGCTCCTCATAGGGCTTGTTCTCCAGACCCTTGATCATTTTAGTCGCCCTCCTCAGGACACATTCCAGCTTGTCAATATCTCTCTTGAATTGTGGTGCCCAGAATTGGACACAATATTCCAGGTGTGGTCTAACCAGAGCAGAATAGAGCACAGGGAGCATTACTTCCCTGGACCTAGACACTATGCTCCTCTTGATACAGGCCAAAATCCCATTGGCTTTTTTTGCCACCACATCACATTGTTGGCTCATGTTTAACTTGTTGTCCACAAGGACTCCAAGATCTTTTTCACACGTCCTGCTCTCGAGCCAGGCATCATTCCCCATTCTATATCTTTGCATTTCGTTTTTCCTGCCAAAGTGGAGTATCTTGCATTTCCCCCTGTTGAACTTCATTTTGTTAGTTTTGGCCCATCACCTCTCTAATCTGTCAAGATCGTTTTGAATCCTGCTCCTGTCCTCTGGAGTATTGGCTCTCCCTCCCAATTTGGTGTCGTCTGCAAACTTGATGATCCTGCCTTCTAGCCTTTCGTCTAAGTCATTAATAAAGATCCTGAACAGGACCGGGCCCAGGACAGAACCCTGCGGATGGCACTCCGCTCGTCACTTCTTTCCAGGATGAAGAGGAAGCATTGGGGAGAATCACTGGGTTTGTCAATTAAGCAATTACAGATCCACCTCACCATAGTTTTGCCTAGCCCACATTGGACTAGTTTGTTTGCCAGAAGGTCATGGGGGACCTTGTCGAAGGCCTTACTGAAATCCAGGAATGCTACATCCACGGCATTCCCCACATCTACTTCCAGCCATGGAAACTTACCAGATGACTTTGGGCAAGTCACACTCTCTCAGCCTCAGAGGAAGGCAGTGATAAAACTCACCTGAAGAAGCCAAGAGAGCCACCAAGATGATAGGTTTGAGCCTTATAATGGAGACAAGACTTTGAATCTTTGCTCAGCCATGGAAAGCCACTGGGTCACCTTGGACACGTCACACTATCTCGACTTCAGAGGAAAATAGTGGTTTGGAATTTACCTGGCATTTTCTAAGTGATAGCAGAGTTAATACTTAGAATCATAGAATCCTAGAGTTGGAAGAGACCTGGTGGGCCATCCAGTCCAACCCCATTCGGCCAAGAAGCAGGAAAATCACCTTCAAAGTGATGCCAAACACGAATTTGGGAGGCCCCGCCTAGGCAAGCCAGACCCAAAAAGAGGATCCGAAACACCTGGCGAGACTACAAGCACCAAGAATGATTTTCCCCTCAATTTTCCCAAATAAAATCTCACCAAGTTGAAGCAAAGCCACCGAGGTTTTATTTCATTCCATCTGGATCAGATGACGACTGCAGTTATCTGCCCAAGGAGCCGACATGCTTGCTGGGCAGAGAAATACAACATTTATAGAGCTGTCAAATTCAAATCTCCCGCATCCGCCTCCTGGGTCGCCTCTTTGCTGACTGGTTGGAATATCAGCTAGTCGGGGGACGCCGCGCCTCATCCAATCAGGGTGAAAGTCCTGCTTCGGCCACTCAGCCAATGAGCGGAGGGGGCGGCGGGCCAGAAGGGAAACAATGAATGGATGAGTATAGTGATGAGATTATGAATGGCTCTTTCCATGCCTGTATTGATAAGGGGACCAAAGCCATAGCTTAAGCTCTCAAGCTTCAGCCCAGGCTATTGTCCTGAGTCATGAAATAACACCTTCTGTCTGGCCCCGAAGAGCCAGTTCCATTGTCTTATAATCCACTAGAGGTTAGGAACGAAGGCACACGGCAACAATAACAAATGGGATCGCGGCCCAGATTTGGTAACGCAAAAAGGATTTCTACGAATCCCAGCGGGATTAATTCCCTCCCTGATAGATGTGGAAAGAGCAGAGCAGAGGAAAGCCAAGCGGCCCCTCCTTGACACTGACCTGGAAGGTTGTGAAATCAGCTGTGTTGTTTCAATGTGTGCTTTTGCTAAACTTTCACAACACTTTGAGCCCCGTATTGAGAATTCAGGGAATTCACTTCTTCCAAGGGTCAGTTCCAGGCACTGGATAACAATTCTGATAACGGAGTCTATACTAAATCATTCCCAGATAAATAAACACATGGGATGGATTCCCTTGGGTTGTTTTGCCCACGCGCACATTCCCTTCCAGAGGTGGTTGGATGCTTTTGCTTCCTGATGTGGAACATCTGGACTCAAGATTGGAGAACCTTTGGGTGCATCTACACCAGGCATGGGCAAGCTTGGGCCCTCCCTCCAGGTGTTTTGGGCTCCAACTCCCACAATTCCTGGCCTCAGGCCCTTTCCTTTCCTCACTTAAGTCTGTCTACGAGGGTTGATTGAAAAGTAATGCCTCCACCTTCGTTACTTGGGTTTGGATGGGAATATTTTAATAAATCAAATGCGGAAATAATCCTGAGAACGTGCCCTTTAACTACCACTATTCACATTTCCACATAATCACCAGACAATTGGATACATTTCTGCCAACGATGAACAAGTTTTCTGAAGCAGTCACGGAAGAAGTCGACACTCTCTTTCCGCAACCAGTGTCGGCATCCTGGGTACCCGTAGAATCATAGAATCAAAGAGTTGGAAGAGACCTCATGGGCCATCCAGTCCAACCCCCTGCCAAGAAGAAGGAATGTTGCAGTCAAATCACCCCTGACAGATGGCCATCCAGCCTCTGTTTCAAAGCTTCCAAAGAAGGAGCCTCCACCACACTCCGGGGCAGAGAGTTCCACTGCTGAATGGCTCTCACAGTCAGGAAGTTCTTCCTCATGTTCAGATGGAATCTCCTCTCTTGTATTTTGAAGCCATTGTTCCGCGTCCTAGTCTCCAAGGAAGCAGAAAACAAGCTTGCTCCCTCCTCTCTGTGGCTTCCTCCTCTCACATATTTATACATGGCTATCATATCTCCTCTCAGCCTTCTCTTCTTCAGGCTAAACATGCCCAGCTCCTTAAGCCGCTCCTCATAGGGCTTGTTCTCCAGACCCTTGATTATTTTAGTCGCCCTCCTCTGGACACATTCCAGCTTGTCAATATCTCTCTTGAATTGTGGTGCCCAGAATTGGACACAATATTCCAGGTGTGGTCTCTCCAAAGAGGAATAGAGCAAGGGGAGCATGACTTCCCTAGATCTAGACACTAGGCTCCTATTGATGCAGGCCAACATCCCATTGGCTTTTTTTGCCGCCACATCACATTGTTGGCTCATGTTTAACTTGTTGTCCACGAGGACTCTTTTTCACACGTACTGTCCACGAGGAGATCATGCACAGATCTTCTGATAACCAAGCAATTGTGAGATAAAACACGTTCCATACTTTGTACTTTAACAACACAACCATTCACTGCTAAGGCTTCCTGCCAAAATGGAACTGTAGAGGAGAGTCTACTGAACAAGCCAGTACCTGCCGCATACCAGTACTGCCATCGGTTGAGGAGTTAACAAGGTGGAGGCATTTCTTTTCATTCAACCCCCATATGTATGTTGTATGTCTAAATGCCATTGAATGTTTGCCATGTGTATATATGTGCTTTGTAATCTGCCCTGAGTCCCCTGCGGGGTGGGAAGGGCCCAATATAAATACTGTAAATGAATAAGTAAACAAATTTACTCCACAGTGTAGATGTGCCGTAAGTGGCTTATGTGACCTCTGTGTATGTGTATGTATTTTGGTGAACTTTACCATAGTTTGACGATTGAAAAATATATTCTGTAACACACTGCCAACCTTGGGCCTGCTTTGTCACACATGCACATGCACATGCTTGTGTTATGAACCCAGAGCCTTCTCCCTGGCCTTGGGGAGCTGTTCTCCAGATGTTCACAGCTGGGAGTTGAGTGGAGAAGGCGCCGGGAAGAGTCTTCGGCTTTAGGTTTATTGTGCAAAACAGGCAGCTTGTGTCTCTGGAGTTGTGTGGTTTTGCACTTAGGATTCATTAACAGCAGGACACATGCGGGTCTGGATACGCATGGGAAGGCTGGAGGCATATTAATGCTTGCGTCTATTGTCAGCACCAAAACTACTGGAGACACACTCAGGAAGCGATCTAGAGTTGGAAGAGACCCCCAAAGGCCATCTAGTCCATCCCCTTCTGCCATAAAGGGAGACACAAGCAAAGCCCTTTGGCAGATGTCCACCCAGCTTTTGTTTCAGGAGAGTAGATTTCATTACATTTTCAGGCATTACATTTCTCTAGAGTTGGAGGGGACCCCAAAGGCCAGCCAGTCCAACCCCATTCTGCCATAAAGGGAGACACAACCAAAGCCCTCTGGACAGATGGTCATCCAGCTTCTGTTTCTGGGGAGTGGATTCCATCACATTCCCAGGCATTACATTTCTCTAGAGTTGGATGGCAGTACTGGTATGCGGCAGGTACTGGCTTGTTCAGTAGACTCTCCTCTACAGTTCCATTTTGGCAGGAAGCCTTAGCACTAAACAGTTGTGTTGTTAAAGTGCGAAGTAAGAAACCCTGCGCAGACAGCCGGTCAATGCGACTTAAGCAATGTGCAGTCATTGAATTCTTGACAGGAGAAGGTGTCACCCCAAAGGAGACTCATCAGAGAATGCAAGCTGTTTATGGTGATTGTGTGGATGTGAGTACTGTGCGTCATTTGGCGAGTAAGTTTAAAGATGTTGAGATGACACCTTCTGCTGTCAAGAATTCAAGGAGAGTCTACTGAACAAGCCAGTACCTGCTGCATACCAGTGCTGCCATCGGTTGAGGAGTTACGAAGGTGGAGGCATTACTTTTCATTCAACCCTTATAGTATGGAGAGGTAGTGAGGATGCTTGCCATAGATGCAGGTGAAACGTCAGGAGAGAATGCCTCTAGACCACGGCCATATAGTCCAAAAACACCTACAACAACACAGTGATTCCGGCCATGAAAGCCTTTGACAATACATTGAATAGTGGTCATTAAAGAGCACATTCTAAGGATTATTTCTGCGTTTGATTTATTAAAATATTCCCATCCAAACCCAAGTAACGAAGGTGGGGATACAGGCATGTAGCCAGGGGGGGCCTTGAGGGGCTGCAGCCCCCCCCCCCCTAAAATTCTCATGGTGGTCCGCGAGAAGGCCTTACTGGTACATTATTTAAACTGTTATGTTTATTGATATCATGATCTGATCACCATGCTCAATATATCCCATATGCATGGGGGGTATTGGGGTAACGATACAAAAGGTTTGCTAGGCTAGACCCTCTTTCACTCAGACTCAGCCCCCCCCCCCTCCCTGATCAAACTCAGCTACCCCTGAATCAAAATCCTGGCTACGGGCCTGTGGAGGCATAACTTTTCATTCAACCCTCGTATGTATACAATTTTTTTAAAGGATGAGACAACCAATTGGGAATGGTCTGGACATGAACAATAAGGTTTTGTACACATCTTTGTTTTATCTAGGAAAATATAGCTTTGTTTTGTTTGTGTTCTAATGATAATGCAAATGATATCTTTTGGGATTGCCAGTCCCAGGATTCTCTCTTCAGTATTTAGGACAGGCATGGACAAACTTTACTCCTCCAGGTGTTTTGGACTAAAGGCAGTGGCAGAGGTTTATTCATCTGGCCGGGTGGGTGTCAGGACAGTGTCATCACCAACAGAATGGACGTTGCATACAATACAGTGCAGAGCAGGCCTGGGCCAACTTCAGCCCTCCCTCCAGGTGTTTTGAACTTCAACTCCCACAATTCCTAACAGCATCAGGCCCCTTATTTGGGAAAAGGAAACCTGAGACTGTTAGGAATTGTGGGAGTTGAAGTCCAAAACACCCAGAGAGATTTGATCAGGTCTATCATAGAAACTCATATGTGACATATTACATAGTGTAATGCAGGCATGGGCAACCTTGGGCCCTCCGGGTGTTTTGGACTTCAACTCCCACAATTCCTAACAGCCTACTGGCTGTTAGGAATTGTGGGAGTTGAAGTCCAAAACACCCAGAGAGCTGAACTTTGACCAGGTCTATCATAGAAACTTAAAATCTTAAAGAATCTTCCAATGCCCTTTAGCCATGAAAAAAAATGCACAACTCGAGCACTCCTGAAAGATATCCATCCTCTGCTTGAAGATCTCCAAAGAAGGGGAGTCCTACACCTTGCAAGGCAGTCCATACTCCACTAGAGTTGGAAGGGAGCCCCAAAGGACATGTAGTCCAACCCTGGTAAATGAAGCACTCCTGTAAGACGGTCATCCAGCCTCCAAAGATGAAGAGCTTGCTCCCATTTGTAGGAGATGATTCCAGCTCTTACAGTGTAGCAGCTCACAGGGGCGGCTCGTCCATTACGCGAAGTAAGCGGTCGCAGAACACTTTTTTTTGCCAGCGGCGCAGAGGCAGCTCTGTAAATGCCCCTCGACCGCCACTTGAGGAGCGCCCCCTCAGCTCACAACAGCCCTAGCAGTCCGGGGGGAGCCTCGGCTTTCTTGCCTCGCTGCCGGGCGATCCTCTTCCCAAAGGGGCCGGGCCCTTGAGCCTCGCCTAGCCCCTCTTGTTCCTGCTCCACCCGGCCACCGGGTGCGCGAGCAGAGCCGGCGCTCAATCGTTCTCCGCGTTCGATCCCTTCCCCATGACCGGCTCCCTTTCCCGATCCCCCGTGCTCCACCCACCTCCTCTCCCCAATCCGCGGGTGGGCCAAGGGGTGGAGCCGCCGCTCCTGGCCCGCTTCGGGTCCAGAGGTGTGTCTGAAGACCCCAGCGTGCGCACCAAAAGTCGCCTCTTCTCCTGACTTTCTCTTCAGCCATTGGGACCAAGAGAGAGAGAGAGAGAGAGAGAGAGCCCCTCCGGCTGGAGGTATCTCCCACCTCCGCTCCCTCCTTTGTTTTTGCGCCTACCTTCAGGAAAGGTGGGCATCTCCACCTCTCTCTCTCTCTCTCTCTCGGTCCCAATGGCTGAGGAGAAAGTCAGGAGAAGAGGTGACTTTTGGTGCACACGCCGGGGTCTTCAGGCACGCCTCCGGACCCAAAGCGGGCCAGGCAAGGGAGCAAGTGCGGCAAGTGTAGTTACTGGGATGTATAGTTCACCTACAATCAAAGAGCATTCTGAACTCCACCAATGATGGAATTGAACCAAATATGGCACACAGAACTCCCACGACAAACAGAAAATATATATCAATGATTGGTTGGGGGGGGGGCGCCAAAATACTGTTTGCTTAGCACTGAAAATTACCTAGGGCCACCGCTGGCAGCTCATCTTAGTATTTTGGTGCAATCACTTTTCTTGCAATGCGTAGGA